>BTPG01000001.1:175943663-176371163 GCA_036245525.1 Semisulcospira habei
ATGCACACACATAATTCGCCAACACCCGCTTTTTGTCTACCGTATTTTCAATACGGTAGACTTTTAAATGGGGCTGGTCTGAGCGCATTCCGGAGCATGCACATGACGTTTTTGGTGTGCGGGGAAGAAATTCTGGCAAAAAAGGAACAAGATAAAAATGCCATCACGTCTTGCTACGTAAACCTGCTAGAGAATGTTTTTCTTGGTGTGTGTGTGTGTGTGTGTGTGTGTGTGTGTGTGTGTGTCTGTCTGTCTGTCTGTCTGTCTGTCTGTCTGTCTGTGTGTCTGTGTGTGTGTGTGTGTGTGTAGCCCGCGTTTGAAGACGGACAAGCTTGAAATTGTACGATATTGTCCATAAAAGAATAACCTCAAGGCGTTTTTTTCGATTTTTTTTTTTTAAATTAAGATGCTCATTAACGAGAAAGTGGCTGTTTCACACAAAAAAACAACGGTTAATTCACACTGGAGTCCGTAATTTTTCTTATTTTTACTAAATATTTTGCATATAGCTAGATAAAAGGGAGATACTGAATGAGTTCGTTAACCAGCATTGTACCTCTAGAACATTTTGAGTGATAATTAAATATCTTTTCACGTTTTGGGGATTAATTTCACGACTTATATGGGTTAATCAAATGAATCTTTTTTACGAAAAAAAAACACCCCAATCTTCTCATTAATAAAAACATGATTTTTCATATACGGTATTTACATAAGCCTACAGTTTGTCTCGGCTGTTGGGTACGATTAGGTCAATTGTGACCTGTATGCTCTAGGTGTGAAAATCAGACAATTGTCTGCACCACTGTTTCGGAGTCATTTATAAAACACCTAATCTTTAAAAAGAAAAAAAAAAAAAAAAATATTTTCTCATTATTTTTAATAAACAGTGTTTGCATAAGCATGCTGTTTGTCCCGGCCCTGGGGTAGGATTAGGTCAAATTGTGACCTGTAAGCCCTAGGCGTGAAAATCAGCAAGAAAATTGCAAAGTTGGTCCTCTGATACGTCAAATGTTAGTACTGCGACGAGTGACATATAAAATCTAGTCGTCACTATGAACACGCCATGACGTGAAGCTTGAAGTGACGTCATTTCGCTGCTCGTGTTATTATTATTCTTCAGAATAGCTATGCTACGCCAGACCACAGAGCTTACGAATGGCGGGAATCGCCGTGTGTCCATCTTTATCGAGCAGCGAAATGACGTCATGGCATCATTAGTCCCACGACGCCGTGTTCATAGTGACGAATGATCTAGCCTCACCTATCTGGATTGTGAGTAGCCAAACATGTTTACTTAAAAGCTTTGACGTCATATCTGAGGTCCCTAGAAAGGTCGCGACCCTGCCCGAACCTTCCAAACTTTACAACAATGTAACGAGAGAGATAAAAACGCGTCATTTTAGCTACGCAACAGAAATCGACCGCAATTCTCCAAGCAAAAGAAAATGAATCCTACTAAAAAGGTACGTAATTCTTATCCAAAATAACTCAAATGAATCTCGGATCTTTCCTATAATCAACACACAGATGCTCTCAAAAGAACAACACAACCACAAACGTAACATTACCCCCCTTTTTAGAATAAAATTTCTCCAATTTATTTTCTCAAACCTCAAAACACGGTTGCTGTTGTCTCCTGCTACCCTTTCTACTGAGCCAACTGAAGGTCGGAGGTGCCATATGTTACGTGGTAGTCGTAGTATGATACAATCACACCAGACGCACGCACGTAGGATTCTTGTAAAGAAACTTCATGCAGCTTCAACTCGTCACACATGGCACAAGGTTGTAGACCACACTGGAGTAACAGTTCCAACAATGCAATCTCAGCACAATGCATATACAAATGCATCCACACTTTGGTACCCTGTCTCTCTACAATGCATCCATAATTCTGATACACTGCGTCTATACAATGCACCAACACTGATACACTGTCTCCTCTACACTGCATCAACACTTTTGACACACTGCGCCTCTCATACAGTGTACACACATAATTCGCTAACACCCGCTTTTTATACTATTACAGACTTCCAGAACAATCCCGCAAACCACACAACTCGACCAATCAGAAGAGAAAACGTAACCCAAACTCATTAATATTCATGGAAAGAACGCTCTAAATCCGTCTACAACCTTCCATTAATATCTCGGAAAATCCGTGCCGTCCGTAAACAGAACTGTAAATGTCGCTAACTGTAGCCAAACATGTTTACTCAAAAGCTTTGACGTCATATCTGAGGTCACCAGAAAGGTCGCGACCCTGCCCGAACCTGCCAGTCTAATGTAGGTGAAATTTTAGAAGTAACGAAAAAAAAAACCGGGCCATTTTAGCTACACAACAGAAATCGACCGCAACTCTCCAAGCAAAAGAAAATGAATCCTACTAAAAAGGTAATTCCTATGATCAACACACACATGTTCTCAAAAGAATAATACAACCACAAACGTAACAATGGGGCAGAAATACGCATAGGGGAAATAAGACTAACAAAAAACATAAATCCTCGTGAGCGCGTTTATGTCTCTTGCGGCTGGATAGCGTTGGCCTTGCCCCGGCAGGGGCAGTTAAGTCAGTCAAAAGATACCTGCAAGTCTTGTTCCGCCTGATTTATATTTGATTATTCGGGAAACACACACAGTTAAATGTTACCCATGGACAATACAATAAACAGTTTTAGTACTATGTATTGCGATACTTGATTAGATCAAATGTTGCACGGTACAGAAATTCAACTAATTGTTGCTTGTGTGCAGACATGGCGGAAGGTTGCGCTGGCGGCGGTGTTTGTGAACATTTTGGTGCTGGTGACCCACTACCTACTTTTCACCCACACGCCTCCTGCCCGACCCCGCGTGATCGGTTTCCACTGCTACAAGTTCCAGTCGTGTGGCGGCTGGGCAGACCGCCAGAAGGGCATCGTCAACGCCTACGTCATGGCCACCATCTTGGGCCTGGAGTTTCGCCTCTTTATGCCCGTGCCCTGTGACGTCAGCTTCTTCCTGACTCCTCGGGAGGTGGACTGGCGGTTACAGCCGGGGGAGTTGGAGGGGGGCAGTGTTACCTTTCTCTCGCTGCCCATGGATGGCATTGACTTTGCCAAGGTGCGCTTGCTTCCTGTTATGTTAAGTTGCGAATTTGCAGATCACGTGTGCCAAACTAAACATGTTGGTTCGTCGTTCACAGAACCCTCCAAAGTTACTTTCCACACCAGGCTGCCATATAATTTTGATTTTTGCTACCTGTGACGTCCATCTAGGTCCACTGTCATTGACAAAAACTTCACCGTGGGAGGTCGTGGAAAATAAATGAACCCTGTGCCTGTCGGTAGCGGGTTTTGTCGCGATGATTCCTACAGGAATCATCGCGACAAAATCATCTACCGACAGGCAAAGGGCTAAACCATGCACTCATAGCTTCGAAGTCTGTGTACTCAGAAACTGTTTGTTGACATGTATACAAATAACAATCAGGCCCCGGGAGGTGTTACCGCTCGATAATACAGCAGTAGGATGTAGACGGATGTAGATGGGACGACCCGACCTGGCTTAAACACAGGGCCCGCCACGACGGTAGCAGCAGCGCTCGGGTACCAGCCTCCACTCTCATAGCCAAACCACCCGCGCCCTTCCGCACAGCACGGAAGTAGACTTATCCACGTAGATGCATGCCACCCGTGTAGACGCCCCGGCTGGAACAAGGACAAACAAAACAAGACACGCCAGAGGTTCAGTCGCCGCAGCTTTCTCTCTGTCAGGGCACCGGCTCCGGGTCAACCAGGGTCGTATCGTAGGGTCGTCACAGTAGAACGGCGACACGGCTACTTGAGGACGGCAGCTAATGGCAAGCCACGCCAGCAAAATCCTCCCTCAGCTCAGAGACTGCTGCTTTCTTCGCTGCTTGGAAGCGACTGACTAACAATTTGGATATAGCACTGTTTAGCAAAACTTCCGCTCAGAAAATAAAGTGCGATGTAAGTTCACGCATATCAGTAACCCCCCGATCGCGCAGAACAAGCACGTGCGGCACACGCCGACCTTCGCACCCTGAACGGCATGCAACAATCACCCCATCAAAGGTCAAACAACTCGCCTGTTTTCCTACACGTCCTATCTATTTACCCGTTGACTAAGGATTTTCTGTCGCCCCTCTAAATTTTACTCCGCTACAAAATAGAAACAAAACCCGTGTCGTGACATGTGTAAAAAATAGCTATATTTTGACTAAAGATGTTTTTTCTTAAATGCTGTTCATAACTTAAGACCCAAACTTAGTACAGAGATATCTGATGGTAAGGCCTTCCTATGCATACTAATTTGGATGACCCCTCGGAAAGGTCAAGGGTTACAAGAGATCAGGAAATAGGTCACAAATAGCTATTTCTTTACATTGTTTCTTTTCGAATGCTATTTCAACTTCAAACCTAAACTCGGTCCAGAGATACCTGAAGGCAAGACCTTCATCTACATGTTAATTTAGATGACCTCTCGGAAAGGTCAAGTGTCACACGAGATCAGGAATTGATGTGAAAAAAAGTAATATTTTAGCTTCACTTTTGCAAAACTTTCAACCAAATGTGACAGAAAGGTAGCTGGTATGACCTTTTGTATGCATACTATTTGGGTATCACTACTCGCAGAGATCAAGGGTCACGGGAGATTGGCAGAAGTGTGAAAAATGCATAAAGTTTGAGAAAAAAATGGATTATAGTCCATAAGCCAGTCCTGGCTACCGTGCACACACCCCCCTCCCCCCCCCCCCTTCCCCCCGCCAAGTACTCAATAAGATGGGTTTCAAAGAGTACCTTGGTATGTCCTGAGATGTTTAAGCCATGTTCCCCGAAAATCCTTAGGAACACACCAGAGATGTAGCCGATGGCGCAAGGGTACGCGGATGCTAAAATGAGATTGACAAACATTTTCCTCTAAATAAATTAGAATTTATTCCAGAAGCCCAAATCAGGCAGTATTATGTTAAGGCACACCTTCTGCGTCCTCTGCAAAAAAACAGATTGAAAAAATATTGAATCTCTGGCACACAGTGAAGGTATTTGTGCACCCATTAAACGGCCATTTCTGGGAAATCGCAAAAAAAAAAAAAAAAGACAAAAATAATGTGTCAGATGCCTTCAGATATTTTCTATAGCACTGGCAGTCCATTTTCTGGCTTACATCATTTAAACAGGATGTCACAATTATTATAAACTTGACTAGGTGATGCTGTGATTACTGTGAGTGTGACAGTGGTTGATTTTGTATGCTTACCCCCAAGTTGCAAAAAATACACAAAAATAATTAGAAAAAAAAATACTAATGTTATTCCATTTCATTTTGACCTCTCTTTAGCTATTAAGTTTCAATAGTGTGAGCATAAAGTGCAAGAAAATAAGGAAAGTCGGCATCCTTTACGGTACGTTCGTGGTGAATGATAGCCTTTTCCCATTTAAAATTGCCGAATTGGGAAACGTACGTTGTTTCCGATGCCCTCAGAAATTTTGTATACAACTGATAGGTCTTTTTTTAAAGGTTTTATTGGTTTGGATAGAGTACCACAGTTAATCCCAACCTGATTTTATGGTGCTGTGATGCATTTAGGGGTCACAGTGGCTAAATCTGCTGCCCTACCTCCATTTTACCAGTACGCTAAGGAACGCAAAATGATCATAACAATTACTTATGTCATACTCCTCTGTTTAGTCGCAATGGATGTCTTGACCATGAAACCCACGCCTGAGAGCCGTCTTTCTGATGCAGGCCTGCCTGACCAGTAGAGGGTGTACCCAGCACCAAGTTCTTGGAGGCTGCCTTCGTCTGGAAGGCGTACTTCGCTGAGCGCGGCGATGTCGATGTTTAACCTCCGCAATTCATGGGCAATGAGGGCGGAGCGACGTTCAGGGCGTCCGCTGTCTGCTTTGTCGAGCATGGTTCGGACGTTCCAGCATGCTACGTTGAGTCCGGTCGTGGTCGTCATGAGAGTGGATCCGTTATTCTTTCTTGTTTTTTGACCGCAGGAGAAGATGCCCGTTGACCGCGGCTAGCCAACTGGGGTTGCGAGGGGACGAGCTTTGGTTAGGCCACCTTTTCTAGGCCCCTCTCCGTGTGGAGCAAGCAGTGCTGTCCCTAGAGAAGGCTGCTTGGTCGTTCAGGGTGTGCCGAGTGATGTTGTCATCCCCAGGTCAACATCAGGCGACCAATATCCTGAACCGCCTGCATGCAGGTTTGAGACTGCGGCTTCCAGTGACATCTTTCACCTGCCGTTTCGCCCCTCGCCCGTCGCTACAGGACTTGGAATGGTCGGTGTCATGGTCCGTGGACGTTTCCTAAAGCCTGCGCGGTGGAGCTTTTTGGTGGAGTGCAGTGTGCGCAGTACTGGCCCCACCCTTTAAACCCTTGGTTCATCTGCCATGGCCTAGCAAGCTGGGACGATGGCATCGAGGTCCTCGGGTCGTAGGTTTTATATCAGACTGTCCTTGTCCTAGTCTCTGGCTCAAAAGCCTTCCCCGGAGACACGGGGGCTTTGATGTCAGGGGTTTCCTCCCTTAGCCTTTCCGCAGCCAAGCGGCCAGGCCTGCAAGGCAGCAGGCGACTCGTGGAGGGCGGGGTCGTCTATGTCCCGTGCAGATGTGAACATCTGCCCACTGCCACTGATCTACTAAGTTAAAAATATCATTACTACAGACCCTCAGGGATGGTGGCAGGTAAACACTGCATATGGTTATGGTCTTCTTCAAGGTAACCCGAGCTGTGACAGCCTGAAGACAGGTGTTGATGCTAACGGGGCTACATAAAATTTGGCTGCTAATGAGAAGAGCAGCAGTGGCATTTATGAAGAACTGCAAAGCAGCAGGGCCAGATGGCATCCCAGCGGAGTCTCTGAAAGCAGACCTAGAGACAACAGTAGAGATGCTGTACCCACTGTTTGGAAAGATCTGGGAAGAGGAGGTGATGCCGGCTGACTGGAAGGAGGGGTACCTAATCAAGCTTCCCAAGAAAGGTGACCTCAGCAAGTGTTCCAACTATAGAGGAATCACCTTGCTGTCAGTACCAGGAAAGGTCTTCAACAGGATCATCCTGGAGAGAATGAAGAGCTCCTTTGACCCCCAGCTGAGAGACAAGCAAGCAGGATTCAGGATGCGACTAAGCTGGAAAACCTACCAACGGGCCACTCAGACCGCATCATGTCCATGCGCCTCCCACTGAGACACCAGCAACACGTCACCCTTCTTAGTGTGTACTCCCCAACCCTCCTGGCAGAGCCTGCTGAAAAGGACAAGTTTTACACTGACCTGCGCAGCCTCCTACAGAGTACCCCTGCAGACGACAAAGTCATCATCCTTGGCGACTTCAACGCCAGAGTGGGCCAGGACTCTGAAGCCTGGAAAGGAGTCCTCGGCAAGCATGGCGTGGGGAACTGCAATGACAATGGCCGCTTACTGTTGGAGTTCTGTGCGGAGCAGCAACTGGTCATCACCAACACTACTTTTCAGCAAAAGGACAGTGGAAAGACCACCTGGATGCATCCTCGCTCCAAACACTGGCACCTTATCGACTATGTCCTAGTGCGTCAGAGGGACCGCAGTGACGTCCTCCTCACCAGAGTGATGCCCAGCGCAGAGTGCCACACTGACCACCGCCTTGTCCGCTGCAAACTCAGGCTCCACTTCAAGCCAAAACCCAAGAAATGGGGGCCCCCCAAGAAAAAGCTTGATATTGCCAGCCTTCAGCGTGACGATGTGAAAGCTGCCTTTCAGACAGATTTACAGCGCAGGCTCAAAGACACAGCGGACCCAGTAGACTCCTCCCCTGAAACACTTTGGGAACAACTGAAAACTGCTATTGCAAAATCCTCTGCAGAAGTCTTGGGTTTCGCCAGAAAGAAAAACAAAGACTGGTTTGACGAAAACGATGGAGAGATCCAGGAACACCTAGCAAAAAAAAAAAGAGCCGCCCATCAGGCCCACCTAGCCCAGCCTTCCTGCCCTGTGAAGAAGTTTGCCTTCCGCCTCGTCTGCAGCAGTCTCCTGCGCAAGCTCAGAGATCTCCAGAATGAGTGGTGGACCAGACTTGCACAGAGGACCCAGCTTTGCGCTGACAATGGTGACTACAGGGGCTTCTACGAAGCACTGAAAGCAGTGTATGGCCCCAGGCACCTGGTACAAAGTCCCCTGCGAAGCGCGAATGGCCAGGCACTCCTCACAGATAATACCTCCATCTTGAACCGCTGGTCGGAATACTTTCAGAGCCTCTTCAGCGCTGAGCGCACTGTTCAAGAAGCAGTCGTCCTACAAATCCCACACCTCCCAGTAAAGGTTGAATTGGACGAACCGCCCACCGCTGAAGAGACCCTCACAGCCATCCACCAGCTCAAGAGTGGCAAAGCAGCAGGCATTGATGGAATACCGCCAGAGATCTGGAAACATGGAGGCACAGCACTGCACAACAAGCTCCATGACCTCTTTCTCTGCTGCTGGGAGGAAGGAACACTACCAAAAGATCTCCGTGATGCAGTCGTTATCACCCTGTACAAGAACAAAGGCGAGAAGTCTGACTGTTCCAACTATCGGGGAATTACCCTGCTGTCCATTGCTGGGAAAATCCTTGCAAGGCTGCTCCTGAATCGGCTGGTACCTGCCATCGCTGAAGACCAACTCCCAGAGGGCCAGTGTGGCTTCAGAGCAAACAGGAGCACCACCGATATGGTCTTTGTGCTGAGACAGCTACAGGAGAAGTGCCGCGAGCAGAACAAAGGGCTGTATGTAACATTTGTCGACCTAACAAAAGCGTTCGACACTGTGAGCAGGCAAGGCATGTGGCAGATCCTGGAGCGACTTGGCTGTCCCCCAAAGTTCCTCAACATGATTGTCCAGCTACACGAGGACAAGCAAGGCCAGGTCAGACTCAACAATGACCTCTCAGAACCATTCCCTATTCTCAACGGCGTAAAGCAGGGCCCTCTTCACCATCTTTTTTAGCATGATGTTGAAGCAGGCCACAGTGGACCTCGATGATGACGATGCAGTGTACATCAGGTATCGTCTCGATGGCAGCCTGTTCAACCTCAGACGACTGCAGGCCCACACGAAAACCCTAAACCAACTGATTCGTGAGCTGCTTTTTGCTGATGATGCTGCCCTCGTTGCACACACAGAGAGAGCCCTGCAGCGCATCACGTCTTGCTTCGCAGATGCTGCCCAACTCTTTGGACTCGAGGTCAGTCTGAAAAAGACAGAGGTCCTCCATCAGCCGGCACCCAAGACAGTGTATCGCCCTCCTCACATCACCATTGGCGAGTCTGAACTAAAGTCAGTGCACCAGTTTACTTACCTTGGCTGCATTATCACGTCGGACGCCAAGCTGGACAAGGAGCTTGACAGCAGGCTGGCAAAAGCGAACAGCGCTTTCGGGCGACTTTTCAAGCGGGTGTGGCACAATCAACAGCTGAAAACAGGCACCAAGATCAGCGTGTACAGAGCTGTGGTCCTCACCACTCTGCTGTATGGTTCCGAGTCCTGGGCCCTCTACCGCAGCCAACTACGACTCCTCGAACGCTTCCACCAGCGCTGCCTGCGTACCATCCTGGGCATTCACTGGAGTGACTATGTCACCAACGTCGAGGTCCTTGAACAGGCTGAAACTGTGAGCATCGAGGCTTTGCTGCTGCGGACACAGCTCCGCTGGGCGGGGCATGTCTCCAGGATGGAGGATCATCGCCTACCAAAGATCACCCTGTTCGGCGAGCTTGCTACTGGACACCGTGACAGAGGGGCACCAAAGAAGAGATACAAAGACTGTCTCAAGAAGTCACTTAGTGCCTTCCAAATCGACCACCACCAGTGGTCTTCGCTTGCTGCGGACCGTGACACCTGGCGCTCCACCATTTACAAGGCAGCTGTCTCCTTTGAGGACTCTCACAGAGCTAGTCTTAAGGACAAGCGGCTCAGGAGAAAAAACAGAGATGCCGCAGCTCAGAACCCTGGCCATACCTTCCCCTGCAGCCACTGCGGTCGAACCTGCCTGTCTCGGATTGGCCTCCGCAGCCACGAACAAGCCTGCAGACGTCGTGGGCAACTCCTATAAAATCTTCGTTCGCGAAGTCAAGCCAAGAGAGAGAGAGAGAGACTCCTCTGTTTAAATATTTTTGTTGCCAGTTTTCTTAACAAAGTACGCATATTGAGCATACAAATTTGTGATCATTTTATTAATTTCAATGTGACCCATCAATTTAATTGAAACTATTTTTAACTGGCTGGTCTTTTAGGTGATATTTTACCTAGCGTAAGGCGGGTCTAGTAAAGTCTCCCCTTTTCTTTTCATTTATTTTCGTCTAAAAATGTTTAAATTTATGCTTAATAAAGTTTCATGGTTTCTAACAGCCAAAACAATGTTATCAAAATACTTAGTTTCCACATGTCCACCACGAAATCACCATTTTTTACCTTCTTCTTCTGCAACATTCAATTTCTTGATGGCCGTCTTTAACTCTTATATTGTTCTGGCTGTCAATAAGTGAGCTGGCAAGGGCTCGGCAGCAGGTTTTCAGAGTTTGGTGTATAGGGGCGTGTCTTCTGGTCAGAACTGCCAGCGGACAGCTTCTCTGTATGGACAGGTCTGGAGAATGTGCTAAGGAGACTGATTTTCTACGCCACATTCGCATAGGGCTGTTTCCGTATGACCCAGTCCACACGAGGTGAGTCCAGAGTGATCAGTGCGTAGATGAAAGACGGTGGCCTGGTTCTCCCTGTTCAGCTTGTTGATGTCGTCTGCCCACGGGCTGCATCCGCCATTCTGCTGTTGTCAATCACTTTTTTGCTGTAGTGTCTTGGTTTCTTTACAGGAGGTAGTGATCTTGAGGTAGTCTGGCGCCTGCTTTGGCCAGGCTGTCAGCCTCTCCATTCCCAGCTACTCCAGAATGCACTGGAATCCACTGCAGCACTATTTTGTGGACAATCTATCTTGAAGCTTCCTGGTGAGGAGATCAGTAGATCAAGCTGCCTTACCCTAGCTAGTGCTCTGCTGCAAATCTGTACGATTGTTGGAGCTGCTGCCGCCAGCTGGTAAGGAGAGGGAGGTAGTAGTGCGGTCTGCACATCAGATGTACACGCCACTTCCTTCATTCCGCATGGCGTCTTGTGCGGACCCGCCTGTGTAGATGTGAGCACAGCTGCTGTGATGGTAGCGCTTGTGCAAAATCTCCAGCGAGATGGCTTTGTGTAGTGCCGCGACCTTTGGCAAAGAGTCCTGGATCATCGTTTATGTTGTCTAGAAACTCTTTCGAGATGTCCAGGTATCTGAAGGGAGCTCTTCACACATCTTTGGGATTGGTTCCAGGACATCAGTTTTAGCCCTTTGCTGGACCTTCAGTTGGCGGTTCAGACTTGGGCGTTTCTGACGGTTCTTGATCTGCTCCTGTAGTCTCCAGTGCTGTCGGTGTTCAGTAAGTCTCTTCATCATGTGTGATGTTCTGCGTTCCAGTGGCTCCAATGTCCTCCATTTCCTAAATTGGGGTGCTCCAGATGGCTCTAAGAATGTCACTGCATCATGAGAATGACCCATGTTCTGCATCTTGTCAAGCCTGGCTTTTTTTGGTTTTGCAGGCAGTGTTTCATGTTGTCGATGTATCTTGGTACCGCACAACTGGTCTGACCGAGCTGGTGTTTGCTTGCGCCAGGATGCTGTAATTTGCGCCAATGTGGTCCCCACCAGTTTCTGCATCAGAGAATTTTTTCGCAGCTCTAGCTTCCATGGTTTCGATGTGAGGCCTCCACGTGAATCCAGTAATTTATTTGTTGCCAGTAAAGTTGGCCTGCCTGTCTTTAGTACTGGAAGGTCTCCAGTTTCAAGGTGACCTCTTCTATCTGATTGAAAGAGATGGTCTAGCTCATCTTTCAGGCCAGCTGCTGACTCTATTGGCAGCATCCTGGATTCTTCAGGATGCTATTTCTTTATGTTCTGCTGCGCTCCACACTGCAAAGTCATCCGCAGGGCGGATGTTCGAGACGAACCTTGGTACTGCCATCATACATGCGACTAGTACATGCGCACACTTACCATATGTACGCTACGCGAACACAAACGCAATTTTGTGGAATTGACCTATGTATGGCGACCCGAAAGTCAAAGCCAAGATTGTTTTTCAAACATAACTCGTGAATAAAGTTATTCAGACTAAATGTGTTTATTATGGGCTTAGTTTGTTTCTAAAATATTTTGTAGAAACTAAGCAGCACACATTACTCTACGTGTGCCATTCCATTTCCTGCACCTAGGGGTGGTGACGTATTTTTTTTAAAAACATCACGTGGAAATCCTCTAGCATTGTGGGCGTGGGGGGGGGGGGGGAGGTGGTGGTGGTGGGTTCCCAGTTAGCAAAGGTCCTCGGGCCCACTTCGGCCGCCGTGGGCCCGATGATGTTTTGCCACTGGAGTTGGTTGTACGTTGCTTAACGTCCCGACAGCAACAAGACTTTCTCAGGATGTGCCTGCGCTTCTTGTGACAAAAAAAACCCACATCCAAACTAAACAGAATATTAAACGTACGCCGGCAGCCGCTATAACATGCTAAATAAACCTAAGACATGCTTCGTGATAATTTGTTGTTATATAGCTCACAAACAAATTCATCACAATTACAAAATACGTAAAGGGAAATGATATAAAAACAAGAATGACAAAGCCCTCAAGGCTCACGTGCATGAATGATCCAGTTCCAACGTAAGTAGAGGGTTGGTTTTTGTACTTGCGTAATAGTCCATAAGCTAGCCCGGTCTACCGTGCACCCCCCCCCCCCCCCCCCAGAACTCAATAAGATGGGTTTCAAAGTGTACATTAGTATGTCCGGAGATGTTTAAGCCATGGTCCCCGAAATTCCTTAGGAACACACCAGAGATATAGCCGATGGCGCAAGGGTACCCCCATATTCACGCTCTTCGCGGATGCTTAAATGAGGTTGAGAAATATTTAAAATTGCCGAATTTCTCAGAAATTTTGAATACAACTGATAGGTCTTTTTTTCTTTAGGATTTATTGGTTAGGATAGAGTACCACAGTTACTCCCAAATTGATTTTATGATGCTGTGGTGCATTTAGGAGCCACAGTGGCTAAATCTGCTGCCCTACCCCCATTTTACCAGTACGCAAAGGAACGCAAAATGATCATAACAATTGCTTACGTCATACTCCTCTGTTTAAATATTTTTGTTGCCAGTTTTCTTAACAAAGTACGCATATTGAGCATACAAACTTGTGATCATTTCATTAATTTCAATGTGACCCATCAATTTAATTGTAGTTCTTTTTAGTTCTACCGTCTGCACATTCAGCAGTCTTGTCAGACTCGGGGAAGGTGTACCTCATGGAAATGTTGTGTCTGATGCTGTTCTTGGTCTACATTAATGATATCAGTACAGCAGTACCAAGGTTCGTCTCGAACATCCGCCATGCGGATGACTTCCATCTGATTGAAAGAGATGGTCTAGCTCATCTTTCAGTCCAGCTGCTGACTCTATTGGCAGCATCCTGGATTCTGCAGGATGCTATTTCTTTATGTTCTGCTGCGCTCCACACTGCAAAGTCATCCGCATGGCGGATGTTCGAGACGAACCTTGGTACTGCATGGTCTTTTACACATGTCGAGCAGCTGGCAGTTAACCCATTTAACCCCACGATCACATTTTCTAGATTTTGGACGTGTCACCAAATGACTATGCATCAGTTTGCAATTCCATGATAATGACAAATCCATGCGAATTATAATTCAAGGGTAGTGCCAGATTAGCTTGGCACCTGACGGCGCCAAGCTAATCTGGCATTACCCTAGAATTATCATGGTCCATCCATCTGCTTCCGTAGTGTTCCAGAGCTAAATGGGTAAAGGACCATGGAGTATCTGGTCACATTTAAATGGCTGGATGGTGACTACGTTTGTCATTAACCCGTATAGGCCCACGGGTGCTTTTCCCAAATTCTGGAAGTGTTACTGAACGACTATGTACCAGTTGCAGGAGGTGGATTGAGGTGGTCAATTAATCTCCTGCTGTAGGGACTCGAGGCTAAATGAGTTAAAGACCTTGCCTCTGTGGATTTTTTTATGGCAGCGGTTCGCGGCGAGTTACGACCCGGTGGACCTGCTACCGGCCACAGAGTACGTGTTTGTGTCGTCCAACATGGAGCTTGTGCAATACCTCCGGCAACACAGGTAAGACACAATTGTCTTGTTGAGGAGTGGGGAGTGGGACACGGGAGTGAACTGTTGTAACGTGGGGAACAGACGGGGAGTGGATCATGGAATGAACTGAGATTGAGTGAGCAGTGGACGGGGAGTGGGACATGGAGTTGGAGGCGGGCAAGATGGGGAGGTGTGAATGAACGGGGAAGGGTGATTGGGGAGGTGGGTGAGGAAACATTTAGATAGTCTCACTGCGTACAGATAGATTGATGGCGTAACGGCCCTACTTTTGTTTGTAGTGACAAATCGGTATTTTGCGTGCTGCTGTTTTCTTCATATGTCCATGAAAACTGTTCTGAGCTATACTCTACAGGTCTACATATGTACCGGACGCTGGAGAACGCATCCCAAAGACCGGAGACCTCAGCCTTTGTAGTGTACAATGGTAGTGTCAACCGTCATATTAATATCGTCAGCACCACCCCACCCAAACCCTGTGTTTAGACGTTATGCCACCCAGACACACACAAGACCACACCCTACTGTGCAAGAGTCAAAGATCCTCACGAACCCCCCCCCCCGCTCCCGCCCACTCGGCACCGGCCTCCACGTGGCTTCGGTGGGTAGTCTCCTCAGTCACTGACTGAGTGGGCTAGCGAAGGGGTGCCATCTTTGTCCAGGATTAGGACTTGACGTCAGCAGATATGTTGTTCAGTCTTTTTCACTGGTCCGGTTTTTAAAGAGCTGTGCTAACCCATGTTGGACTGGTCCTTACAAATACTCATTAGTTTTTGGTCCTTTGGATCCCGAGTGTTTGCCGTGCTTGTAGACCCGTGTCGGGGGAGACTCTGAAGGTGGCTGAAACACTCCACTTTGGCCTTGACTTCTACTTAAACGGGAGGCTAGGAGTACCGGCCTAATCAATCGGCTCTTGTCATGTTGAGCCCTATCCCATTGTTGACATGACATACGGAGCACCATGCTATAACATCTGCTGCTGATTAGTGCGGTGGCTCAGACGGTTCAATCGGGCTTAACCCCCTGAGTATATCTTTCGGGCAGTCTCCATCGTGCGTCGGCTGGAGTCCCGCCGTCATATGCACTTTCCCTTGTTGGGCTCGGTGGCGGGAGGGGGGGACCCCCGGGGGATGAATTTCTATCATACATATGGAAACCACCAAAGAAACAAAACTGGCACCAAAGCGTCACATAGCCGCCGGCATTGTCCTTGATAGCGACTCCGACTGTGAGGAAGCGACGCCTCAGGCGTCGGCCGTCTGGCCTCGCTTCCTCATTGACCATGGCAAAGTAAAAAAGAAGCCTGTTGACAAGCTGCACCCTTTTCTGCTGGGAGTGAACCTCAGCAGTCTAGCAGCTGCCCTTCGTAGACGATCAGCCGTTTACGAGATAGTGATTTTCTAGAGAGTAACAAAGGTTTGGGTATATCAAAACGATGTCTAGTATGAATAAAATCAGTGCGCACTCTTTTAAACCGCCGGAGGATGGAGACATTTTTCTGTAGCATATTTTGTTTCCAGTACGGCTGCAGACGAAACCAGGACTGTCCCAGCCATGTTCACAGGGGATCAGTAGTTTACACGGGCCTCATTTGGTCCTTTTATTTAGTGGCAGTATGCACTATATGCCACTTAACAGGATTTCATTATTTTTAAAGTAAATTTTCACACTTAATTATATTAAGAGAAGAAACAAGTACAAAAAAGCTTGCTTTGAGCTCGGTTATCGTTACTCAACAATAAGGTATCCCAGATCACGTGATCGACACATAATACAAGATACACGCGGACTCCTTGCCGTAAATTTCGGTGTGCCGACGAGTTCTTTTTTATTTGTTCTACATACGCTTGGTTGTTTCCCCCGAAAGCAAAAGTGTAAAGTTGCTTTGTGCATTTTTACGTCTTGATAAAGGTTTGTCACGTTTATTTCCATTCACTTTACCATTGCTTTGCTCGTTTCATTTCGACACCACAGCACCAAAACAAAACGCACCCACAACACAAACCGCGCTATCTTCGAAACCTATGTCCGAAGTGCAACATGCTGCATGCTGTAAAAGAGAAAGAGTGCCACACCACTTGGTTTTATCTGTCATGGCTAAGCAAAGTTTCGGAACTTGATTAATTATTTATTGCTGTAACATTTATTTCAATCAGTTGCACTGGCAAGCTATGTTGTGATGTGCGATCACTGCCAGTGCCAATTATGCAGTCTCAGTGATCACTGATGGTACAGTACATTTTATACTGAAAAAATACACAGCACAATGTGAACACGCTGGGAAGTTCATGCAATGCTTTGTTTAAAATTAAACCCTATCTTGCTAGCAGTAGCCACTGCACAAAAGAGGAACTTATTTTGCTACTGCGTAATTTGCAGTTTGTCTGCATATAGACATTTGCAGTTCGCTGCAAGGATTCTTAGCAGCTGGCATTAGCACTGACATATATATTGGGATTAAAACGAGAAAGAAAACGGAGAAAGGTGACACAAAGATGATTTAATAAATCAGTCAGTCAAGTGATCAAATGAATGAGACCTGATGAACAGCTAGTTAAGAGGGGGGGTGGGGGGGGGGGGGGGAGGGGGGAGTAGGAGGCACATACTTTATAATGTACACGTACTATTTCTTTCAGTGTTTCCATCACCCACTCATAACACCGTTGGGCTCGATGAGTTCTCATGTTTTATGTGAGTGATTTACAAAATTCATGTAATTGCTGCTGTTACATTATCTTCTCACTGGTTTTGACATTTCGCTTTAAGATTTACAGTCCCATACTTTAAGCCTGTCCCGCCTAACGAACATGGAGGTTGACTGTATCATTGATATGTGCGTGTAGGTAGCGTTTTGTTTCAGTCGGCAGTTTTGGCCTCACCTTTAAGTTTGGTGCCCCTGTGCATGTGGCCACCAGTCTCTCTCTTGGCTTGACTTCGCGAACGAAGATTTTATAGGAGTTGCCCACGACGTCTGCAGGCTTGTTCGTGGCTGCGGAGGCCAATCCGAGACAGGCAGGTTCGACCGCAGTGGCTGCAGGGGAAGGTATGGCCAGGGTTCTGAGCTGCGGCATCTCTGTTTTTTCTCCTGAGCCGCTTGTCCTTAAGGCTAGCTCTGTGAGAGTCCTCAAAGGAGACAGCTGCCTTGTAAATGGTGGAGCGCCAGGTGTCACGGTCCGCAGCAAGCGAAGACCACTGGTGGTGGTCGATTTGGCAGGCACTAAGTGACTTCTTGAGACAGTCTTTGTATCTCTTCTTTGGTGCCCCTCTGTCACGGTGTCCAGTAGCAAGCTCGCCGAACAGGGTGATCTTTGGTAGGCGATGATCCTCCATCCTGGAGACATGCCCCGCCCAGCGGAGCTGTGTCCGCAGCAGCAAAGCCTCGATGCTCACAGTTTCAGCCCGTTCAAGGACCTCGACGTTGGTGACATAGTCACTCCAGTGAATGCCCAGGATGGTACGCAGGCAGCGCTGGTGGAAGCGTTCGAGGAGTCGTAGTTGGCTGCGGTAGAGGGCCCAGGACTCGGAACCATACAGCAGGGTGGTGAGGACCACAGCTCTGTACACGCTGATCTTGGTGCCTGTTTTCAGCTGCTGATTGTGCCACACCCGCTTGAAAAGTCGCCCGAAAGCGCTGTTCGCTTTTGCCAGCCTGCTGTCAAGCTCCTTGTCCAGCTTGGCGTCCGACGTGATAATGCAGCCAAGGTAAGTAAACTGGTGCACTGACTTTAGTTCAGACTCGCCGATGGTGATGTGAGGAGGGCGGTACACTGTCTTGGGTGCCGGCTGATGGAGGACCTCTGTCTTTTTAAGACTGACCTCGAGTCCAAAGAGCTGGGCAGCATCTGCGAAGCAAGACGTGATGCGCTGCAGGGCTCTCTCTGTGTGTGCAACGAGGGCAGCATCATCAGCAAAAAGCAGCTCGCGAATCAGTTGGTCTAGGGTTTTCGTGTGGGCCTGCAGTCGTCTGAGGTTAAACAGGCTGCCATCGAGACGATACCTGATGTACACTGCATCGTCATCATCGAGGTCCACTGTGGCCTGCTTCAACATCATGCTAAAAAAGATGGTGAAGAGGGTCGGTGCCAGCACGCAGCCCTGCTTTACACCGTTGAGAATAGGGAATGGTTCTGAGAGGTCATTGTTGAGTCTGACCTGGCCTTGCTGGTCCTCGTGTAGCTGGACAATCATGTTGAGGAACTTTGGGGGACAGCCAAGTCGCTCCAGGATCTGCCACATGCCTTG
Source organism: Semisulcospira habei (assembly GCA_036245525.1). Taxonomy (NCBI): domain Eukaryota; kingdom Metazoa; phylum Mollusca; class Gastropoda; family Semisulcospiridae; genus Semisulcospira; species Semisulcospira habei. Next base: position 175,962,093 of record BTPG01000001.1, read on the forward strand.
CCTGCTCACAGTGTCGAACGCTTTTGTTAGGTCGACAAACGTTACGTACAGCCCTTTGTTCTGCTCGCGGCACTTCTCCTGTAGCTGTCTCAGCACGAAGACCATATCGGTGGTGCTCCTGTTTGCTCTGAAGCCACACTGGCCCTCTGGGAGTTGGTCTTCAGCGATGGCAGGTACCAGCCGATTCAGGAGCAGCCTTGCAAGGATTTTCCCAGCAATGGACAGCAGGGTAATTCCCCGGTAGTTGGAACAGTCAGACTTCTCGCCTTTGTTCTTGTACAGGGTGATAACGACTGCATCACGGAGATCTTTTGGTAGTGTTCCTTCCTCCCAGCAGCAGAGAAAGAGGTCATGGAGCTTGTTGTGCAGTGCTGTGCCTCCATGTTTCCAGATCTCTGGCGGTATTCCATCAATGCCTGCTGCTTTGCCACTCTTGAGCTGATGGATGGCTTTGAGGGTCTCTTCAGCGGTGGGCGGTTCGTCCAATTCAACCTTTACTGGGAGGTGTGGGATTTGTAGGACGACTGCTTCTTGAACAGTGCGCTCAGCGCTGAAGAGGCTCTGAAAGTATTCCGACCAGCGGTTCAAGATGGAGGTATTATCTGTGAGGAGTGCCTGGCCGTTCGCGCTTCGCAGGGGACTTTGTACCAGGTGCCTGGGGCCATACACTGCTTTCAGTGCTTCGTAGAAACCCCTGTAGTCACCATTGTCAGCGCAAAGCTGGGTCCTCTGTGCAAGTCTGGTCCACCACTCATTCTGGAGATCTCTGAGCTTGCGCTGGAGACTGCTGCAGACGAGGCGGAAGGCAGACTTCTTCACAGGGCAGGAAGGCTGGGCTAGGTGAGCCTGATGGGCGGCTCTTTTTTTTGCTAGGTGTTCCTGGATCTCTACATCGTTTTCGTCAAACCAGTCTTTGTTCTTCTTTCTGGCGAAACCCAAGACTTCTGCAGAGGATTTTGCAATAGCAGTTTTTAGTTGTTCCCAAAGTGTTTCAGGGGAGGAGTCTACTGGGTCCGCTGTGTCTTTGAGCCTGCGCTGTAAATCTGTCTGAAAGGCAGCTTTCACATCATCACGCTGAAGGCTGGCAACATCAAGCTTTTTCTTGGGGGGCCCCCATTTCTTGGGTTTTGGCTTGAAGTGGAGCCTGAGTTTGCAGCGGACAAGGCGGTGGTCAGTGTGGCACTCTGCGCTGGGCATCACTCTGGTGAGGAGGACGTCACTGCGGTCCCTCTGACGCACTAGGACATAGTCGATAAGGTGCCAGTGTTTGGAGCGAGGATGCATCCAGGTGGTCTTTCGACTGTCCTTTTGCTGAAAAGTAGTGTTGGTGATGACCAGTTGCTGCTCCGCACAGAACTCCAACAGTAGGCGGCCATTGTCATTGCAGTTCCCCACGCCATGCTTGCCGAGGACTCCTTTCCAGGCTTCAGAGTCCTGGCCCACTCTGGCGTTGAAGTCGCCAAGGATGATGACTTTGTCGTCTGCTGGGGTACTCTGTAGGAGGCTGCGCAGGTCAGTGTAAAACTTGTCCTTTTCAGCAGGCTCTGCCAGGAGGGTTGGGGAGTACACACTGAGAAGGGTGACGTGTTGCTGGTGTCTCAGTGGGAGGCGCATGGACATGATGCGATCTGAGTGGCCCGTTGGTAGGTTTTCCAGCTTAGTCGCAATGGATGTCTTGACCATGAAACCCACGCCTGAGAGCCGTCTTTCTGATGCAGGCCTGCCTGACCAGTAGAGGGTGTACCCAGCACCAAGTTCTTGGAGGCTGCCTTCGTCCGGAAGGCGTACTTCGCTGAGCGCGGCGATGTCGATGTTTAACCTCCGCAATTCATGGGCAATGAGGGCGGAGCGACGTTCAGGGCGTCCGCTGTCTGCTTTGTCGAGCATGGTTCGGACGTTCCAGCATGCTACATTGAGTCCGGTCGTGGTCGTCATGAGAGTGGATCCGTTATTCTTTCTTGTTTTTTGACCGCAGGAGAAGATGCCCGTTGACCGCGGCTAGCCAACTGGGGTTGCGAGGGGACGAGCTTTGGTTAGGCCACCTTTTCTAGGCCCCTCTCCGTGTGGAGCAAGCAGTGCTGTCCCTAGAGAAGGCTGCTTGGTCGTTCAGGGTGTGCCGAGTGATGTTGTCATCCCCAGGTCAACATCAGGCGACCAATATCCTGAACCGCCTGCATGCAGGTTTGAGACTGCGGCTTCCAGTGACATCTTTCACCTGCCGTTTCGCCCCTCGCCCATCGCTACAGGACTTGGAATGGTCAGTGTCATGGTCCGTGGACGTTTCCTAAAGCCTGCGCAGTGGAGCTTTTTGGTCACCAGTACTATTTACAGAACTGATGGCTGCATGTGCAGGCTAGTTCACGGTATCACTTATCAATGTGAACTGGGCAGCCTATTGTTTGAAGTGATCAGTGGTGGCATCATCCATGATGTATGTGTGCATTTGGACACTGGTACTGTTTACAAAGGTGCTGTTTACAGAATTAGTGGCTGAGTATGCATATTAGTTCTGTTATTGTTATCAGGTGGGGCCTTATCTCTAAGTTTTGGTGCCTCTGTGCATGAGGCCAACAGTACTTTTCACTGAACTGATGACTGCATGTGATTAACTGTACACGTGAGATTTGTAGGTGGGCAGCTAAAATACAGGCAGTCAATACAAGCCACTTTCTTAACATCAAGTCTCTCTATATAGGTTTTACAGTCTACCAATGCCCATCAGTATACAATTGTGCATGTCTTTTGTGGGTGTTCTGCGGTTTTGTGTGTGTATGTGGGGTGGAGTTGAAAGAGGGGTGGTATGGCACCTATTACCGTGTATGTGTATGTACAAATCCTAAATTACAAACAAACATAAATAAATAATTTAAATAAATAGTTATTTGTGTTTAACACTGCGCAGGCGACTACGGCGATCTCACGGCGGTTAAATAAGTAAGGTAAAGTAAGTCAAAGATACCTGGGACATGAATGCTAAGTAAGGGATAGATTATGAACATGCACAGATGTACATTCTTTTGGTGGGTGTTCTGCGGTTTTGTGTGTGTAACTGGAGTGGGGTTGTGAGCGAGCGGGATGGCACCTATTACCATGTACGTGTATAAGACATAAGACATTTATTCACCAAGTAAAACGTTACAAGGATTTTTGTGTGGAATGGCGACAGTAAAATACATCCTCACTTGTAGGGCATTCATCATGTCATACACTCAGTTGGCGATCATCCTGTATACAGCACTAAAAGATAGATAAACACAATATTAAACACAAATCAGTCATATGTCACAAATCATGGAATCACGTTGTTCCATGGATGGTGATGTACTGAGGACAGCTTCTGAAAAGAAACTGCATCTGAATCGAGAGGTTCTGGCTTTAAAAGCACGAAACCGCCGGCCAGAGGGCAGAAGCTTGAAGAGATGATTGGCTGGGTGTGACAGATCTGACAGAATAGTACTGGTGGCCACATGCACAGGGGCACCATGGTGTGTGTTCTTATGCTGTATGCTGATGTGTATGTACAAAACCTACATTACAAACAAACAAAATAAATAAATACATAATTTAAATAAATAAGATAAAGTAAGTCTAAGGTACCTGGGACATATGCGCCTTATGCTCAGCTACGTTCTGAAACTGAAGGCCCATCCAGACAATCCTGCCTATGATTGTGCCTTTAAACCGCCGTTTGTAGAGATTTACGATACCCATCCGGGAGCCTATCCTGCCTATCTCTCCAACTTACTTCACCCCTACACACCTTCCCGCTCCCTCCGCTCTGCCTCCGACCCTCTCCGCCTCCACATCCCTCGCACCAAACTCAACACTTTCGGCCCCCGCTCCTTCTCCGTCTACGGTCCATCCACCTGGAACACTCTCCCACTCTCTCTCCGTCAGAAACACTCTCTCTCCTCCTTCCAGTCCGCCCTCAGAACTCACCTCTTTCAACAGTTTTAGCACTATATCACCACACTCCCCACCGCAAGCTGACCGTCGTAATGTATTTCACTATTAACATTTTGTGGTACGTGAGTCATTGTCTAAAGCGTGCGCATGCGTGCGCGAGTTGTGAGTGCGCGCTTAGAGTTATAATTATTATAAGATAAGCGCATTACAAATACCGTAATTATTATTATTATTATTATTATTAGCTGTCCGTCCACTGTCCTTCCGTGTCCGACCACATCTGCAGGCGGTTGGAGTGGACCTGGACAGTTTCGGAATCTCTGCAACACATTACCCCACCCTGGCTATTACCAGTTCCTGACATCTTGCTGGACTTGACCGACCACAAGAAGGACTCTACTCCACCAGCCATATACCAAAAGAGCCTCAATGCACTCCTTTCATGTGTTCCTGGCTATTGTCGTATTTATACGGATGGGTCAAAGTCTGAGGATGGGAGAGTGGCTGCGGCCGCATCCTCTCGCCATCCTAGACACCAATTTAAGCACCGCCTCCCAGACCATTCATCTGTATCAGGGGTTCCCCTCGTCTCCCCCTCTCCTCTGCTTTCCATCTGCACTGATGCGAGCCTAGCTGGCTGGGGTGCACACCTGCTGCCGGAGTTCATCACAGCTTCGGGCAGCTGGCCGCAAGATCACGTCAGAAAAAAACATAAACTGGCTGGAACTGAAGGCCGTTTGGCTTGCCCTCGTTGCCTGGGAAGATCGTCTCTCTCAACAAGCAGTCCTGATTCTTTCCGACAACACCACGGTAGTCGCTTACATCCAGAATCAGGGCGGGACGAGGTCGCCCTCTCTCTGCATACTATTGTACCAAATTCTCCTGTGGTGCAGGGATCGCAGCATCACTCTTCGAGCGCGGCATTTACCCGGTCACCTGAATGTCCTCGCGGACTCCCTCTCACGGCGGGGCCAGCTTCTCCACACAGAGTCTCTCCGTCCGGACATCTTTCGGCTCATCTGCACGCGATGGGAGACACCGATGATCGATCTCTTCGCCACACGGTGGAACAAGCAGCTCCCCCTCTTTGTCTCACCCATTCCGGATCCCCAGGCCTGGGCAGTAGACGCTTTCTCCATTCCTTGGGAGGGCCTGCTGGCATATGCATACCCGCCATCCGTTCTGGTACCCAAAGTCCACCAGAAACTCAGGGGACTCAATGCAGTTCTTCTGTTGGTGGCGCCCTTCAACTGGACCAAGAGTTGGACCACAGACCTCCTGAATCTGGCCACAGATCCCCCCTTGCGACTTACCACCCCCCGCACGATGCTCAAGCAGCCCCGACAGAATCTTTACCACCCGTGCCCAGAGCGATTACTCCTTCACGCTTGGAGATTGTGCGGCAGGCCCTCGCCGGACGAGGCTTCTCGAGTGCAGCTGTGGCGGCTATCGCAGCAGCCCGCAGAGCTTCAACCCGGAACGTTTACGAGGGCAAATGGAGAATACTACAGTCCTGGTGCGCTTCCCAGCAGCTCTCCCCCACGGATCTGCCTATGCCCCAGCTGGCGGAGTTCTTTATATGGCTTTTCGTCCAGCAGAACCTCGCGCCCATCACCATCAGGGGATACTTGGCCATGATTGCAGACACTTACCGCCACTTGGGTCGGCCAGACCCAGGAACCTGTAAAGATATATCAGATCTGATGGCACACCTAGACCTTCAACGGCCGGTTTCACGCTCTCTAGTCCCACGCTGGGACTTGGCATGGGTTCTGACGTGGCTCAACTCAACCCGCTTTGAACCTCTCACCTTGGCACGGTTCAGTGACTTAACCAGGAAAACATGCTTTCTGTTGGCACTCGCCACAGCATCCCGGGTGAGCGAGTTACATGCGCTCTCCACGCGCTCCGCCTATCTACAATTCCGGACTGATGGTTCGGTGCAGCTTCTCACCGACCAGTCCTTCTTAGCCAAGAATCGCCCACCCGCAGCTGCTCCACAGTTCATAACGATACGACCCCTACGACGTACGGATCAGTCCCCGGAATCTCGTCAACAGGATCCGGTCCGAGCTCTGCGAATTTACTTGCGCAGAACGAAGCCACTCAGACAAGGACGTACCCGCCTTTTCCTGCCCTTGGCCCCAGGCAGACGTGATATCTCCGCACAGACAATCTCATCCTGGCTACGATGGGTCATCCGGTCTGCGTATACAGAACTCTCCCCCGAGAGAGCAAAAACGATGCGCTTACGGGCACACGAAGTGAGGGCAGTGGCAACGAGCATCGCATTTGATCGCAACTGCGCAGTACGAGACATTGTGGCTGCCGTGGGCTGGCGGGCGGAATCCACCTTCGCCCGTTTCTACTTGAGGGACCTATCCGGCCAGCGTGACAGTCATTGGCCATGGTGGGGGACATCTCGGCAGCGCAGCACTCCCTCCAGGCGCCACCAGCACAGTAGGTACGCATGGCTGAAATCATTGAGAGTTGAGCGCATGTGGGTGGCCTCGATAACCTAAAGCACTTCTTGGAGATTCGTTTGAGGGTTGGTGTTAGGCGGCACCCACCTCCTATTTGACATTCTTCCTATTAGTCATGCCATCGGTAAGAGTTTTGAGAAAACAAATATATTTTTCTCTAAAATGTATTTTTTTGAAAAAGACTTACCGATGGCATGACTCAGAGGTCCCTCCCTCCTGCCCCGCTTGCCGCTATTGAGCTAAGGCAAAAAGACTGACGGGAAGGAAAGCACCGGATATGGAGGAAGGGGAGGCCACTCAGGGCTTGGTAACGACGTTCTGAAGTCGCCTCCTTGTTTGTATAGTAATCACATCGGATGCTTAGGCTGAAATCGGTATGCTAAGTGTACCTTCCTATTAGTCATGCCATCGGTAAGTTTTGTTTTTTTTTTAAATACATTTTAGAGAAAAATATATTTTTAATGCCTACATTAAACCACACATTGATTATGCCTCAACAATATGGGATGGCTGCAGTGAAAATCACTTCAAGAAGATAAACTCATTATACAAGCGTGCTGCTAAGCTTATCCTCCCTGATCCGTCTTTATCCACTGATGCCAAGCTGCAGGCCATCGGACTTCTCCCTCTGGCTAAGCACTTCGCACTAAACAAATGTGTACTGATGCACAAAATTCTTAACGACAAAGCTCCACCTTACTTATCTAGACTTTTTTCGCCAAATGAAAAGAAATACAGCACCTCCAGGAACAGTCTTTCTATAAAAAGGCCCCGTATAGATCTGTACAAATCTAGTCTTTCTTATTCAGGTGCTCTTTTATGGAACTCACTTCCTCCCACTATTCAACAAACCACGTCCCTCTCTCTGTTTAAAAGTAGAGTACATGATTACCTTTCTAAGACAACGAAATGCTGATCCTTTCTTCTTCTTTGTTTCTAGACATGATACGCTTCATGTTCTCACTTTTCGCTAGTTTTTTTTTTTTTCTGCTTCCAATCTAGCCTCCAAATCGGTTCCCCCCCCCCCCCCCCCCCCCCCCAGCTTGTTTTGGATAGTACGCAAAATATCCTACCTACGTAAATGTTAGATATGTGTCCACGTACGTGTGCATGTGTATGTACAAAAGTGCGCATGTGCACGAGTACGTGTGTGTGTGTGTGTGTGTGTGTGTGTGTGTGTGTTTGTGTGTGTGTGTGTGTGTGTGGTTATTATTTAGTTAGTTTCAGTTGTTTGGTTGATTTTTTTTTTTAAGTAGCTTAGCAAGGACAGATTGTAAGAAAGGCCTGCGCGCCTAATATCTCAATCCTTGGAAAACAAAGTTTCGTTCGTTCGTTCGTTCGTTCTCTCAAGAATGACTCACCGCGACCGCCGGAGAAAGCGGTCGACTTTTCCGATCTCTCCGCTGCCGGGACAGTCAAGCGGACGAGATATCAGTTTGATGGATTGTATTGTGTTCTACTATTCTACGTTACTCGGACGTTTTGTTTTCTAATTGCGCACATTACTTTGTGATCTCTTTGCATATCTGGATATTTTGTGATTTCATATTCAGTGGTGAATTAATCGTGTGGTGTTTTGTTGTCAGTGTGTGGTATTTTTTAACTATTTCACATCTTCCATTGTGTTTCATTATACCGGACTCTAACGTGCTGTTTACTGCAACTAATTTCTTTGTCCTGGACTTCAAATGCATACTGCAACGGAGAGTGGACTTGCATACTATCTCACCATACCGTGTTTATTGTGAGTTAAAAAAAAAAAAACATACTTTTTCTTAACGTTCCTTCAGCCCGTACGCTGCATGATCAGTCAGACTACACCATACTAAGACTGCTGTCTTTGCCACGAAACTGCTGCCAGATGTGTTTACACAAGGCGGCGCTGTCGGCGGTCACGCCTGACCCGCGCCCGTGTAAACAGTTCCAGCCTTTTCTGCATAGGATCAGCTTGGCAGGTCGGCATTGTACGTCATCAATCCATGCCAGCTAGAACCCCACACTTGACTTACGCCAACACCCATCCCCACCTCGCCCCCTGTTCCTGGCACCTCTACCCCACCCTCGTCACGCCCGCCCTCTCCTGCTTACCCACCCTCTTCCCTCCTCCCCCCCCCCCCCCCCCGCCCCCGCCCCGTGTTTCTGGCACTTCCTCCACCCTACCCACCCTCTGCACGCCCTCCCTCTCCTGCTTACCCACCTTCCATTCCCTCCCCCCTCCCCTCACACCCATCACTACCCCCGCTCCATTTTCCTGGCGCTTCCTCCACCCCCTCCCTCCCTCTCTCTCTCTCTCTCTCTCTCTCTCTCTCTCTCTCTGTCGTAATCGGCGTCCCACAATCCCTGTCACATTCAGTTCCCACTGAACGAATCTTCTGCAGTTCTTGTAAGTTGTGAACTACATACAAATGGCGGACGAAGGGTGATCCATGACAGCGTGGGTGTTGCGCCTTGTCAGCTATGCACCTTTGCATGGCTCGCCAGGTGCGGCACCTTTGTCGGCTTGGTCATCTATCCGTCCGCACATTGAACTGAACATGACAGGGGTCGTGCATACACGGACGCATGAGTCAGTGCGGGTGTGTGTGTACGTGTTTGTGTGCGGTGTGTGTGTGTGTGTGTGTGTGGTGTGTGTGTGTGTGTGTGTGTGTGTGTGTGTGTGTGTGTGTGTGTGTGTGTGTGTGTGTGTGTGTGTGTGTGAGTTATGTGTCATCAATCAGACTCGTCTTGAAACACTGACTTTTTTTTAGTTGTTCTCTTTGCTGATCTGACGTTAAGCCACAAGAGTGGCCGCGTACCCAGCTAACTCTACACTCGCCTACACACGAGAAGAGACATGTTTACAGCAGAGCAATAAATTTATTTCTGTGCTGTTCTTACTCGTTAAGGGTTTAAACTGAGTGAACCTGTACTGCAGATATCTTATGTTGATCTGCTCGTGACTTAAACAGATGACATTAATCATTTCATCTCTGCATGTTTGGTCAAATACCATCATAGCAGTGCACGTGTGAGACGTGTGTTTACGGGACCTCGTATCTTATAATCGACTCGAACTCCTTACTACATGCAGCGCACTTTTGTCTTGTGTCGACTTATTTTCTATTGCTCATGTGACTGTCTATATAGACTATAGATTTTACGGGAAAAGTCAACTTACTTTTATTATTATTATTATTATTATTATTATTATTATTATTATTATTATTATTATTATTATTATTATTATTCTTTCTTCCCGCTAAAGCGTATCTGAGCAAGTCAGATCAGTGAATATTGGCGAGTGCTCGTTACATTTTTCCAGCCTCACAAATATTCTCTTATTTGTCTTGGATAACGTAAACGCTTTGTCTAAATAACGTACCTCCGCCCCTTTTCTCCTCTCTTTTCTGTTTAAATTTCGCTTTTTCCGTGAAGTTTGCTGTTTGTTTGCCTTACATTTGTTACTTTTATTACTCGCATACTACTTTTTGTTCCTGAATTCTACTTCCCCTTAGTTCCATTACTTATTTTTAACGCCAAAATTACCATACAAGATAATGTGCAAAAAAGGCCAAAAATTTCGAATCAGACATTTAAATGTATATCACCTGGCGAACAAAGTGCCGGACGTTTGCGTTTATGTTAATTCACCTAGTTACTTTCATCTCTTTGGTATAACCGAGACACGCCTTGCCTCCAACATCAGTGATGAGGCCATCGCCATTCCAAATTACTCCATTCTTAGGCGAGATCCGTCAGTCCAGGGTGAGACAGGTGTAGCGGTCTACATCCACAACTCAGTTAAACACATAACCCGCAGGCGCCGAGACTTAGAAACTAGCAGTGTGGAATGTATTTGGATAGAGATTAGGCAATCTAAATCCCTTCCTTTACTTGTTGGGTTTCTTTACAGAAATCCTGCGGCCAATTTTGAGTGGTATGACAACTTTGTACACTTGATTGATAAAACAGATATTCATAAAAGTGAACTTCTCCTTCTAGGAGATTTTAACATTGACACTCTTAAACCTCACCCATCATGGGAGTGTACCACTACCTTAGTCGGCCTTCAACAAATGGTAACATCGCCCACTAGAGTTACGCCATCATCAGCCACTGTTATAGACCATATTTATACAAATAAACCGCTGGCAATTAGCAACGTTCACGTTGGTAGTCTTAGCGTAAGTGACCACTATCCGGTAAGCTGCACGTGGCTGTCCAAGCTTCCAAAACTAAAAAAGAAAGGACATACGTGCATAACATACAGATCATTTAAAAAGTTCAATGAAAATACCTTTCTGTCTGATCTAGCTTCTGCAGAATTTACTGAAGTGTACAATGAAACCGACCCAAATAAAGCACTAGATACGTGGTATCACATCTTTCTCAGAGTGCTAGATAAACACGCGCCCTTGAGACAACAAAGAGTTAAATACGCCACTTTACCACCCTGGCTGACTGCGGATCTTATCGAGGCCAATGAGCACAGGGACAAGCTGAGAAGAGAGAAGCGCTTCACCGATTACAAGAAAGAACGTAATCGAATAAAATCCATGGTTCTGAAGGCAAAGAAATTACTTTTCGATAAAGTTATTCACGAAAGTAAAGACTGTGCCACAATATGGCGTGCGATAAATTTAGTTACTAGAGGCACGAATAAAAGCACAATTCCTTTACCGCCGCATCTCACAGCAAACAGCTTCAACAGCCACTTCGTCTCCGTAGCAGAATCATTAATCCCGCCGGGAACTGAGTCGCATGACTATGTATGCCCGGACAACTTAGTCGATTTCTGCAAGCAGAGAACTGCCGGCACAAAACCTTTCATCATACCCACTATAGCGGTCCATGAAGTTGGTAAATTAATTACATCCTTGGAAAATAAAAAATCATCAGGACTGGATGAGATTAGTGCGAAAATACTCAAGATATCCCTCCCATACATTGTAGAGAGTATCACTTATATCTACAACCTCTGTATTAATTTTAATTGTTTTCCAGACGCATTTAAAGACGCGAAAGTAATACCTCTACCTAAATCTAAAGATCTTAGTGAAATTAATAATTTTAGGCCCATATCACTTCTACCTGTTCTGACCAAGCCCTTAGAACGGCATATTCACGAGCATCTATCTATATACCTGGAAAGCCGAAAATTAATCTATTCATTGCAGTCGGGCTTCAGATCAGAACACTCATGTCACACTGCGCTGATACGGATGATAGACACCTGGTTATCTACCAACAACGACTCAAAACTTACAGGAGTCATGTTTCTAGATTTTCGTAAAGCCTTTGATCTAGTAAACCACGAAATACTGATCAAGAAAGTATCCATGTACACCAACAACTCGGCGTCGTTTCTCAAATCCTACCTCGAAGGTAGAAAACAAAAGGTATTACTAAATGGCTCATACTCGAATCAAGGTTTAGTGAAGCATGGCGTACCACAGGGCTCTATTCTTGGTCCCCTTCTATTCTGCTTGTTCATAAATTATCTTCCTCTTGCGATAAAACCCCACCCGGGTCTGCCCTGGGGGACATGGGTGGGGTTAGGTATTTTTTAGTTCCCAGGGTCACCCTGGTCAGCCCCACAGGGTGGGTTTTTCTCTCTATTCTGGGGCATGTGTTTCTGTCTACCCTTTGTCCATTCACCTGTATTTGCCTTTTTAAAACTCTCCCTACTGTCTGCACTGCCTGTAGCTCTTGATATTGGATGTGTGTTGCTAAATGGTCTTAGCTTTATTTAGGCCCCATGTGTTAGGTTTATTTAATGTATTTGACCGGCTGGCAACATACATTCAATGTTCTGTTTTTTGTTTTTTTTTTCACAAGCAGTGCAGGCACGTCCTGAGAAAGCCTTGTTGCTGTCGGGACGTTAAGCAATGTACAATCAATCAATCTTGCGATAAAAAATGAAAGCGTTACATGTGATACGTTTGCAGATGATGCTGCTGTACACACGCCAGATAAGGATATATCAAACATCAATTCATGACTGCAAAACACACTGCAAGATATTGATGAATGGTGCAGTCATAATATTATGATTTTAAACCCGGTAAAAACGGAGAGCATGGTAATTAGCACCCGCCAAAAACACCAGCTTGGCTCTCTCTCACTCAGTCTGTCCCTCCAAGGCAAAACCATCAGCCAAGTTACTAACCATCACCTAGTCACGGTGGACAACCAGCTTAGGTGGCAGCTACACATCAGTAAACGTTTGTAAAATTGTCTCCAGAAATCTGTACATCTTAGCAAAACTTAAACACATTACTGATATGGAGACACGTCAACTGTTCTTCAATGCCCATATTAGATCGCATATAGACTATGCTTCTACTGTGTGGGATGGTTCGAGAGATGTCAATTTGAAAAGATTGAACTCTCTACATCGGAGAGCTGCCAAACTAATACTCCCTGATCCCAGCTTAACTACTGGCCAAAAATTGGCAACCTTAAAAATTCTGCCCCTGAAAGATCATCTAATTTACAATAAGGGAATGGTTATGTTCAAGGCATTAAACGATAAGCTACCCCGATATATCACATCGCTATTTACCGTCCAGTCATCAACATATCAAGAAAATCCCTTATTGTGCCGCGACCTAGAATTGATCTCTATAAAACGAGTTTGACGTTCTCTGGCTCTAGTCTTTGGAATGCCTTGCCTAGATACGTCACGACATCAGCTACTTTCTCCTCGTTTAAAGTCAGTCTCATCAAGTACTTATTTTTGTCAGCAGCATCCCCGTGACTGTGCACATATTGAAAAATACTATTTCTCATTAGATTGCGTGTATCACAGGTTTCGACTGATGACTCATATTTATTCGGTACAGCTTGTATGTAGCCAGCTACTCATATGACTGACTAGCTTAAGCCGCGTAAGCGTGTGTGTGCACGTGTGTGCGTTGTGCGTGTGTGCGTGTGCGCACGTGTATATTAGAGATAGAGAGTGGCGTGCTCAAATGTGCATGCGTTATGTATGCGTATTAGGTTGTGTGTATTCTTATTATATTATTTTAATTAAACCTCACAACATGTCATTATGCCCGACCAGTAAAGTTGGTAATTCCTATGTCACTTCTCCCCCCCCCCCCCTCAACATTATTATTATTATTATTATTATTATAGAGAGTGGCGTGCTCAAATGTGCATGCGTTATGTATGCGTATTAGGTTGTGTGTATTCTTATTATATTATTTTAATTAAACCTCACAACATGTCATTATGCCCGACCAGTAAAGTTGGTAATTCCTATGTCACTTCCCCCCCCCCCCCCCTCAACATTATTATTATTATTATTATTATTATTATTATTATTTTCATTCTTGGCTTGTGCTGTGTCATGTAATTTTTTTTTTCCTTCTTAGTAGTAGAAAACAATTAGTACGATAGTAACTCTGTAATCAGTAGATTAGCAACGGCAAGTTCGAAAAATGGTTGTTAATACCAAAACTTTTACCGTTGTCAAATAAAGGGTCATTGTCATTCTCTCTCTCTCTCTCTCTCTCTCTCTCTCTCTCTCTCTCTCTCTCTCCTCTCTCTCTCTCTCTCTCTCTCTCTCTCTCTCTCTCTCTCTCTCTCTCTCTTTCATTTCAGTTTATTTCTTCATGTTTTGATTTATTGTGTTTCTCTTACTCTTTGCTATTAATGTTTCTTTTCTAACAGGACAGTTTGTAAGAGAGGCGTTTCGCCTAAAACTTTATCCTGTCAATAAAACGTTTCATCATCATCATCATCATCATCATCTCTCTCTCTCTCTCTCTCTCTCTCTCTCTCTCTCTCTCTCTCTCTCTCTCTCTCTCTCTCTCTCTCTCTCTCTCTCTCTCTCTCTCTCTCTCTCTCCCTCCCTCCCTCCCTCCCTCTCTCTCTCTGATAGTATTTTTGTGATTTGTGCATTATATGTAAAGTAGATTAGCAACGGCAAGTTCGAAAAATGGTTTCACCAAAACTTTAACCGTTGTAAAATAAAGAATCATTGTCATTGTCATTGTCTCTCTCTCTCTCTCTCTTTCTCTCTCTCTCTCTCTCTCTCTCTCTCTCTCTCTCTCTCTCTCTCTCGATCGTGCAAGCAACAGGGCTGCCATTTGGGATCTCCTGCAAAAGTACTGCTTTTGCCTGTAAATCTCAACGCCATGCCAGTTGAAGGACTGCCTTCAGCTTTGGAAGCTGCTTTGAACGCCCTGCTGTGCGACAACACGCTGTCATCCTTTAAAATTGACGGTAGAGGCGACTCGACAGTTGTCATTCTGAGGTTGGCCGGTATGGCACACGGGTCCCCTGCCATTACCGCAACCTACCGCAAGAAGCCGCCATCCCACAATCGCCGGGACTACATGAGAGCAGAGGCCAGGAGGCAGGAACGTTCGAACAAGGCAAGTGACAATCTAACACCAGTATTGCCTTTGTTTATGCCCACCACGCCCACACAAGCTACAAACAGCGAAGACAAACAGCTACACACTCTCGACACGCCGTGTACAACAACTCCCCAAGCCACAGGTGACGAGGTTGCACGTGTTTCCCATGATGTCTACACACCCACAGCGGACAGGATAGAGACCAGTGACGATGCACCTACAGAGTGCATTGGTACCAGCGTGACAACACAGCTGACTGGAGCGTGCACAATGGACTGTGTCGACAGTGCTGAAGCCGACCCTAGTGATACGAATGTAACCTCTGATTCTTACACTCTTGAAGAGAGAGATTACGTCGCATCAATCATGAACAGAACTTTACAAAGACGTTTACGCGATAACCAGAGAAACACAGGATTTGAGAAATGCGTTTTGTACAAAACAAATCAGCAAGAGCACTTGTTGTGCAGAAGTGATGACATAATAATAAAAAAAAAAAAATAATAATAATTAAATAATAATAATTACGGTATTTATAATGCGCTTATCTTATAATAATTATAACTCTAAGCGCACACTCACAACTCGCGCACGCATGCGCACGCTTTAGACAATGACTCACGTACCACAAACAGTGAAATACATTACGACGGTCAGCTTGGGGTGGGGAGTGCGGTGATATAGTGCTAAAACTGTTGAAAGAGGTGAGTTTTGAGGGCGGACTGGAAGGAGGAGAGAGAGTGTTTCTGACGGAGAGAGAGTGGGAGAGTGTTCCAGATGGATGGACCGTAGACGGAGAAGGAGCGGGGACCGAAAGTGTTAAGTTTGGTGCGAGGGATGTGGAGGCGGAGAGGGTCGGAGGCAGAGCGGAGGGAGCGGGAATGTGTGTAGGGGTGAAGTAAGTTGGAGAGATAGGCAGGAGCGCAGTTGTTCAGGGATTTGTAGCAGAGAGACAGAACTTTGTATTGGATGCGTTGGGGGATGGGGAGCCAGTGAAGGAGTTTGAGCAGGGGTGTGATGTGGTCGGATTTTTTCTTTCTGAGGACGAGGCGGGCAGCATTGTTCTGGACGCGTTGGAGAGTGAAGATGGTGGAGTGAGGGAGACCGGAAAGGAGAGAGTTGCAATAGTCAATGCGAGATAAGATGAGAGAGACAGCAAGTTTGGTGGCAGCTTCGGTAGTGAGGTATTTTCTGATCTGACTGATGCGGCGAAGGTGGAAATAGCATGCCTGGGTCGTGGCGGAGACGAAGTTGGTCATGGACAGAGAGGAATCGAGGATGACGCCGAGGTTCTTGGCCGAGTCAGAGAGGGAGATGGGGGTGCTATCGAGTTGAAGGTGGAGAGAGGGAGGGAGCTGGGAGAGTTTTTGGCGAGTGCCCACCAGCATGGCTTCCGTTTTGTCGTCGTTCAGTTTCAGCTTGTTTGCTGTCATCCAGTTTTTCACGTCTTTGTAGCAGTCAGCCGTGCGAGTCAGTAGTGACTGAGTGTTGTCGAGTTTGTCTTTGTCTTGCAGTTGTGAGTCGTCAGCGTAGAGGTGGTGGTGTATGCGGTGAGACTGGATGATGTTGGACAGAGGAGAGGTGTAGAGTGTGAAAAGGACCGGGCCCAGGACGGATCCCTGTGGAACTCCGCAGGAGAGCGTTACCGGGTTGGAAGAGACGCCGTTGATGGTGACGGACTGCTGTCTGTCAGAGAGGTATGAGAGAAACCAGGAGTGAGCAGAGTCAGTGATGCCGAAGGAGTGGTGGAGTCGGTGGAGGAGGATAGAGTGGTCTATAGTGTCAAAGGCGGCAGAGAGATCGAGTAGTGTAAGAAGGGAGATGTTGCCAGAGTCAGTGGAGAGAAGCAGCTCGTTTAAGATATGTAGAAGGGCTGTTTCAGTGCTGTGATGTTTGCGATAGGCAGACTGGAATGGACTGAGGAGGTTGTTGTCGGTGAGATGGAGGTTGAGCTGGTTGAGAACAACCTTTTCAAGAAGCTTGGACAGGAAAGAGAGATTGGAGACTGGGCGATAGTTCTTGAGTTCGTTTGGGTCGAGGTTGTGTTTTTTGAGGAGAGGACGGACGATGGCGGACTTGAAGATATCGGGGACGGAGCCGTTTTCTAGAGATGCGTTGATGATGTCGGTAATGAAGGGTAGAAGTTTTGGAAGGCCGTCACGGTAGAGAGAAGCTGGGAGGGGGTCAAGTTCGCAGGTTTTGAAGGGCATGGATTTTATGGTCTTGAGGACTTCATCCTGAGAGACGGTGCGGAAGGACGAGAGGGGAGTGCCGGAAAAGGTGGGGTCGGGAGGGCAAGGCGGAGGAGGCAGGGTGTCGAGTGTGTCGCGCAGATTTTGGATTTTGTCCGAAAAATAGGTAGAGAAAGCAGACGGGAGTTCTTCTTTGCTGTGTGTGTTGGGGAGAGGAGAGTCTTTAGAAGTGCCTAGGAGTGTGTTCATGGTGGCGTAGAGGGTTTTGGAAGAGGTGGATTCCAGGATTTGGTTTTGAAGGTGTTTGCGTTTAGATTCGGAGATCATTTTGCAGACTTTGGATCTGGTTGTTTGGAAGATCTGTCTGTGAACGGTGAGGTCAGATGAGCGCCAGAGGCGTTCCGCTTGTCGGCGCTCGCGCTTGGCCTCAGCTATGTCATCAGTGAGCCAGGGGGAGGGGAGTCGGTTGGGTATGGAGCATAACAGTGGTCTTGGACTGTGAGAATGGTTCTGTGCGTCACTGGTTCATCCATCAAAGAAAAAAGCTGATGAGTGACTATGAACAAAAGGTGCAAGAGAACATTTGCCGCTGGACTGCCATAGATCCAAATAGTAACTACCAAGAGTGTTTTGAGAGGGCGCTGATCGAGTTGGAGAATATACGTTCCACGGTTCGTCACCTTCTGGGTTAACATTCTGACTGACTCGGTGCTTGATTTGAAGCCTAGCCTGACTGATGACGACTGTCGCATTGTTGTTGACTTTTAGCTAATAGAATAACCGATTCCTAACATGGACATTTACCTTGTTGGATGAGACCTCATTTCGGTGTTTTCATTTCTTGTCGATTATTTTCGATTTTTTCCTCCCCATCCCACTGTTCCCCCATTGCAATGGGCCGTCGGCCTGAGCAATAAACATCGTTCGTTCGTTCGTTCGTTCTCTCTCTCTCTCTCTCTCTCTCTCTCTCTCTCTCTCTCTCTCTCTCTCTCTCTCTCTCTCTCTCTCTCTCTCTCTCTCTCTCTCTCTCTCTCTCTCTCTCTCTCTCTCTCTCTCTCTCTCTCTCTCTCTCTCTCTCTCTCTCTCTCTGTGCCCTGAAGGCCCTTCCGGGCGCGAGAATAGACCACCCACTGCTGGTGAAGATCAGAGAGCTCTACGCAGACTTCATGAAGGAATATTATGACATCATTTTTATTTGGGTCCCAGGGCATGTGGGCATCGAAGGCAACAGGATCGCAGATTCTGCTGCCAACGATGCCCGCAATGACCCTGTCCCTGACGCACAGACTGTCTATAGTGATTTTAGACTCCTGGTTAGTGCGTACATAGCCCGTGAGTGGCAGTCCGAGTGGGACAAAGAGGAAGCTAACAAGCTGCATGAAGCTCTTCCAAAGGTGTCTATCTTATCGCTGTGGCAGCCGCCGTGAGGAGACTGTCCTTGCTCGGCTTCACATCGGGCACACGTATGTTACGCACTCTTATATACTAAAACAGGAGGAGCGTCCATGTTGTTATGTCTGCGACGAGCTGTCTTGTGCCGATCTAATTGACACAAGATATAAACACTTCACAGCAGTCTCCTTGAAGGTTTTGTTCCGGGATGTACCCCCGGACAAGATCTTCAGTTTGTTTTGAGAGAGTGCCATATTTTTAATAAGATTTGATCATTCATAGACTATGATAATTCTATTACTTTGACCTTTGTGAGTCTGTAGACGTTTCCTTTAAAGACTTGTGCGACATTTTAGAATGAAATATTTTAAAGATATATTTACATCTTGTCTGAAGACCTTTCTTTTAGTCTGGCTGGCCAGACTTTTACCCCGGCATCCCGCCGTGAGATGGCTTTAGTTGCCTGCTCGGCGTTAAACCCAAATAACTAACTAACCCCCCCCCCCCCCTCCCCAATGCATATATGCAGTGGTTCATGAAAATCTATGCGTCCTTCAGTTCTTATTTTATGCTCGTATGCGGAGAGCACCATTCCCGTGGTTAGGTACCGAATCGCCCTCTCCTTCTCCACTGTCTCAGTTTTGTGTGTTCCACGTTAGGGTGCGCCACCCGTGGCTGGTGGGGGGCAGTGTAGCGGAAGCGCTGACTCGACTCTTTTCCCACTCCCCCACCCTCCCCACCCGTGTGACAGTTTGATGTGTGTTTCAGCCTAGCGTCCCGCCATGCGTGGCTGGTGGATGGCAGTGTGGCCGAGGTGTACAGGGAGGTGTTGACGCGCCTATTCTCCCCCATGCCGGGCCCACAGCTCGTACTGGACGTCTTCCGTGACTCTCGACCTCCGGACACCAAGCTCGTGTGTGCTCAGGTTGGGTCATGGTGTCACACGACGCAAATATCAGTAGTCAGGGCCATGACGTACTCTTGGCTTAAAGTAATCTGCTCTATGGCAGGCTTGAATTGCTAAAACTCGCTGATACAAAGGGTTGTCAATGTTTCTAAGACTTTTCTTACCTTCTGTTCACAATCCACGGAGGGGAAGAAGAGCACACACACACACACACACACACACACACACACACACACACACACACACACACACACACACACACACAAACAAACACACAAACACACACACACACAAGTCTTTCTTCTGACAACATTCAGACTAATAATTAAGTTAGCCCTTTTGTCCAGCATTATTGAGACAAATATCCAAGATAAATTAAATGAAGGTAATAAAAGATACAGAATATGTTGCGAACTATTAACATTTTAAGGCCTGGACTGAGCAGGTCCCTTTAACCCCGTGCACCCCGTGCGTAAGTCATCTACAAGCGTCCGCCACCTCGCTCTGCCACAGGACACAACTTAGCACCAGAATACAAAGGCAAATAAAGGCTTACTAGTGCTTAGATCCAAGGAAATAAGGCAAATACAGCAGTAGGTAAGACAAGGCATTAGTGTGAGATAGAACTTATGGCCATATGTAAAAATACATTAGGAAATCGTCTCGGCGCTGCGCAATTGAAAAAAAGAACATAAAACACATCAAAATATAATTAAGCTGCTCACGTGCACACACACGCGCGCGCACACACACACACACACACAAACACACACAAACACACACACACACACACACACACACACACACACACACACTTCGCATACGTTGATAACTATTGTGGTCTAAACGTAAAGGCAATATGGGAGCGGAGGACTGTTTATGACGGTACAATAGTCTCCCTCAGTACTGACGCCTTATCCTACCTACAAAGGCACAAGGCTCAGTGGCATAAATTGCTGCTCTATAGCGGAGCACCTTGGCTTAGTTCTTGGCGCATGACTAAGCTCGCTTTGACGGAACACCTTTGCTAATAGCTGGCGCAGGACTGAGTTTGCTCGTGCAACTGACCCCAGGTATTATGGGATTTCTTATGTAAACGAGCTGGTAGGTTGGTCCGTTGTTTTCCAACACCCACGCCTCAAGACTGATCGAAAACGGCCCTAGTGGGCGGGGTATGGGTGACAGTGACAGTGATATCTATTTCCTATGGAGTACGACCTTAAGTCACACTGATCAGTTCACGCGCTCTGCAGCTGTGCGACCGGCTTTGACAATATAGCATCGGACGTACGTTATACAAGTAGGAAAAGACAATGCTTACGTTATACAAGTAGGAAAAGAGCATTGTCGTCATCACCAGTCGGGCCCGGCCGTGTTTACTGAAAAAGTTCTGTAACCTAACAAACGTAGCGGTCGTTTGATTGTGTCAGGAAAGCGGAGGCTTATGGAAGTAGGGTCTGATTTAAAGATGGCGGACAGTCGTCTGCCACTCGTTTCCAGTCCGTGACATGAAGTATGTTTGTATGTGCGAGCGAGCATCGCTTCGCTGCTTCAGTGGCGAGAGTTGAGTCGAAACGCACGTGAAATCACTCAAGGCAATAACAGCGCTGTGAACTTCTGATATTTATTGGAGAATATAATTGATATACAAAGATGCATATCAGTAACAAACTGTACATATACTGATAAAAAAAATGTGTGTCCCTTCAGTGTCCGCCCTATTTTTGTTTGCTGTGACCGCCATTTTGGCCAGAGAAGGTAAGGCCTCGGTCCAGGATTTTACCATAACGAAGCGAGAAGCTAGGCTGGTTGTCATTTGTGCTCGCTTTGCTACCTAGGGCCTAACTACCCCTAAGCTTCTGTGTGTGTGTGTGTGTGTGTGTGTGTGTGTGTGTGTGTGTGTGTGTGTGTGTGTGTGTGTGTGTGTGTGTGTGTGTGTGTAGATTCGCATGGGCGGCAGCTGGGATACGGAGTACTTCAACACAATGGATCAGTTCCAGAGCCTGGCCCGCTTCCTGGCGCCCTATAACAACTCCGAAACACACCGTGTCATGTTCACATCGGATACTACTGCAATGCTGGAGGTAAGGTCCGCAACCTGTCTCAGTACACACACTGTGTCATGTTCACATCGGATACTACTGCAACTAGAGAGGCACGGTCCACACTGGCCCCCGCCGTGATCTGCTGGCAGATGAAGTGGCCCGGCATCTGGCCCTCACCCCACTTTTCTTCTCGCCCTCGGGGAATTTCGAAGGGAATTTTTCTTTCCATTGGCGTTTCCCGCCTATTTTATTCATTGTCCTTCTTTTTCGTTTACCATAGTAATTTTACCCCACATCCATCAGCCGCATAACTCAGTTCTTAACCCATTTTAGCCCCGACACGCTACAACAGGACTGAGACCATGATAATTCAAAGGTACACAGTGTCAGATTAGCTTGGAGCCATCAGCTAATCAGGTACTACCCTCGAATTATCATGGTCGATCCCGCCATCTGCTTCTGTAGTGTGTCGGAGCTAATTAGGTAAAGCACCACAAACAATCTTGTCACATTTAAATGGCTGGATGGTGACTACGTTTGTCGTTAAAGACCTTTGTCCTTGTGGGTTTTATGGCAGCGGTTTGCGGAACTGGTACATAGTTGTTAAGTGACACTTCTAAAATTGAGAATTGCGGCTTGGTGGTTATGTGGGTTAATGTGTGTTTGGATTATGAGGGTTAATGTGTGTGTGTGTTTGTGTGTGTGTGCGTGCGTGCGTGTGTCTGTGTGTGTGTGTGTGTGTGTGTGTGTGTGTGCGCAGATGGCCAGAAGCCAGTTCCCCACAGTGAGCGTGTCTATCCGGGGCCCAGTGCATCACGTGGACAGGTGGGCTGGCGGTGACGCGTGCGGGGCGCTGGGTCACACCATCACGGAGCAGCTGGCATTAGCCACGTGTGACGTGCTTATCATCTCGGAGAGCGGCCTGGGCAAAATTGCCGCTTTCCTGCGCAACTCCGACGTGGACCTCTACCTATATCGTGACGGGAAAGTGGAGCGCTTCCGGCGTAATTGGTCCTTTCCTAACAGGGTGGCCTGGCGGTAATGGCTTTCTCTCGGAGTCTGTGTTCGCGTGTGTGTTCTTCATATGTGTGTAATGTTGTGTAATGTGTGTGTGTGTGTGTGTGTGTGCGTGTGTGTGTGTAATGTGTGTGTGTGTGTGTGTGTGAGTGTGTGTGTGTGTGTGTGTGTGTGTGTGTGTGTGTGTGTGTGTGTGTGTGTGTGTGTGTGTGTGTGTGCGTGCGCGCGCGCGCGCTGAACTGTGTGGTTTGAAGTGTGGAATCCATTGATGAGGAAAGAAGCAGGCTATCTGTAAATATTTTCCTGTATTTCTTTCCCTCGGTTATTGTGTTGGGGCATGTATGTTGACGTGATAGCAAAATCTTGGTTGTGAACAAACATTGTGCACTCCATGTCTGGCCTTGTGCATTCCACTGATCGTTCATTGTTAAAGTGGTCACTTGCGCGGCAGCATTCCGTCCTTTGCTCAGTCCTAAGTTTGGTATCAGCACAGGCCTTCCGCGCTGGCTGGTTTGAAAACGATCGTACCGATCTTACTGTGTCCCTACTGTTGCAGGGTCCCTCATACAGTCACCTTTAATCCCTTGACTGTCGGGACACCAGAACCTCATAACTGCACGAGGCATAGAACCTCAAGAGCCCCCGCAGTCGCGGGAGCTCATGAGTGTCTATGTCTCTTGCTGAAACTTAGTTTGCATCCGTGTTTATTGGCCGTCTGCAGTTCTTTGGCTTTGAATTTACACTGGATAAAAAAAACCCACCGTGGTCATTGGCATGGAAGGGGTTAAACAAGATTAACGAGCTGTACCGGGCTGATGAAAAATGCCACTGGAACAAGCGCCACAATAAGAGGTTCAGTCGGAGCCCGGCGTCCTTGTCCAATCTGTACTAAAGTTGTCCCTCATATCGACGAGATTATTTCAGGTTCAGCGTAGGGCTGGCTGTACAGAGGGAAGGACAGGAAGTTTCCGGGTGCCAGGTAGCACCGCTTTCAAACTATTCGGCGTCAATAGTCCATGAAACAATGCAGCTTTCCTATCAAACGTCGGACAGGGTTTGGGAAAATAGACTGTTTGGTCTTGAAATAAAGTCTAGGTGCCAGTGATCATAATAAAGTACGTGTTTAGCAGGAGAAGCATACTTGTTTCTCCACCAGGGAATATACTATGGATTTGTTTAAATACATGCTTGTGAATGAATCTAGGGGCCAGCCATTCTGAAATACCATTGTCATCAGAAAAAGTTTACAATTACGCCATTTTGTCATACTTTTTCATTGTTCCATGGACTATAAGTGCCTGTGCTTTTATTGCATCCAGTGACGCTAGCCTATTGCTGTAATTATTTCATACGAACACCATTATTTTAAATTAATAAAAATCTAAAACGACGAAAGCAAACTGTGTTTGCGTTATGTCTTTGTCAAGTGCTGTCGTGACTGACTGCGTGTGCGCCTTGTTGGAAATATACGTAGGAGGAGCCCCGATTATGAAACAGTGGCTATAATGAAACACCCTGCTCCCGTCGAAACGGAATAACTTTTCCAAATTTTGTCTGTGCAGTAATATAGCGCTACTTTACTTAGCCATATTTCCGGTACAAGAATGTCAGGCGTGATGAAAACGAAAACTCGCCGAGAAAATGTGATTTTTGACCCTTCTGCTTCTTATTTTCCGCCATTTTGAAGCAGTTACATCAGCATTCAGTTTTGTGATTAAAAAAAAAAAAAGCCACTCTTGTCATGAAGAGCAGTCTTGGGAGATCAGATAACTAGCGGCTTTCGTTTGATTCTCTTTTGTTGTTTTGGAGGCACACATTTTCCTGGAGAGGTATCTTGTTCCTATTATGAAACGCAAAGAGCTCCCAATATAAAACGTGTTTCATATTTAGAACAGCGTTTCATATAAGGAGCAGTGTTTGTCTAGCGTACATATCGGAAACCATCCAACCAGTTTGTTTCAAATTTAAGATGTTGATACCTTTTCTCAGTACAGAGTATCCCACACCAGGATCACGTCACTTTCATCAAGGTCAAGGTCACAACGGCTACATTTACATTGTATGCCATTTTCCGGGCAATGTTGCTGTAAACGCCGAAACGATTTGATCCAAATGGCAAATTGTGATATTTTGTGAAGATACAGAGTGTTGCACACCAGAATCTTTTCACTGCCTTAAAGGCAAAGGTCACAGCGGCCATATTAGTTTTGTGCAGATTTGTGTGCTAGGCAATATCTCAAAAACCATTGCGTCTATTCAGTCCAAATTTTAGATAATGGTATTTTACCACATCACACATTGCCATCACTCTTAATTGCGCCTCTACCTCAAGGTCAAGGTCATAGTTGCCATATTTCTTTTGCAGATTAATGAGTAGAAAATACCTCTAAAACCCCTGTACTGATCTGCTCCGATTTTTTAGGAAATGATGCCTTACCATCATCTGTGATGTCTTTAACAAAATGAATTTACGACCTGAACGTTGAAGGATGCAGAGGTCATATTTGTATGAGCCTTTGTGCAGGCGATATCTCTGAAACCACAGGCCCGATTTTTTCCAAATTTTGCTTGATGATATTTTGACTTAACCCCTTCACAGCCGATAAACGCTCAATAGGGCCCATCTGCAAGACACTTAGATCCTCATGAACCCCGTGGGTGCGGTGGCTCATGGTGATTTTGGCTCTTGCTGACACAACTAACATATATTTATTTGACGGTTGGGGATTCCTTGGAACTGAATTACGAAAGATTTCAGAGCAATATTTGCGTCTAGTGGTGGCGAAGAGGATAAGACAGATATGTCAAAAACCAACTTTATATCGCTACGTCACTTCAAGATGACGCGCACAGTTATTGGGAATGTTTTCAGACAGACAAAATGGCGCATTACTGTCTGTCGGGAGGGGGTGGGGCTAAAAAGTTGTTCCAAGAGCAAACCTTGTTGGCTTAGGTGTGAGAGCAAATGTGAAACAGTATAAATGTAGTCACCAATCGCCCATGCATCCGTTCTTCAGCCGTCGTGTGTGTGTGCGTGCATTTGTCTAAGGCAATTTCTTAGGAGCTACAACATCCACATACTTTAAACTCTACACAACTGTAGGTACCTACGACTTACTTTATTTATTAATTTATTATTTTATTTATTTATTTATTTGTTTGTTTGTTTGTTTGTTTGTTTGTTTGTTTGTTTGTTTGTTTGTTTGTTTGTTTGTTTGTGATGTATGTTTTCACATACACATCAGCATACAAGATGAGAACAACCCGCTCCCCACCACACATGCAAAACCACAGAACACCCATCAAAAGACATGCACGTTTGTGCATGTTCATAATGTATCCTTTACTTACTTACTTACGCCTGTCACCCCTACCCAGGTATAGGCCGTCGACGAGAGACCTCCAGCAACTCCTGTCCTGTGCTTCTCCTTCGATTCTACTCCAGGTGGTTCCCAGTCTCTTGATGTCTGCTTGGAGGTCTCGACGCCAGGAGTTTCTCGGCCTACCTCTTTTCCTCTTTCCCTGGGGGTTCCATGACAATGCCTGCCTAGTGATACTGGAAGCTGGCTTTCTCAGACTGTGACCGATCCATCCCCATCTTCTTCGCCCAATTTCATTCTCTGCTGTTATCTGCTCTGTTCTCTCCCAGAGTCTGACGTTGCTGATCTTCTCTGGCCAGTGGATTTTCAAAATTCTTCTAAGGCAACTGTTCATGAAGGTCTGTACTCTGTTGACTGTGGTTTTTGTCAATCTCCAAGTTTCTGCTCCATATAGGAGAACTGCTTTTACATTGGAGTTGAAAATCCGGACTTTGGTGTGTTGTGACAGCTATCTGGAACTCCACACTTTTTTCAACTGGAGAAAGGCTGCTCTGGCTTTACCGATTCGTGCTCCGACATCTGCATCAGTGCCGCCTTTTTTGTCTATGATGCTCCCGAGATAGGTGAAGGACTCCACCTCCTCCAAAGGGGTGCCAGCAAGCAAGACTGGTTCTTCCCTGGTTGCGTTCAGCCTCATTGTCTTTGTTTTCTGTTTGTGAATGGTGAGGCCCACTTGGGACGAGATGTCAGCAAGCCTCGTGGTCTTGTCCTGCATTTGTTGATGAGTGTGGAACAGTAATGCCAAGTCGTCTGCAAAATCGAGGTCGTCAAGCTGTGTCCACAGTGTCCACTGTATTCCACTTCGTCTGTGCTCTGTGGTCATCTTCATGACCCAGTCTATGGCCAGTAGGAAGAGGAACGGAGACAGCAGACACCCCTGCCTGACACCAGTTCTGACCTGGAGCTCCCTGGTGAACTGCCCTTCGTGGATCACGCGACATGTCATGACATCATAGCTGCTCTTGATCAGGCGGACGAGCTTTGTGGGTACACCGTAGTGTCGTAGGAATTTCCACAGAGTCTCTCGGTCCACACTGTCAAATGCTTTCTCATAATCCACAAAGTTGACGTACAGCGGGGAGCTCCACTCCAGAGACTGTTCCACGATGATGCGGAGAGTGGCGATCTGGTCTGTACATGATCGGTTTTTCCTGAATCCTGCTTGCTGGTCTCTTAGCTGGGGGTCAACGGAGCTCTTCATTCTCTCCAGGATGATCCTGTTGAAGACCTTTCCTGGTACTGACAGCAAGGTGATTCCTCTGTAGTTGGAACACTTGCTGAGGTCGCCTTTCTTGGGAAGCTTGATTAGGTACCCCTCCTTCCAGTCAGCCGGCATCACCTCCACTTCCCAGATCTTTCCAAACAGTGGGTACAGCATCTCCACCGTTGTCTCTAGGTCTGCTTTCAGAGACTCCGCTGGGATGCCATCTGGGCCTGCTGCTTTGCCGTTCTTCAAAAATGCCACTGCTCTTCTGATCTCTTCCCGGCTGGGTCTGTCACAGCTGATGGGTAGGTCGGTCTCTGCCGGCTGGATGTCTGGGGGGTCGGGTGGGCTAGGTCTGTTCAGTAACTCTTCAAAATACCCGGCCCATCTGTCGAGTTGGTCTGCTCTGTCTGCAATAGGCTTGCCTTCTTTGTCTTTTACTGGTCTTTCTGTATGGCCATACTTGCCTGACAATCTTCTGGTAATGTCGTAGAGCTGTTTCATGTTGCCGCTGCCTGCTGCCTTTTCTGCCTCTGCTGCCAGGCTGTCTGTGTAGGCCCTCTTGTCTGCCCTGATACTCCTCTTCACCTCGCGATTGGCTTCCGAGTATTCCCCCTGTGCCCTTACTTTGGCTGCTCTCGTGCGACGGTTGTTGACAACTGCTTTCTTCTGCTTCCTCACTTCTATCTTCTTCAAGGTCTGTGCCGACAGCCAGTCCTTGTGATGGTGTTTCCTGAACCCTACAGTGTCTTTGCAGGTTGAGTTCAGCGCCTCTCTAACTGCCTTCCACTGCTGCTCTGTGGTGACCGCCTCCTCTTCATTTACTAGCTCCTGTAGCGCTTGAAACCGGTTGGACAGCACCAGTTTGAACTCTTCTCTAACTCCAGTTTCTCTCAGGAGGCCTACATTATAGCGCTGTCTTCTTGTTGTCTCTGTGCGGCTTTTCTTTAGCTTGAGCTTCATTCTTAAGGTAAGCAGATGGTGGTCAGAGGCGACATCTGCTCCCCTCCTCACTCGAACATCTTGAAGGGATCTTCTAAATTTCTTGGTAATGCAGATATGGTCTATTTGGTTCTCTGTTGTATGGTCAGGTGAGACCCAAGCTGCTTTGTGTATTCTTCTGTGTGGGAAGATGCTGCCTCCAATGACAAGTCGGTTTAGAGCACAAAAGTCTACAAACCTCTCCCCGTTCTCACTCATCTCCGAGCCTAGTCCCTGTCTCCCCATCACCTCTTCGTATCCGGTGTTGTCCTCCCCTATTTTGGCATTAAAATCGCCCATGACGATGGTGATGTCTCGCTCCGCACATTTGTCCACGGCACTCTGGAGTCGGTCGTAGAACTCTTGTTTCTCTTCCTCGTCACTGTCATTAGTGGGCGCATAACACTGGATGACGTTCAGCTTGAGCTTTTTCTTGGTTCTAAAGGCTGCTGTGACAATTCTTGGCCCAAGAGGTTCCCAGCCCATCAGCGCTGTCTGTGCCACTGGTGACAGCATGAATGCTACACCTTCTGTATGGGGGGCATTCTCCTCTTCATGACCTGAATACAGAATCATCTCCCCACTTAACAGCCTTTTCTGGCCAGACTGCGTCCATCTGGCTTCACTGATACCTAGCAGGGAAAGGTTGTACTTTTGCATTTCCGCTGCTATCTGGGCGGCCTTGCCGCTCTGGTACATGGTCTTGACGTTCCATGTGCCCATGGTTGTATCCCTGGATAGAGAGAGGCGGCTCGGTCCTGTGGCTTCCGAAGACTTCCGGCTTTCACCACAGGACGTCATAAGTCTTCTGGTAGGAGAACCTTCCTCCTCCAGGAAAGGAATTACTGTTAGTCTTTTCGTCGGCGTTTTTGTAGCTATTTCCTTTTTTGCAGGGTGGGGAAGCTATCCCCACGCCCAACCCCCTTACTAGGAGGACCAGGGGTTTTCTGTCGGGGTCACCTTCCCTTAGACCATGTTGGTTCACGGCACCTTATTTCATTCGGTGCACCCCTCTCACGAGGGACCCCCTATCCACCACCCAGGGGACGCGCCTCAACGCCATATGGTCCCAGCGCGAGGAATGTATCCTTTACTTGGTATTTATATGTACCGTGTATCTTTGATTTATTTTATTTATTTAAATTTATTATTTGTTTTTATTTGTTTGTAAAGTAGGTTTTGTACATATGCTGATGTTCTCATACACATACATGGTAATACTTCCCACTCCCAATCCCACTCCACAACCACAGAACACCCACCAAAAGACAAATACATCTGTGCATGTTTAAAATCTATTCTTTACTTAGCATTCATATGGCCCAGGTATATTGACTTACTTTATCTTATTTATTTAACCGCCGTGAGATGGCCGTAGTCGCCTGCGCGGCGTTAAACACAAATAACTATTTATTTAAATTATTTATTTATGTTTGTTTGTAATGTAAATTTTGTACATACACATACACAGTAATAGGTGCCATACCGCCCCTCTTTCAACCCCACATACACTCATAAAACCGCAGAACATCCACAAAAGACATGCACAATTGCATACTGATGGGCATTAGTGGACTGTAAAACCTATATAGAGATTTGAGGTTAAGAAAGTGGCTTGTATTGACTGCCTGTATTTTAGCTGCCCACCTACAAATCTCATGTGTACAGTTAATCACACTGCACATGCAGCCATCAGTTCTGTGAAAAGTACTGTTGGCCTCAATGCTCAGGGGCACCAAAACTTAGAGATAAGACCACACCTGATAACAATAACAGAACTAATATGCATACTCAGCCACTAGTTCTGTAAACAGCACCTTTGTAAACAGTACCAGAGGCCAAATGCACACATACATCATGGATGATGCCACCACTGATCACTTCAGACAATAGGCTGCCCAGTTCACATTGATAAATGATACCGTGAACTAGCCTGCACATGCAGCCATCAGTTCTGTAAATAGTACTGGTGGCCACATGCACATGGGCACCAAATTTAAAGGTGAGGCCAAACTGCCACCTGAAACAAAACGCTACCTACACACACATATCAATGATACAGTCAACCTCCATGTGCGTTAGGCAGAACAGGCTTAAAGTATGGGACTGTAAATCTTACTGCGAAATGTCAAAACCAGTAAGAAGATAATGTAACAGCAGCAGTTACATGAATTTTGTAAATCACTCGCATAAAACATGAGAACTCATCGAGCCCAATGGTGTTATGAGTGGATGATGGGAAAACTGAAAGAAATAGTACGTGTACATTATAAAGTATGTGCCTCCTACCCCCCTACCCCCCCCCCCCCACCCCCCTCTTAACTAGCTGTTCATCATATCTCATTCATTCATGGCCGCCCACCTTGGTACGACGGTGCGACATTTGTCGCACCAATAATTCTGGCCAAAGAAAAGAGAGAGAGAGGTCATCCTTAGTGACGGTCGATCAAAACAAAGCTCAAATTTGAAATTCGATTTATTTGCTACATGTATAGATCTTGATATATACCTTAAATGAAAAACAAGTTTCATGTTTTTGGTTTTTTTTTTCATTTGTCGCACCAATCTGTAAACCCACTGGGCGCCCCTGTTTATTTGATCACTTGACTGACTGATTTATTAAATCATCTCTGTGTCACCTTACTCCGTTTTCTTTCTCGTTTTAATCCCAATATATATAATATGTCAGTGCTAATGCCAGCTGCTAAGAACCCTTGCCGCGAACTGCAAATGTCTATATGCAGACAAACTGCAAATTACGCAGCAACTAAATAAGTTCTTCTTTTGTGCAGTAGGCTACTGCTAGCAAGATAGGGTTTAATTTTAAACAAAGCATTGCATGAATTTCCAAGCGTGTTTACATTGTGCTGTGTATTTTTTCAGTATAAAATGTACTGTACCATCATTAATCACTGAGACTGCATAATTGGCACTGGCAGTGATCGCACATCACAACATAGCTTGCCAGTGCAACTGATTGGAATAAATGTTACAGCAATAAATAATTAATCAAGTTCCGAAACTTTGCTCAGTCATGACAGTTAAAACCAAGTGGTGTGGCACTCTTTCTCTTTTACAGCATGCAGCATGTTGCACTTCGGTCATAGGTTTCGAAGATAGCGTTTGTGTTCTGGGTTTCGTTTTGTTTTGGTGCTGTGGTGTCGAAATGAAACGGGCAAAGCGATGGTAAAGTGAATGGAAATAAACGTGACAAACCTTTATCAAGACGTAAAAATGCACAAAGCAACTTTACACGTTTGCTTTTTAGGGGTAACAAACAAGCTTATGTAGAAAAAAAAAATAAAAAAGAACTAGTCGACACACTGAAATTTACGGCAAGGAGTCTGCGTGTATCTTGTATTATGTGTCGATCACGTGATTTGGGATACCTTATTGTTGAGTAACGATATTTGAGCTTTTTCGTAATTGTTTCTTTTCTTAATATAATTAAGTGTGAAAATTTACTTTAAAAATAATGAAATCCTTTTAAGTGACATAGTGCATGCTACCACTAAATACAGGACCAAATGAGGCCCGCGTAAACTACTGATCCCCAGTGAAAATGGCTGCGACAGTCCTGGTTTCGTCTGCAGCCGTACTGGAAACAAAATGTGCTACAGAAAAATGTCTCCATCCCCCGGCGGTTTAAAAGAGTGCGCACTGCTTTTATTCATACAAGACTTTATTTTGATATACGCCAAACCTTTGTTACTCTCTAGAAAATCAATAGCTCATAAACTGCTGATCGTCTATGAAGGGCAGCTGCTCGAAAACGTTGATTAACAGCGTTCTTACCTAGTCAGTTCGATCGGCAACTGCTTATTTTATTATCAGAAGTGTTTGTTCTATGCCACGGTCTCCAGACTGCTGGAGGCATATCGTGCTGCAAACGTATATACTGGTTCAGGTATTTTCATATTTTTGCAAACGGCTCAACATT
This sequence comes from Semisulcospira habei, assembly GCA_036245525.1. Taxonomy (NCBI): domain Eukaryota; kingdom Metazoa; phylum Mollusca; class Gastropoda; family Semisulcospiridae; genus Semisulcospira; species Semisulcospira habei. Next base: position 175,993,888 of record BTPG01000001.1, read on the forward strand.
TTCAAAATCTGTTTGCGTCACAGTAAAGTGTTTGTAGACACTCCAAAAATTTGAAGATGGGAAGCATTTCAGCTGAACACTTGTTTGTATGGCCTTTTCCACATGTTCACCCTCGAAAACATCGACATGTCAGGTTCAGCCGCGAATGCCCCGCATCTGGGGGCGCTCAGCATAATTTTTTTCAGCATGTGTAGCCAGAAAAATCATTTTCCATTTAGCTGCAAGAAAGGTTGATTTTTAGTGTAAAATGGCGATGTCGTTGTCACAGGTACGCGCCTACCCTCCAAACCTAAAATTGATTGCCTTGATTATTTGCTGGTGGTCTGTTTACGTCAGTGTGTGTGTGCCTGCATGCGTACGTGTTTATTTGTTTTCTGTTGTTTGTTTGTTTTGTCTGCATTCTCATAATGTCATAATGTGAATGTTTGTGTGTGTGTGTGTGTGTGTGTGTGTGTGTGTGTGTGTGTGTGTGTGTGTGTGTGTGTGTGTGTGTGCGTGCGTGCGTGTGTGCGTGCGTGCGCGCGTGCGCGTGCGCGCGTTGTTTTTGAGGGTGAACGTGTGGAACAGGCAACACAAAAAGTTTTCAGCTGAAATGATTCCACATCTTAAGGGTTTCAAGAAAAATGAACGCATTTTAAAATGGTGTTATCCAATTTTTCGAGTCTCTAACCAAACATCTTAAGGGTTTCAAGAAAAATGAACGCATTTTAAAATGGTGTTATCCAATTTTTCGAGTCTCTAACCAAACATGAGATGTGTGCTAAAACAACGCAGCACACAGATAAATGTCCGCCTTGCGATGTTTTATTTTGGGGGTAGATAGCTTGACCGGGTCATAGCATAAAGGCTACGCAATGGACAAAATTGCAATTGAGAGTGCTGTAAAGAGGACTACAAATCCATTATTTGTGACGAAAACAGATCTTTAAAATGTTAAGCCGTTTTTGTTTTTAAGTCCCTTCTATTTATACAAGGGACTTTTTAGGACGGGTCGTGGTGGGGCGAAGTTAATAGCATGTCCATGATGTCAAAGGCGGGCAGACTAAACCTCTAACAATTGAAGTAACAAGATAACAATTACGTCATGTCAAGTTACGCTAGCCTCGCTGCTGAACGTATATTTAGCGCGAAGCGCCGTATGTGCGTATGTATCTATGTATGTATGTGCGTATGTATGTATGTGTGTGTGTATGTATGTAAACAAGAGAATCTCCGATATTTCTATACACACAAGCTTGAAACTTGGCGAAATACTTTCTTAAGTGGGTGGCTAAGAGAGCCTCCGAGCATATTGTAATTGAATGTCTCATTCAAGACATAAACAACCGTTTATAGGAAGTCGGTTGACCCAGATTAGAGTTCGTAATTTTTGTCATATTTACTTGAACTTTTGCATATAGCTAGTTTGGAGAAAGACATTGGACGAGTTCGTTAACCATCTTTGTATCCTTTCTATTTCTGCGCACTGAGTGATATTATAAGTATGAGAAATGCGCCATATAAATGCTATGCATCATCATCATCATCTATTTCTTTAATAAAAATTAATTTTCTGAAAAGAAAAGAATTAAAAAACTAAAAAAAACTTTACTTCTAGAGAAAGTCAGACAATGGCGGTGACTTAAAAGAGGCAACGCCGACACCACGCAGACACTGACATTATACTCTAAATATGACGTCATTCTCTCTCTCGCGCGCGGCTCCTCTCTCTCCTCTCTCTCTCTCTCTCTCTCTCTCTCTCTCTCTCTCTCAAACACAAACATGCGCGCATCTCGTTGGAATAGATCCTCATGCGCCTCCAGTCGAGATGGAGATGTTTGGAGAGCGCGCGCACGCGCGCACTAACACGCACACACACACATCGACGCGCTTTCAGAAGAGCATGCAGGTGACCCATGTACTTAGTAAATCATGTAGCTAGTTAAAGTCAACCTGTTTTCGACGTTCACACAAATTATAGCAACTGAAATTGCACCCGTGAAGTTCTAGTTTTGTCACCATTTTCTCAAGCCTATGAAGCGAAAGTGAAACTCATATCACATAAAATATAAAGATACGTAAAAACTAAAACTTACGTCATGACAAATGACGTTTGACAAATCAATGACGCGTATGACCTGCCCCCGTTATAGAACTCACTGACGCATTGGCAGATCTGCGAGACTTTTTCAATAGGAGATAACTCAACATCAGAATTAGGTCAAAGACAAAAGGTAGAAACCATTGACAGCGAGGACAGTTCTCATATAGAAGGGACTGTGTGGGTTATGGGTCATCCCATCTTGTTTTGTTTTTTTGTTTGTTTGTATTGTTTGTTTGTTTTAGTTTTTGGAGGGCCGGGGGGGGGGGGGGGGGGGGGGGGGGGGATAGCAGTATATAAAGAGCATCTTCAGCACAGACATGGATGAAAAAGCGTAGAAACATCTCATGTTCACTGTTGATGTGCACAGCTGAGGCCGTTTGCACTTGAAAGCCGGGTTGAACCCAAGTAGAGTTGAACCTGGGTTGAACCGGGGTTGATGCGTTTACACTTTTGCATTTGGAACCGGGGTTGACACGCCCACATGACGTGACAAATCATCATAGGAATGCATCATGGCGCCCTCCACGAAACAACACGTACGTGACTCATGGTAATCTTTGGCTCTTGCATTTGGATCGTGACCAGTCATTTTATTTATTTTTTTGTGTGTATTATTTTTTCGCGTCACACACGGGCGGATCAGTTACCTAGAAAGGGGGGGGGGCGAAGGTTTTCCAACTTTTTGTTTGGGACTTTCAGCCTGACACAGAGAATGTCTCCCCGTCGCAAGACCTTCTTCCAGTGGCCGAAAAATGAAACAGCTGGGCGGGGGGGGGGGGGGGGGGGGGGGGCGGGGGCAAAGAAGGGAAAGGAAGAAAGCTTGCCACTCGCCAAAATATCAAACGGGAAGGGGGGAGGAGGAGGAGGTAGCGGAAAAGGGACTTTGTGATATAATTTTAACCATTTTGGGGCGGGGAGGGGGGTGTTCCGGATCCCCTAGGATCCTTCCCCCCCTCCCCCCGTCCATCCCCCCCCCCCCCCGGCTCCGGCATAGAAAGAGGTGATCTCGAACAATGAACCTTTATTTTCCAACGGTAGAAGTTATTGGTAACAGGACCAGTTTTCAAACTTTATCTAGTAATCATAGATATTCATGTGACCTGTTCCATTGACACTGATATTCGTGCCAAATTTCACTTCATGGCATATCCAATACTAATACCAAGAGTGCTACAGTAACATAATACAAAATGCACTATATGTTTCATGTAAAAATCCCGAATCAGATCCGAGTCATATTCATTATATTGCTCCTCAAACATATAGTTCTTCACTCTGTGTGTGCGTGTGGTGGGGGAGGAGGGGGTTGTTGGAGAACATAATTCTGATCGGTGATGATATGTTTATCTGTTTACCTGGTAATGACTTTTAGATCTAAGGGCTTCGTGCACATGATGAGTAGCGGTGGGCATGCGACTGATGGTATTGTCTGTTGTTCGTCGTATGATAATTCAGCCTAATGCGTAACTATATTCATGTTGACCTGCTATTTTGTGTATCATAAATAATTTTGTCATAAATTTACATGTGTTGGGTGGAAGGATGAATGGTAGAGGAGGAGAAAAAACAGGTAATCAGTGATCATTTCTTATTAATCTCTTTGTGCATACAACGCCAGGTACTGTTTACAGTTTCTAAAGGGTGTATGCATAAGGTGGTTAGCGTGGCCTGTGTATAATCACTATTTGGTTTTCTTGATACTACCTGCTGCAAGCTGAACGTGTATTAATAAACTGATCTTCTTGTGAGATTGTTCAAAACAACTGATGTTTGCTGTAAATTATTTCTTATTTAGTCCTGTGCTGGTGGTTTGTTTCTGTGTGTGTGTGTGTGTGTGTGTGTGTGTGTGTGTGTGTGTGTGTGTGTGTGTGTGTGTGTGTGTGTGCGTGTGCGCGTGTGTGTGTGTATTACTAGACATCAACTCACACTCACGGCAATAATGAAATGCCTGATGTATTTATTTTTCTATTACACTTTCCATGATAATTACCACTTTCCCGAAAAATCTTTCAATTAGGAATAGAAAAATAATATCTTAGAAGCAAAGCTCATGTGATTTTAAAACAGTTTTCCGCAATGCACACACAAAAAGCACATGTTACCCTTCAAAAAGCCTCGCGTCAGAGCTCGAGCCCACTACCAGATAGTGATAGACGTATGGCCACAACACGATTACACCATGGGACGCAACTGCTACACTGACCTCGCTTTTTTCAGTAAACCTTATGAAGGAGTGATCTGTCTTATAATGTATTGTCTTTTGGTAATACAACGATTTTGTCTTCAACTGTAAAAAGCAATAGCGTGAGATATACCTTTACAAGGACCCCAAACTTTACTGACGTGTGACATAGAGATTCAGGGGACGCAAATCTCCAAATTTCCGACTATCAGTCCACAACCTCGCGCAAACTGCATTCGCCTGGAATTTCTCTCTCAGGTATTTTTTAATGTAACACATTTTCAGTTTTTGAAATCACCTTCGTGGTGGACAAAAGGCGTTAAGCGCTAAAAGTTTAACTTTTTAACATTACCGTTTAGGAGACAGAGCGATGGTGATAGTTCAAGGGTGGTGCCACAATAGCCTGGCGTTGTAAGGTGCCAAGCTATTCTGGCACATCCTCGAACCATCATCTTAATTTCTTATTTCATTTAACCCCTTCGCTGGCAGTGATCACAAATTTCGCGTCTGACCGACATTTGCGTGAAGAACACCGATGTGACAAAAATAAACGTAAAGAACATAAGATTTACAAAAGACATAAATCCTCGCTCTTACAGTTGGGTATCGTTCACCTTGCCCTGGCAGTTATGAGGTTAATTGTTCGTTCGTTCATTCGTTTCGCTGCAGTGTTCCTGTGTGGTCTAGGTTAACACATTTAGCCCAAACCCTTACAACAGGAGACGAATGGACCATGATAATTCAAGGGTAGTGCCAGCTGAGCTTGGCGCCTGAAGGCGCCAAGCTCATCTGGCACTACTCTTGAATTATCATGGTCGATCCAACTTCTGCAACAGGTACATAGTCCTTAACTAGCACCTCCAAAATTTGGGAAATATTGTCTTGGGGTTAAGTGACACTGAACCTGTGTGGCAACAGTGACGGCCCAGCCAGTGTCGGCAGGTCTAGATCCGTAACTAATCAAAACAGCGGGCGGTGTAATCAGTACCGTAAACAAGCGGCTTTACACTGCTGCCGCCTAGTTACGTCCTCACACACCGGCCATGATCGGGTGCCGCCGTGCGTGACGAACTGTTTTACATTTTACCTACCTGTACTAATCTGTGAGACCATCTGTGAACAGGTGCACTGTGTGTAGGCACCCGCGCGGTGAGTGTACGCTGATCAGCATACGCCTATTGCGTTGTGCGTCTGTCAGTCCTTCTGGATATTCGACAAATCCCACACGTTGGACACGGGGTGGGGGGAAAAAAACCAGCGCTTCAGGAAGGTTTCACGATGGTAAGTGTGCGTTACATTGGATTTTAGTATTCGGACCCCCCGATTAACCCATCAAGCCCCAGTGCATTACAGCAGAAGATGGATTGACCATTGTAATTTACGGGTAGTGCCAGATTCGTTTGGCGCCGTTAGGTAATCTGGCACTACCCATGAATTATCATGGTCCATTCATCTCCTGCGACTAGTACATAGTCGTTCGGTGACACCTCCAAAATGGGGTTAAGTGGGTTAACTGAAAATTGGCGATGAAATATTTGGGACAATCGCCGTGCAGATGAGTAGTGAAACATTATCTTTCAGGGACGGATCAGTTGTCCCGTACAGAGTCTGTATAATTGCACCGACAATGCCTTCTAAAGTCGTCATTATGTACATGCAGAAGATATAAACTGCGACTACGGACCTCAGTTATGGATTGATTATAACCTGTACACCGTGAAGTCTTGCGCGTGTTAGTTACATTTGGCTACAAAAAAAGCAATGTTTTATCAGAACGCTCTCTCTCTCTCTCTCTCTCTCTCTCTCTCTCTCTCTCTCTCTCTCTCTCTCTCTCTCTCTCTCTCTCTCTCTCTCTCTCTCTCGGCTTGCACACACACACACACACACACACACACACACACACACACCCACACACACGCACGCACAGCACACACACACACACTCACACTCGCAGGGGACTGCCACTGCCCGCTATCCGCCGCGAGACTGTACCAGTTCATGTAGTGCTGAAAAGCCGTCAAAAGGGGAGCTGGGTGGCTCGGTGGTAGAGCGTTCGACTCTCGTCCAAAAGATCGTGGGTTCGAACCCAGTTGTGGTCAAAATTTGTACAGACCTCTTTTCGGTGCCCCTTCTTTGAAATCACCTTTGTGTTGGACAAAAAACGTTAAGCCCTAAACGGTTAACGTTTCTGAAACCGTCAAAGGGTAAAGTTCAGCCCGGGATTGCCGACACCATAGTTGGCTTGAACAGTGCAAATGTTTTCGGCCACCGAGCACTGATTATTCACACAGCTTTAGGTGCACTCTTTTACGTGAAAGGAAATACACGTAAATGTATATATGCCTTATTTGTGGTGGAAAATCGCAAGACGTGCTCGGCCCAGAATGCTATACTTGAAACAAGATGGGATGAACCATAACCTACAAAGTCCCTTCTATATGAGAGCTGTCTTCGCTGTCAAGGGTCTTTACCTTTTGTCTTTGACTTGATTCTGATGTTGAAATATCTCCATTTGAAAAAGCCTCGCAGATGTGCCAATGCGTCATAGTGAATCTATGAGGGGCGCGCGCAGTGCATACCCCTCATTGGTTTGTCAAACGTCATTTGTCATGACGTATTTTTTTTGTTTTTATGTAATTTTATATTTGTTAATGAGTTTCGCTTTCACTTCAAGACTTGGAAAAATGGTGTGACAAAGCTAAAATTTCACGGTACAATTTCAGTCTTGTGTGAAATCAGGTTGACTTTACCTAGCTACATGCTATACCAAGTACACCTGCATGCTCTTCTGAAAGCGCGTCGTTGTTTGTGTACGCGTGTGCGTGCGTGCATGCGCGCGCTCCAAACATCCTCAAGAGGCATAGATGTTCATGCGCGCCCCGGGCACATAAGGATCTATGCCTCTTGGAGAGCAAGCATATGTGAGAGAGAGAGCTAGCTAGCGAGCGAGAGAGAGAATTACGTAATATTTAGAGTATGTCTGCGTGGTGACGGAGTTGCTTCTTTTACGTCACCGCCACTGTCCGACTTTCTCCAGATGTCAAGATGCACCGTTTTAATTTTTTTCTGAAAAGAATTAATTTTTACTGAAGAAGTACAAAGCTGGCTATCGAACTTATCTAATGTCTGTCTCCAAACTAGCTATATCGGGTCACCTGAATGCTCTTCTGAAAGGACGACGATGTGTGTGTGTGTGTGTGTGTGTGTGTGTGTGTGTGTGTGTGTGTGTGTGTGTGTGTGTGTGTGTGTGTGTGTGTGTGTGTGTGTGTGTGTGTGTGCGATCGCTCCAAACATCTCCAAGACACATAGATCCTCATGCGCTCTCCGGGCGCATGAGGATCTATGTCTCTTGGAGATGGACGCATGTCTGTGAGAGAGACAGAGAGAGAGAGAGCGCACGGCGCGCGCTAGAAAGAATTACGTCATATCTAGAGTATTATGTCCATGATGTCAAACTCACAAACCAGATAGGTGAGGCTAGCGCTCGCAGAATTGTACACAAACTAAGGGGAATCATTCAGCGCTGAAAAGACAAACAGTTAGATCCCCTGTCCCCGCCTATCAGGCACCCAATCGCCAACCCACAGAGAAATACGCAGGTATAGAACAAGACGATCATCTACATCCCTAAAAGGATGCATCAGGTCTCGCCTATAACCCATGTCTTTCTCCGGAACTTAGGAAGTAGGCAGGAGAAACATACATACACAAACACGACGATGATTCCCCTTCGTTTGTGTACATGATGTCAAAGGCGGGCAGGCCTAAAACTCACAACTGAAGTAACAAGATAAAAATTGCGTCATGTCTTGTTACTTCAGTTGTGAGTTTTAGGCCTGCCCGCCTTTGACATCATGGACATGCTAGTAAATTCGCCCCACCGCGACCCGTCCTAAATGTCCCTTCTATAAATAGAAGGGACTTTAAAAGAAATGATGTTTTGCGTTTATACTGCACGAAAGAGTCCGAGTTAACGTTGTTGTGTATGTGCCCGCTGCGTTTGTGAGTCTGTGTGTGCGACCGGTTGAAAGTCTTCGTGCGTTACACCCAGCAACAGGACCGCGCTGCGGCAATTTTTTTATGTTTTCTGATTGGCGGAAGATGTGCGCACCGGTGAGGTCTATTGAAAATACGGTAGACTTTGGGATGGGGCTGGTCGGAGCGCGTTCCGTAGAATGCAAAGGACAACAGGCGGGCGGGGCTCATGGTCTGGCAAAGAAGTAACAAGATAAAAATGAGGTAACCTCTAGCCACTCTAACCTTGCTGTTGAACGTCGTTTTGGCGCGAAGCGCCGTGTGTGTGTGTGTGTGTGTGTGTGTGTGTGTGTGTGTGTGTGTGTGTGTGTGTGTGTGTGTGTGTGTGTGTGTGTGTGTGTGTGTGTGTGTGTGTGTGTGTGTGTGTGTGTGTGTGTGTGTGTGTGCAAACATGAGAATCTCCGATATTTCTGAACTGACAAGCTTGAAACTTGGCGAAATACTTTATTTATGGGGTGGCTAAGAGAGCCTCCGAGCAGATTGTAATTGGATGTCTCATTGAAGATACAAAAGACCGTTTATAGAAAGTCGGTTGACCCAGATTATAGTCAACAATTTTGATTATATGCACTTGAAATTTTGGATATGTCTAGTTTCTAGAAAGACATTGGATGAGTTCGTTATTCAACTTTTTCGAAAATAAAAGTTCAATGCGGAAAAAATGTCAAAACTAAAACTCCTTGCTTTCATTACAAGGATCATACAGTGACGGTGACGTAAAAGCACCAAACGCGTCAGTGTTTCATACAATGTTCATTGTAACGCACGCAGACTTGCCCCCAGTCGTACGCACAGACTCTCGCACAACAGACGCATACACCGCCACTGACTCAGACGGGCGCATTCATGCGGTAAAACACAACTCACAGGGCTTCCTTTCTAACGGAACCTTTATACAATATAAACAAGGAAAAACTCAAAAGATTATCAAACTATATACACTACACCTTCCAAGCATCATATCCACATACCAGCATCCAAACATCACATACACATACACATACACAATATCAATGTCAGGCAAGGTAGTAGTATCTCACACTCCAACCTGTTTGGTGTTCTCGCCTGGTTACGTTCAGTCCTTTCACGTCTAGGCGTGCAAGTCCTTCGTACGCTCCCGAGTCGTCCTGTCTCTCGCACCGTGGACGTCCTCGTTACTCGTACCGAATCTTCGCTGTGACCCAAGTGTCTCGGCACCGGTCGCTCACTCCCCGAGTGAAGAGATGGAGAGATGACCGCGCATTAGGTCCCTGGTGACTTGACGTCTCGGCGTCCGTCGCTCCAACCTCCGACAAGCACTCTGAACAGTAATAAAGTCCTAAATCGTAACACTTGCTAAACACATTTTGAGACACATTACGTAACCTGGCTGATACAAATAACTCACACGTTCATTCACACACACACGTGCTCTATAACTCCCGACCACTTTCGTAACACCCCCCATATCTCTGCCACTACCTTGAAACAAACTATAACCTAACGCTCTCGCTATACGTTATACCATACGCTGGAAAAGACTATACTTAACCCCGTACTTCCTTCATAACGACTTAGGCTTACACCCCTCACATTCCTTAGTTATCCATCTCGATAAATAACTATATATACGAAAACACCGATTACCTCAATGAATTCCAAACCAACATAACTGAACCAAACCAGTAAACACTACACAACTGAATTAACTCCTATTAACACATAATATCTTTAACGCAAGTAACCATCAATAATACGTATCAAAAACATACCTGAATTCTAGGTTTCAGAGTCTTGGAATACGGGCTAAGGTATCCCATGCACGTCAGTACCCACTGACAGTAAAGCCCCGTACTAACGTTTCTACAGCTCTGCCAAACTGAGCTCTCGCCTACAACTCACTAAAACTCCCAGTGTCGCACGTTCTTTAAAGTTTCCACGTGGGCCACGAGCCACCACGGACTATCGTCACAAACAAACCGCTGACAATTACTGTACCGTATTTAACCTACTGTGTGAACCCTATGCGTGAGCATAGAGTTTCATCACAATTCCCCCTTCCTCGGGGGAAAAAAAAAAGAAACGACCGAGTTTCTTTTTAAGACAACTGGACGTAAGACGCTATTACTACTAACAGAAGAACTAAACAACAGCCTTAATATTCAACACACACTTTCTGATCGCACTGTGAACGCGACAAGAGATCAGCAAACGTGTTCTGTGCACCGGGAAGCCCTTCAATTTCGAACTGAAACTCCTGCAGCGTCAACGACCGCCGCATCAACCTTGTGTTCAGGAAACGGCCGGACATAAGGTATGCCAGTGGTTGATGATCCGTCTGCAGGCAAAACACACAACCCCACAAATATCTCTGGAGTTTCGAAATAACCCAAACATGCTAAACATTCTCGTTCAATTGTGCTGTAGCGCGTCTCTCCTTATCTAAGAGTTTTCGACTCACGTAGCAAACGGGGTGGCGAGTGTCTTCTCTGTCCTGCAACAAGACACCTCCTATTCCCGTAGAGCTAGCGTCAGTCTGAACCAGGAAAGGTAGGCGCAGGTCCGGCAAAATGAGTACCGGCCCGCAAGAAAGGATCACCTAGATCCGGCGCAAAGCGGTCGCGCACTCCGGCGTCCAAACCAGTTTACGCCTATCCCCGCCCGCGACGAGGTCGCTAATCGCCGCGGTCAGCGGAGCGAAATCCGGCACATATCGACGGTAGTACCCGATCAGTCCCAACAGGGACCGCACCTGCCGCTTCGTAGTCGGTTCTGAGATCGCAAGGATTTTCTTAACCTTATCATCCACCGGCTGGAGTACCCCACGACCCACTTGGTGGCCGAGAAACTCTACAACGCGGCAACCAGCGTAGATCTTAGTCGGCCTCGCTGTTAATCCCGCTTCCTGCAGTCGAGACATGACGGACGCAACGTCTCGTACGTGCTGATCCCATGACCTGCTCGTAATCAGAATGTCATCCAAAAAATTGATGGCGGACTCGTTCAGCAACCACCGCATCATTCGAGCGAACGTGGCTGGTGCCGACACGAGTCCGAAAGGCATCCTGACCCACTGATACAGCCCGACGTGTGTCTGGAACGCGGTTTTCGGTCGGTCCTCCTCTTTAACTAAGATCTGCCAGTAACCTTTGGACAGATCGAGTTTCGTGAAGTATTAGATACCCGCTAATCGAGTAAACAAATCCTCTACATCTGGAATCGGCTCTGCGTCAAATACCGTGACCGCATTCAAAGCCCGGAAATCAATGCAAAACCTCCACTGTCCATCTTTCTTCTTGACTAAAACAACGGGCGAGGAGGTGTAGGGCGATGCCGACGGCTCAATCACCCCCTGCTGCAACATCGAATGCACCTCGTCAATAATGACGCTTGTAGAGGCGAACGGCAAAGAGTATTGCGACCGTCGGATAGGTTCCTCCGTTCTCAGACGGATCTCGTGCCTAATCGGCCCCTTGCAGATGCCAGGCACCGCTGTGAGCACCCCTGGAAACATCGCAAAGGTAGTCTCTAACTCATCCTGCTGTGCCTCCGACAAGTTAGCGTCGTAATGCACGTCCTTGAATGACTCCACCGCCTGTGGTGACGCAAGCGTAGGCAACGGCAACGCATCGTCGCCCTCAGGCTCTATCACAGCTACAGCCCCAAACAACGTAGACTTTTCATCCTCATCGCGCACGGCAGTGCCGCTCGAGACATGATGAAACGCTCCGAACATATCGATGCCCGGCTCAACATCCTTCATGTTTCCGATGATCAAGTCCACGACAGGCTCATCGATAACACAACAAGTCAACTCCCCGGAAAAGAATTGGGAGTCAACATCTACCTTCCCACCGAACAAAACTACTTTCTGCGTCTCCCCAGTGAACTGATCTTTCCTAACGAGGCTACGTCTGACCCCCGCTGTCGTGGCACCTGAGTCGTGCAAAACGGTAACAACGACTCCATTTACTCTCCCGTCCATAATCGGTAGGAACCCACCTCCGTCAGCCGAGCACAAAACGCCGTAGCCGCGGTTCTTTACCGACTGGCACTGCAACACTGGCCGTGTGAGTGAGCTGCCGAGCCCCATCTACCCGACCCGTGACGCCAGGACACTGGTGAGCAAGATGGCCGTGTTCTTGACAACTTAAACATTGCGCGCCTGAACCACTGTAAGGACAGTTCCGACTGAAATGCCCGTACCCACGACACGCAAAACACTGAGTATCCGAATTCGCAATATGACCACGACGTACCCACGCGCAGATTTCTCTCCTCGTGTGTAAGGATCGCGACCGCCATTGCTGTTACCTCTATCCCCACGTCGGAACCGGAAAGAACCTCTCCCGTTAAATAGTTGGGCCCACGCAAGGTATTGACGCCTCGATATCCCCCAGTCGTGTTAGCGGCGAGCAACCCGACTGGCGGTGACTCGGTCCTACGCGCTAGGTTTTTCGTCGGATGCGCCAGCCGAAAAGCCTCCGCGTTCTGTACTAACTCATCTGTAGTATTGAGGTTACGCTCCCTCAAGAATACCGCCAGATCCTTGGAAACGCTACCAAAGAACTGTTCCGCCAACACGAGATCAAACAAATCCTCGTACGTCCGGTCGATCTTGGACAATTCGACCCAACGTACGAGCAAATGGGACAATCGCTTGCCAAACGACACAAACGATTCCCCTGTCTCTGGCCGACAAGCTCTCAAGCGTTCTCTTAATCCCTCCGCACTGCATTGGAACTTCTGTAAGAGACACTCCTTCAAAGTCTCGTAGTCTGCGTTCCCCGAAACGTTCAAACGATGGAAAAGACTCAAGGCCTGACCTTCTAGCACGGACGAAAGCAAAACGAGCCAGTTGGCAGAAGGCCAACTCAACGCCTGCGCGTGAGCCTCGAAACGACACACAAAAAAGCGTCAATGGAGTCAACCGACTCCTTAAACATCGGTAATCTAGGGAAATTACGTATGCCCCGGCCTACTGAATCACTATCTGGAGCTGCTCTAGACCCCGCATCTCGAGCAGACTGCAACTGCACCTCTCTATCTCTTTGTTTCGACTCCCTATCCTTCTCTTCTTTCTCTCTCTGAAACTCTTAACTCATCTTTCCTAAGGATTCTATCTCTTTCTTCTCTCTCTCTCTCTCTCTCTCTCTCTCTCTCTCTCTCTCTCTCTCTCTCTCTCTCTCTCTCTCTCTCTCTCTCTCTCTCTCTCTCTCTCTCTCTAAACTTCCAGTTCTTTCTCTCTTAGAGCCTGTTCCCTCTCGTCCTTCTCTCTCTAAAACGCTAGTGACTTCTCGTCTTTCTCTCTCTGAAACGCTAGTGACTTCTCGTCTTTCGATCTCTGAAACGCTAGTGACTTCTCGTCTTTCTCTCTCTGAAACGCTAGTTCTTTCTCTTTTAACTCTAGCTCCTCTTTCTTAAATACTCTCTCCCTCTCTCTCCCCCTCCCCCCCCCCCCCCCCCTCTCCTCCCTCCCTCTCTCTCTCTCTCTCTCTCTCTCTCTCTCTCTCTCTCTCTCTCTCTCTCTGAGCTAACTCCTTCTCCTTTAAGACTCATTCCTTCTCTCCTCTCTCTCTCTCTCTCTCTCTCTCTCTCTCTCTCTCTCTCTCTCTCTCTCTCTCTCTCTCTCTCTCTCTCTCTCTCTCTCTCCTGAACTCTGAGCCCCTTGATCAAGTTAAAAAACACCGTTTGCTTGGAGTCACAGTAGATAACCAGCTCAGCTGGGAACCACATATCGAAAACACCTGCAAAACAATATCTAAAAATCTATTCCTGCTATCAAAACTAAGTCAAATAGCTAACACTGAGACTAGAAGACTCTTTCTCCATGCCCATATTAAGACACACTGTGATTACTGCTCCACTATCTGGGATGGATGCAGTGACGTACATTTAAAGAAACTTAACTCATTGTACCGTCGAGGGGTAAAGTTAACTGTGCCTGGTCCCTCTCCCACCGACGAAAAGTTTAGAACCATCCGACTGCTAAACCTAAACAAACAGTTCACATTTAATCGATGCATACTTATGCATAAAATTCTTCACCATAAAACCCCATCTTACCTTCGTATGTTATTTTTGGATAGTCAAAGACAAAACACGAGGAACAGTTTGTTACAGCTACCAAGGGCCAGGCTCGATATATATAAAACCAGCCTTTCGTTCTCAGGTGCCAAAGCCTGGAACAAACTACCACCCCAAATTAAATCTATTTCTAATTCTAGAACCTTCAAAACTCGTTTATATAACATCTTGTTACAGTAACTTACTACCTGAACGGACTACTTATATATGTGTGTGTGTGTGTGTGTGTGTGTGTGTATGTATATATATATATATATATATATATATATATATATATATATATATATATATATAATTATTATTCACTATTATTGATATGTGTGCGCATTATTTGCATTGCTTTTTTCCAGTTTATTTCTTCATGTTTCGATTTATTGTGTTATTGTGTTTCTTACTCTTTGCTGTTAATATTTCTTTTCTAACAGGACAGTTTGTAAGAGAGGCGTTTCGCCTAAAACTTTATCCTGTCAATAAAACGTTTCATCATCATCATCTCTCTCTCTCTCTCTCTCTCTCTCTCTCTCTCTCTCTCCTCTCTCTCTCTCTCTCTCTCTCTCTCTCTCTCTCTCTCTCTCTCTCTCTCTCTCTCTCTCTCTCTCTCTCTCTCTGAGCTTCTCTTTCTCTCACCCTATCTTCCCTATCCTTACACTTCTCAACGTAATCAAAAAGTTTATCGTCCTTAAGACCTAACCTCTCACCTTGCTTAATGTACACCTCTACCTGGTCTGACTCCATAATTAATTACAATAACCTCTTCCAAAAAATATGAAAACGTAAAAATACAAAAACAAACAAATCACTGCAAGAACTTAAAACGAAAACTCACAAAAATATCACCAACCTACGCAGAAGAACAGTGACCTACTTTGACGTCCAGATGGAACGAAATATAAGAGCGATAAAAAGAAGAGCAAGGAAAAAGAACACTACCTATACAAAAGGAAGAAACAAGTACTACCTCCTCGTAAGATCCAGAAAACTACAGAAACAACGGATCTTACCCCCTAGAATCGGAGAGGGGAATCTAACAGAAACAATCGAACACGCACATAACAATAAAACCTAACTCTAAATCCGCTACTCCACTAGCGCCCGCACTACTCTAAAATACCGCTAAAACAGGGTCACCACTGTAACGCACGCAGACTTGCCCCCAGTCGTACGCACAGACTCTCGCACAACAGGCGCATACACCGCCACTGACTCAGACGGGCGCATTTACGCGGTAAAACACAACTCACGGGCTTCCTTTCTAACGAAACTTTTATACAATATAAACAAGGAAAACGCTCAAAAGATTATCAAACTATATACACTACACCTTCCCCACTACCAGCATCCAAACATCACATACACATACACAATATCAATGCCAGGCTAGGTAGTAGTCTCTCACACTCCAACCTGTTTGGTGTTCTCACCTGGTTACGTTCAGTCCTTTCACGTCTAGGCGTGCAAGTCCTTCGTACGCTCCCGAGTCGTCCTGTCTCTCGCACCGTGGACGTCCTCGTTACTCGTACAGTATCTTCGCTGTGACCCAAGTGTCTCGGCACCGGTCGCTCACTCCCCGAGTGAAGAGATGGAGAGATGACCTCGCATTAGGTCCCTGGTGACTTGACGTCTCGGCGTCCGTCGCTCCAACCTCCGACAAGCACTCTGAACAGTAATAAAGTCCTAAATCGTAACACTTGCTAAACACACACACATATTGGATAATATGAGATACATTACGTAACCTGGCTGATACAAATAACTCACACGTTCATTCACACACACACGTGCTCCATAACCCGACCCCTTTCGTAACACCCCCACATCTCTGCCACTACCTTGAATCAAACTATAACCTAACGCTCTCGCTATACGTTATCACATACGCTGGAAAAGACTATACTTAACCCCGTACTTCCTTCATAACGACTTAGACATACACCCCTCACATTCCTTAGTTATCCATCTCGGTAAATAACTATATATACGAAAACATCGATTACCTCAATGAATTCCAAACCAACATAACTGAACCAAACCAGTAAACACTACACAACTGAATTAACTCCTATTAACACATACTATCCTTAACGCAAGTAACCATCAATAATACGTATCAAAAACATACCTGAATTCTAGGTTTCAGAGTCTTGGAATACGGGCTAAGGTATCTCACGCACGTCAGTACCCACTGACAGTAAAGCCCCGTACTAACGTTTCTACAGCTCTGCCAAACTGAGCTCTCGCCTCTTGGCTTGACTTCGCGAACGAAGATTCTATAGGGCTTGCCCACGTCGTCTGCAGGCATTTTCGTGGCTGCGGAGGCCAATCCGGGACAGGCAGGTTCGACCGCAGTGGCTGCAGGGGAAGGTCTGGTCAGGGTTCTGAGTTACGACAACTCTGTTTTTTCTTCTGAGCCGCTTGTCCTTAAGGTTAGCTCTGCGAGAGTCCTCAAAGGAGACGGCTGCCTTGTGAATGGTGGAGCGCCAGGTGTCACGGTCCGCAGCAAGCGAAGACCACTGGCGGTGGTCGATTTGGCAGGCACTAAGTGACTTCTTGAGACCGTCTTTGTATCTCTTCTTTGGTGCCCCTCTGTCTCGGTGTCCAGTGGCGAGCTCGCCGAACAGAGTGATCTTGGGTAGGCGATGATCCTCCATCCTGGAGACGTGCCCCGCCCAGCGAAGCTTTGTCCGTAGCAGCAAAGCCTCGATGCTCACAGTTTCCGCCTGTTCAAGGACCTCGACGTTGGTGACATAGTCACTCCAGTGAATGCTGAGGATGGTACGCAGGCAGCGCTGGTGAAAGCGTTCGAGGAGTCGTATTTGGCTGCGGTAGAGGGCCCAGGACTCGGAACCGTACAGCAGGGTGGTGAGGACGACAGCTCTGTACACGCTGATCTTGGTGCCTTTTTTCAGCTATTGATTGTGCCACACCCGCTTGAATAGTCGCCCGAAAGCACTGTTCGCTTTTGCCAGCCTGTTGTCCAGCTCCTTGTCCGGCTTGGCGTCTGACGTGATGATGCAGCCAAAGTAGGTAAACTGGTGTACAGACTTCAGTTCGGACTCGCCGATGGTGATGTGGGGAGGGCGATGCTCTTCCTTGGGTGCCGGCTGATGAAGGACCTCTGTCTTTTTCAGACTGACCTCAAGTCCAAAGAGCTGGGCGGCATTTGCGAAGCAGGACGTAATGCGCTGCAAGGCTCTCTCTGTGTGTGCAACGAGGGCAGCGTCATCAGCAAAGAGCAGCTCACGAATCAGTTGGTCTAGGGTTTTGGAGTGGGCCTGCAGTCGTCTGAGGTTGAACAGGCTGCCATCGAGACGATACCTGATGTACACTGCGTCGTCATTGTCGAGGTCCACTGTGGCCTGCTTCAACATCATGCTGAAGAGGGTCGGTGCCAGCACGCAGCCTTGCTTCACGCCGTTGCGAATGGGGAATGGTTCTGAGAGGTCACTGTTTAGTCTGACCTGGCCTTGCTGGTCCTCGTGGAGCTGGACGATCATGTTGAGGAACTTTGGGGGACAACCTAGTCGCTCCAGGATCTGCCACATACCTTGCCTGCTCACAGTGTCAAACGCTTTTGTTAGGTCGACAAACGTTACGTACAGCCCTTTGTTCTGCTCGCGGCACTTCTCCTGAAGCTGTCTCAGCACAAAGACCATGTCGGTGGTACTCCTGTTGGCTCTGAAGCCACACTGGCCCTCTGGGAGGTGGTCTTCAGCGATGGCAGGTACCAGCCGATTCAGGACCAACCTTGCGAGAATTTTCCCGGCAATGGACAGCAGGGTAATTCCACGATAATTAGAGCAGGCAGACTTCTCTCCTTTGTTCTTGTACAGGGTGATGATGACTGCATCACGGAGATCCTTTGGTAGTGTTCCTTTTTCCCAGCAGCAGAGAAAGAGGTCGTGGAGCTTGTTGTGCAGTGGTGAGCCTCCATGTTTCCAGATCTCTGTCGGGATTCCGTCAATGCCTGCTGATTTGCCACTCTTGAGCTGGTGGATGGCTGTGAGGGTCTCTTCAGCGGTGGGCGGTTCGTCCAATTCAACCTTTAGTGGAAGGTGTGGGATTTGGAGGATGACTGTTTCTTGAACAGTGCGCTCAACGCCGAAGAGGTCCTGAAAGTATTCCGACCAGCGGTTCAAGATAGAGGTATTATCTGTGAGGAGTGCCTGTCCATCAGCGCTTCGCAGGGGACTTTGTACCAGGTGCCTAGGGCCATACACTGCTTTCAGTGCTTCGTAGAAGCCCCTGTAGTCACCGTTGTCAGCGCAGAGCTGGGTCCTCTGTGCGAGTCTGGACCACCACTCGTTCTGGAGCTCTCTAAGCTTGAGCTGGAGACTGCTGCAGATGAGGCGGAAGGCAGACTTCTTCACAGGGCAGGAAGGCTGGGCTAGGTGGGCCTGGTGGGCGGCTCTTTTTTTTTTTTTTTTTGCTAGAAGTTCCTGGATCTCTACGTCGTTTTCGTCAAACCAGTCTTTGTTCCTCTTTCTAGCAAAGCCCAAGACTTCCACAGAGGATTTTACGATAGCAGTTTTCAGTTGTTCCCAGAGTGTTTCAGGGGAGGAGTCTGCTGGATCAACTGTGTCTTTGAGCATGCGCTGTAAATCGGCCTGAAGGGCAGCTTTCTTGTCGTCACGCTGAAGGCTGGCAACATCAAGCTTTTTCTTGGGGGGGGGGGGGGGGGCCTTTCTTGGGTTTCAGCTTGAGGCGGAGCCTGAGTTTGCAGCGGACAAGGTGGTGGTCAGTGTGGCACTCTGCGCTGGGCATCACTCTGGTGAGGAGGACGTCACTGCGGTCCCTCTGACGCACTAGGACATAGTCGATAAGGTGCCAGTGCTTGGAGCGAGGATGCATCCAGGTGGTCTTTCGACTGTCCTTTTGCTGGAAAGTAGTGTTGGTGATGACAAGTTGCTGCTCTGCACAGAGCTCCAACAGTAGGCGACCATTGTCATTGCAGTTCCCAACGCCATGCTTGCCGAGGACTCCTTTCCAGGCTTCTGAGTCTTGGCCCACTCTGGCGTTGAAGTCGCCAAGGATGATGACTTTGTCGTCTGCAGGGGTGCTCTGCAGGAGGCTGCGCAGGTCAGAGTAGAACTTGTCTTTTTCTGCAGGCTCTGCCAGGAGGGTTGGGGAGTACACACTGAGAAGGGTGACGTATTGCTGGTGTCTCAGTGGGAGGCGCATGGACATGATGCGGTCGGAGTGACCCGTTGGTAGGTTTTCCAACTTAGTCGCAATGGGGGTCTTCACCATGAAGCCCACGCCTGAGAGCCGTCTTTCTGATGCAGGCCTGCCTGACCAGTAGAGGGTGTAGCCAGCGCCAAGTTCTTGGAGACTGCCTTCCTCCGGAAGGCGTACTTCGCTGAGCGCGGCGATGTCGATGTTTAACCTCCGCAATTCATGGGCAATGAGGGCGGAGCGACGTTCAGGGCGTCCGCTGTCTGCTGTGTCGAGCATGGTTCGGATGTTCCAGCATGCTACGTTGAGTCCGGTCGTGGTCGTCATGAGAGTTGATCCATTGTTTTTTCTTGTTTTCTGACCGCATGAGAAGATGCCCGTTGACCGCGGTTAGCCAACTGGGCTTACGAGGGGATGAGCTTTGGTTAGGCCACCTTTTCTAGGCCCCTCTCCGTGTGAAGCAAGCAGTGCTGTCCCTAGAGAAGGCTGCTTGGTCGTTCAGGGTGTGCCGAGTGACGTTGTCATCCCCAGGTCAACATCAGGCGACCAATATCCTGAACCGCCTGCATGCAGGTTTGAGACTGCGGCTTCCAGTGACATCTTTCACCTGCCGTTTTGCCCCTTGCCCATCGCTACAGGACTTGGAAAGTTCAGTGTCATAGTCCGTGGGCGTTTCCTAAAGCCTGCGCGGTGGAGCTTTTTGGTGGAGTGCAGTGTGCGCAGTACTGGCCCCACCCTTTAAACCCTTGGTTCCTTTGCCATGGCCTAGCAAGCTGGGACGGTGGCATCGAGGTCCTCGGGTCGTAGGTTTTATATCAGACTGTCCTTGTCTTAGTCTCTGGCTCAAACGCCTTCCCCGGAGACACGGGGGCTTTGATGTCAGGGGTTTCCTCCCTTAGCCTTTCCGCAGCCAAGCGGCCAGGCCTGCAAGGCAGCAAGTGACTCGTGGGGGCCGGGGTCGTCTATGTCCCGTGCAGATGTGAACATCTGCCCGCTGCCCAGACGGTGACACTTACCAGAGGAGAAAAATCCAACGCCGGAACCCGATATCGAACCTCTCACCTTTGGCATTGGAGGCAGACGCCTTAACCACTGCGCCACTTTCCCGCCTACAACTCACTAAAACTCCCTGTGTCGAACGTTCTTTAAAGTTTCCACGTGGACCACGAGCCACCACGGACTATCGTCACAAACAAACCGCTGACAACTACTGTACCGTATTTAACCTACTGTGTGAACCCTATGCGTGAGCATAGAGTTTCATCACATTCATAATTGACGCGAATCACCAGCACGTCAGTGTTTTACATGTGTATGAGCTGGCGCAATGTTCTCCTTCATTTAGAAAGACAGTCTCTCTATTTTTTTGTATGATATTTGCGAACGTATTGTGGAAAAGGTGGAATATACATGCAAGCTCATACAGAAGAGGCTTTTTGGGCATGGGTCATTCCATCTTATTCTTCAAAATGGCTGTGGCTACCGTTTGTGTTTGTGTGTGGCATTGCTGTGCGGATCAGGCGGAGGGGGGGAGGGTGGAGGGAGGGGGCGGGACGGAGAGAGAGAGAGAGAGAGAGAGAGAGAGAGAGAGAGAGAGAGATTAAAGGGAGATATTGAATGAGGTTGTAATCTAACTTGCACCTCTTCACCTTTTTCAATAATAATTTATTCATTTTTGCATGTTTTGGAGCCACTATTTACTCCCATCAAACAGTCAGACCTGAAAGAGGCTGTGTGGAACAAAACAGCCCTGGAAGAGGCTGCGTGCCTTTCGGATGAGTGACGTGAAACGGTGACATAAAGTTCGTCACAGTGTACACGGCGTCGTGAGACCAGCGATGCCATGACGTGAAGCTTATAGTGACGTCATTTTGCTGCTCGTGCTAATCGTCTTCTTCAGAAATCCTTCCTCTACTCCAGCCCACAGAGCGTATTAATGACGGGAAGCGCCGTATGTCCGTCTTTATTTGTGTGCGCCGGCGTGTGTTGATCAGAGGTTGGCTTAGAGAGGAGGGAAATGGATCAGAAGGATAAACTTTAAAATATGAACAACTCTAAATGTTCCTAAAGAAAAACGCACGTGAGCGCCAAACAATACTTTGGGACTAAATCCTCATCTTGTTAAATGTTACGATGACAACGTTACTCTCTGAGCAAAACGTTCTCCCCCAAATAAATCTTTGGCCAATCACGTTTCTTGGTACAAACATACCCTAATCTTCATTCAGCTTGAAACCTCTAAACAAAAATACGCCAATAAATAAATAATTTAGAGGGCTACACAACAAAAAGTACTATATGTAGATGTTCTGTGCTACCGCTGGTGCCAGTTTCATACAAAACATAACTGAATAATTAAGTAAGTTAGATAATATCAACGTCAGGAAAATTCAACTGAAGCAAAGGTCCTATCACGTACTGACCGCATTCGAAACAGCGAAGAAACAAAAATTCGGATAAATAAAAATTGAGGGGGTTACGCAACAAAATAACCATATGCACGCGTTGTGTTCGGCATAATTATATTACCAACTTCATACAAAAGAATGACTGAAAATGTGTTAAATTTATTTAAAAAAAAAAAAAAAAAAAAAAAAAAAAAAAAAAATACCTGAGAGAGAAGTTCCAGACAAATACAGTTCGCGCGAGGTTGTTGACCGATAGTCGGAAGTATGGAGAATTACGTCCCCTGAATCTCTACGTCACAGGTAAAGTTTGGGGTCCGTTCAAGGGTACACTTCACGCTTATACTTTTTTACAGTTGAAGACAAAATTGTTGTATTGCGAGTTAGGCTTTGGTATTGGTTCTTGTCGCCTCGAGGGACCGGTCAGGGGGTCAATGTCAGAGGTAAGAGTCTCGGGCTAAAGCCCTCGACTCTTACCTTCGACAATGACCCCCCCCCCCCCCCCCCCCCCTGACCGGACCCTCGAGGCGACAAGAACGACTACCAAACCCTAACTCGCAATACAACTAAAAATATCACACACTACTTATCACACACATCTCACATGTATATATGCATCACAGCTAAATTGCTATTGCACATCAGCAACGTAAACACATCCGCCAAACTCTAACGAGACGTAGTACTAGCAATTCACATCCGTCCCAATTACTGGCATGTTTGTTAAAGACAATATGACGGGAAACGCCCTGCTCGAGGTGGCTGCTCATAGGAGACCTTGATACATGGTGTAAAGTGAAGAGATGTTGGGTGGATACAAGTAACACAGTTACGACGCTGACCAGTGCTAGTCCTGTTAATGAGGCTGTAACTCGCGCATGCGGATTACAATTTGACATAACTGTCTAATCTGGCCTTAAAGCTCTACTGTTATTAACCATTTGCCTGCCGGAGGACACCGAAGAAAATATCGAGTGCATGAGGCTCAGATCCCCAATCGTGGTGTGTCACTGATGTCTTGCTGGGCTTACTGATTTTCAGTCATGTTGGGTACAGTGTACAAGTAGGATCGTGTTAACTCCGTCACTGACGGAGGTTAGATACGATAGCTCAGAATCAAATCACTGCCTGCCTGGCGGAGGTTAGAAGCGATAGCTCAGAATCAAATCACTGCCTGCCTGGCGGAGGTTAGAAGCGATAGCTCAGAATCAAATCACTGCCTGCCTGGCGGAGGTTAGAAGCGATAGCTCAGAATCAAATCACTGCCTGCCTGGCGGAGGTTAGAAGCGATAGCTCAGAATCAAATCACTGCCTGCCTGGCGGAGGTTAGAAGCGATAGCTCAGAATCAAATCACTGCCTGCCTGGCGGAGGTTAGAAGCGATAGCTCAGAATCAAATCACTGCCTGCCTGGCGGAGGTTAGAAGCGATAGCTCAGAATCAAATCACTGCCTGCCTGGCGGAGGTTAGAAGCGATAGCTCAGAATCAAATCACTGCCTGCCTGGCGGAGGTTAGAAGCGATAGCTCAGAATCAAATCACAGCCTGCCTGGCGGATGTTAGAAGCGATAGCTCAGAATCAAATCACTGCCTGCCTGGCGGAGGTTAGAAGCGATAGCTCAGAATCAAATCACAGCCTGCCTGGCGGAGGTTAGAAGCGATAGCTCAGAATCAAATCACTGCCTGCCTGGTGGAGGTTAGAAGCGATAGCTCAGAATCAAATCACTGCCTGCCTGGCGGAGGTTAGAAGCGATAGCTCAGAATCAAATCACTGCCTGCCTGGCGGAGGTTAGAAGCGATAGCTCAGAATCAAATCACAGCCTGCCTGGCGGAGGTTAGAAGCGATAGCTCAGAATCAAATCACTGCCTGCGGCAGTGATTTGATTCTGAGCTATCATTTCTAACCTCCGCCAGTGAAGGAGTTAACATGATCCTACTTATTCTTGCTGTTAAGTGTGCACTGTGCCGGCGGGACCTTTGGCGTAGTTAGCTAGGCTGTATCCAGCAGGATGGATGTGAACACAAGGGGCACGAGGAAACTGGTCTTCCTAGCCGGGGTAAGCTTTCTCTGTATCTGGTACGAATACTACTACTTTCAAGTCTACGGCAAAGTTCTGTGCAGACACGACCGCCAACAGCACACAGCTGCATGAGGTATAGATTGAAAGATTCTACTGCGCCACAGCATATAATGCGGGGACTCGAGAGAAACGATCTATTTGTCCTCGATCACCCAGGTCCGGGGGACTTTAAAATGAAAAGTAAACTAGAGTAGAGGATCTACGCCGCTTGCTGGTTTCATTCATGTGCGCTGGTGTTACACAGCAAGATGGGAGGAATCGGAAGCAATGTGCGATGTTTTAAATGCACAGTTCTGCTGTTGGCAGTAAAATAATTATTTAGTAGCTATAATGCAGTCATCTGTTCCACAGTACTTTCCCACAGTGCCAGCGATTATCTCAGTCGAAGCAGATCAAAGCAAGAAGTGAACATGGTTTATTGCTGTTGTATGCCGAATGCGTGAGTACCGATTAGCTCATTTTTGGCCCAACACACCACAGCAAGATAATCGCCAAGCTATTTTGGCACCGCCATTGAATTATCATGGTCGATCTGTTTCCTGAATTGCAATACAGTCTGTAATCTGTGCTGATCAGGCCACTAGAAAATCAGACTAAATGGCGTCTTCCCTTGCAGGCCTTTGTAGAGGGGCTGACGCAGGCGGAAGCTCAAGGTAAGACTGTCTATTTCTATTCATTGATCGATTGATTGATTGATTGGTTGATTGACGTGAAATGTCAACACAGAAAAGCATTGCAATGATCAATATTACATATAATCGATTAATTTGGATTCAACAATACAAGTGTGTGTGCCTGCCTGCGTGTGTGTGTGCCTGCGTGCGTGTGTGTCTGCGTGCGTGTGTGTGTGTAGAACTACGTGAAGCGTTCAGCCTGTTTGACAAGAACGGAGACAACAGCATCAGCAAGGACGAACTAGGGCCCGTGCTGCGCGCGCTGGGCAGGAACCCCTCACAGAAGGACATAGAAGACATGATGGCGGAAGCAGATACGGACAGTATGTGTTTACATCAACCGTGATAGGTCACATTCAATAGTTCAAGGGTAGTGATGATTAACACAGTGTCCAGAAAGGCGTTGTACTACTCCCACCCCCCCCCCCCCCCCCCCCCCCCCCATCACTCCTCACACATAAAATATTCACCGGCCAGGACAGAATAGTTCAAGAATCGTGCCAGAATAGCGTGGTGCCTGTAGGCTCGTACTACGTTTGTGATTATAATGTCCCTGTACGCAAAAGACTATCGGGGAGAAGTCGGCCGCAATGGGCCCGCGCACGACAGTGGATTACACTAACACGACTATGCGCGGGCCCGCTGCTGCTGACTTCGGCCCGATGGCCTTTTGTAGGGTTAGGATTCAAACTGTTTCCAAAACTGTAATGTAGTGTCTGAGAGCAACTGCTGGCCTAGTTTGGTGGACTGATTTCCACCTCGTGGCTCCATGAGCTGAGCGTCAACAAGCAGTCAGTAGCTAGAGGTTCCATACTACATGTGTCTATCTTGCAATGTGTGTGTGCACCAGAGTCAGGCATGTTGTCGTATGACGAGTACGTGGAGGTGATCAGCAAGCACATGACGCCGCTACAGGAGGTGGAGGTGCAGCTCAGGCAGGTCAGTACACCGCTCTCTCTGCCAACTACATCATGTACCTGCATGGGTGCCGACTCTGTCCGCTTTCAAATCGCTGCTCAAGGCCTATCTTTTTTTTTTTCTTATGCATGTAGTTAACATGTACATTAACCTTTTATGGATTTTCAGTGCCTCAGCAGTCCCTGTTCCTGTTTTGTTTTTATAAGGGTAATTTGTTATAAGCAAAATGTCAGACTTTCAAATGTAATAAACCCAAAACATCGACAAATGCTTGTTTTTAGCCTACGTTCATTCATTTGTAGGATCATTATAATGTAGAATCACTTAATTACAGTAGATTGCAGTTACTATACGTAAAGGACAGTTTATTTGTACTATTTTTTTCTTTTTATGTTTTAATCAAAAGTCATTGGGAGGAGAGAGCGGAGGGAGTTTAGTCAAATCAGCTACTGTCCAAATTGGTGTCCATTCTTTTCGGTGTGGGTGCGAGTCGTCTTAGCTTCGATAATGAAATTTTTCCTTTTCACTGGCTTGGATAAGTGATTTATTTTCACAATTACAGAAGCACTGGATATAACAAAACCCGGGAACCCAGCTTTCTACTGCTTTTGGCACTAGTAGGGTGAGGGCGGGAGAACTCTCCTGCGGCGTAGCAAAGGAATAAAACAGCAGACAGGTCTTCATTGTACCACATTTGTTAGAGTAGTCCTTCTGCGCAACGTTACTGTAAGACCTATTAAGAACATTTTTAATGAAATTATTGTAAAGTGTTATTGCCTGGAGCAGGTAGCTTTAATAGAACAACCTAGTTATCGCTGATACATCATACTGATGTTGGGAGGTACTGTTGTCTGGCCCACGAAACTGAAATTGTCTGGCTTCTGTACAATCGTTTCGTGTCTTCTATACAGTACAGACGTCAGACGAAACCCATGATATACACTCCGTTTCAAAACAGTCACTGTGGAGGGGCGGATCTGGGGGGTGGGGTGGGGTGGGGGAGAGTGATTCCACGGGTTCTAGACTCCCCTCCACCAATAATTCTTTAAATGCTATAACAAAGTCCCTTCTTTATACAGAGTTTGGAACTCCCTTCCCCCCCCCCCCCCACCCCCCCCCCACCCCCCACCCCGCCCCCGCGTTTGATATTTCGGCGAGTGGTGAGGGTCTTGACACAACCTCCTCCCCTCCCCCCTCCCCCCCTCCTGGCCACACACACATACCTCCAGCCACCCACACATCCCTTGTTGTTTGATATTTGGGCGAGTGCTGAGACAAAAGCTCTTCGCCCCCTCCTCCGCCCCGTTGTTGATTTTCAGCTACTATAAGGAAGGTCTAGGTCAGGAGGCCTTTTGTGTCAGGTTGAAGGTCCCAAACAAAACGTTTTACCCACCCACCCACCCACTCAGCCACCCTCTAGGTAAATGATGCTGTGTTAACCTCCACCTGTGAGGGAGAGCCCTGATATACCGGCTAGTGGTTCCTACACCAGTAATTGTACAAGTTTACAAGAAAGGAACACGGGGAAGCAAGCTTAAAAAAAAGATAATTAACTGTGTACAGTTCAGAGATAAACCCAACGAAGAAAGAAGCACCTTTAGAAAAGACGGTTACAACTTTCTCCACCCACCGACAAGATAAAGTAGCGAAGTGTTGTCTCGTTTGTTTCTCCGTTTTGAAAAAGTTTATATTCCTAAATTGTTTTGTATGTATTTTGTAACCGTGCTTCTTTAATCTTTAGGGTTTTCTCTGCATTTGGTTTTGGATTTTGTATACAGTTCGTATGTCCTCCCAAGAACCAAGTTGCTGCCGCTAATCACAACTAACCTTTGTACACTCGATCAAAATGTACTTGTGGATGCAGGAATGCACGTGGAAGCGCGATATTACGAGACCGTAACGTGACAAAGCAAAACGCACGAAATAAGGCCTCTACACAGCCAGTTTTAACTCATTCTACCCCAGACACACTACATCAAGATAAGGATCGACCATGATAGTTCAAGGGTGATGCCAGAATAGCTTGGCGCCTATGGGCGCCAAGCTATTCTGGCATCACCCTTGAACTATCATGGTCGATCTGTGTCCTGCCCTGCAATGCAGTCTTCAGAGGACAACGGCAAAATTTAAGGATTTCGGTGTTGGGGTAGAATGAGTTAAGTAGGCAAACAAAAACACGCAAATTATGTGAAAATGGAGCATTCTCCTGTTTCCTTTGCTGCTTATAATGTACAGGTTTGCTATGAACGAACTCGGCAGCGCCGCGGGGACTGAAAAAAACATTTGTTACATCCGAAACATTTGTTATATCCGAAACTTTGTTATATCCTAGCTTGTTATAAGCGGGTTAATTTTACAAAGAAACAGAACAGATCTGGCCGGGACCTCCCCAAAAGCTGTGTTGTGTCCGATTTTTGTTATATCAGACCTTGTTATAAGCGGACTTGACTATATATTGTTAAGAAAGACGTACATTATATTTCTTATCATGATTCAGACCGGTCTCGTCTTTGCCAGTTTGTGCTGCGCTTTGGGCCTGTAGGCTATGGGTTGAAACAGGTTTGATGTTGTGAGTATGCCTGTCAGTTTCTGTATCGGTGCGCAGGCGTTTCTTGTCTTTGATCGTGATAAGAGCGGCTACCTGAACCTGACGGAGCTACGCGAGGTGTTGTGCAGCATGGGAGAGCCGCTGACCTACAAAGAGGCTCAGACCGTTCTGGACGCTGTCGACGTCAACAAAGACGGCAAGGTGGACGTGGAAGGTAAGGACTAGCCATCAGAAACGGAGATGTTTAAGGTAATAACGGCTCAGTAGGCACGCCAATGTCAGCCCTCACACTCATACAAGACATGTATCGACCATGATAGTTCAAGGGTAGTGCCAGAATAGCGTGACGCCTCTAGATAATTTTTTACAATGTTATTACCGTTTCTGCTCCCCTATATTTGTTTGCCGCCGTGAGATGGCCTTAGTTGCCTGCTCGGCGTTAAACCCAAATAACTAACCCATATTTGTTTGACCTGGCTCATATTTACACGCCCGCAAGATCCTTCCGTTCTGCACAGAACAGGCACGCGTATTTTCAGGGTTCCTAGGCAAAAGAAGTCTACTCAGGGCCAGCGTGCTTTTTCCTATTTCGGTCCAGTCACCTGGAATGACCTTCCAGCCCATTTCAGACATGCTCCAACTCTGTCTGCTTTCAAATCGCTGCTCAAAGCCTATCTTTGTGAAAATACGGTAGACTTTGAGATGGGGCTGGTCGGAGCACGTTCCGTAGCATGCAAATGACGAACATAGGCGGGCACACATCAGACTGACGATGAAGTAACACGATAAAAATTACGTCATGTCTAGCTACGCTAACCGCGCTGTTGAAGCGCGGGAAGCGCCGTGTGTATGTGTGTGTGCAGGGCCGGATCACTTAGCTCCAAGGGGGAGGGGGGGGGAACTTCTTGTTTGGGACCTTGAACCTGATACAAAAGGCCTTCACTACGCTAAATCTTGTTTCCGTTCCGCGAGGGCCGAAAAATCAAATAGTGGGGAGAGGGGGGGGGGGGGGTAGAAAGGCGACGGACCTTACTTCCAGTGTGTGTGTGTGTGTATGGGGGGGGGGGGTGATGGGCGACGGACCTTACTTCCAGGCGCCGCAGAATCAAACAATGGGGGTGGGGGGGGTGGGGGGGGAGCTAGGCGACGGACCTTACTTACAGGTGCCGAAATATCAGAAGGGGGGGGGGGGAGGTGTGTGTGTAGGCGACGAACCTTGCTTCCAGGCGCCGAAAAAGCAAACAGGGGAGGGGGGGGGGGAGAGACACACCTTGCTTCCGGGCTCCTAAAAATATATTTACGAGGGGGTGAGGATAGAAAGGTACTAGTCCTCTTGCTTCCAGGGGCTGCAGCTTAACCATTCCCCCAAATATCAAACGACGGGTGGGGGGGGGGAGGGGGTGTAGGCATCGGACCTTGCTTCCAGGCGCCGAAAAATCAAACAGTGGGGAGGGGGAAAAGCAGATACACCTTGCTTCCGGGCTCCTAAAAATATATCTACGAGGGGGTGAGGAGAGAAAGATAATAGTCCTTGCTTCCAGGGGCTAGAGCTTAGCCATTCCCCCCAAATATCAAACGATGGGTGAGGAGCGGGGCGGTCCGCTCAGCCGTTCGCCAAAATATCAACCAACAGTGGGGGGGGGGGGGGGTGGAGTCCAAACACCCCCAAAAAGGGATTTGTTATAGCATTTTAACAAATTTGGGGGTTTGGGGGGTATGGACCCCCCTGCCCCCCCACCCCACCCCCACCCCTGGATCCGGCCCTGGTATGTGTGTGGGTGTGTAGACACGAGTATTTCCGGTGTTTGTGTACGTGCTGGCCTGAAACTTTAGGATCGAGATGTATTTCGGAGAGCCTCCAAGCATATTTTAAATGCTAGACTCGTAAAAGAGGAAACATTGCCGTTTATATATATATATATATATATATATATATATATATATATATATATATATATATATATATATATATATATATATATATATATATATATATATATATATATATATATATATATATATATATATATATATATATTATGAGTCCGTAATTTTCGTTCTATTCACTCGGAATTTTGGATATATCTAGCTTGGAGATAGACATTGGATGAGTTCGTTGGCCTGCTTTGTACCTTTTCAGCTTTTTCGTAAGAAGTAATTCATTGCAGAAAAAATAAGATGTGATGAAGCATAACCCACAAAGTCCAATCTACATGAGAGCTGTCCTCGTGTGTATAAAATGGTGCTCAACATCGCACACCAACAACGCGTTCGTGTAGCCTGTTTGTTCTGGCTTGGCCGTATACACAATGTTTCATGACACAGGTCTAGATTTTGTTTTGTCACTTTTTCCATTGCGTATTTCGAGCACATTTTTGCTTGCAATAAGCTAGGTACTGCTCTCGTCAGCGGACCCATCTAACCACAATGGTGATAAACATCGAACGTTTTCGTTGTGACTTGTGATGAAGCTCTATGCTCGTGCATAGTGCTCATACATTAGGGTTAGTACGGTACGGTTTTTGTTAACGGTTTGTTTGTGCCGATAGTCCGGGTGGCACGAGGTTCCACGTGAAATCTGTAAGACATGGTTAGCACGGAGTTTTGGTGAGTACTGTTATAGTGAGTTCTAGGCAAAAGTCAGTCTGGCAGAGCAGTAATATATTAGTACGGGGCTTATCGTCAGCTTGGACGGATGTGTTTGAGATACCTAGCCCGTATTCCAAGACTCTGAAGCCTAGAATTCAGAGTGCTTGTAAAGAGGGAGCGACGGACGCCGAGACGTCGAGTCACCAGACCTAACGTGAGGTCATCACCCATCCAGCTCTTCACTCAGAGTGAGTCTGACCGGGACCGAGGCACCCGAGTCAAAGCGAGAACTGCGCTACAGTACGAGTACGAGGACGTCCGTGCCAAAGAGACAGGGCGGCAGGAAGAAGCGTACAACGAAGGACTTTCACGCCTAGACGTGAGAAGGACCAACGTAACCAGGCAATAACATCAAACAGGTTGGAGACAGTGTGAAACTAAAGCCTAGCCTGGCCGAGATAGTGTGTTATGTGTATGTGATGTGGATGCTGGGTGCGGGGAAAGGAGTGATGTATATAGCTTAATAGTTGTGAGCGTTTTTTTCGTATATTTATCTTGTATAAAAGTCTCTTTAGAAAGGGAGCCCGTGTGTTGAGTTTGTGTTGAATGCGCCCGTCAGTGGCGGTGTATGCGTCTGTTGCGTGAGAGTCTGTGCGTAGACTGTGTGTAAGTCTGCGTGCGTTACAGTGGTGACCCTGTTTTAGCGGTACATATTTTAGAGTAGGATTTTGTTGCTATGTGCATGTTGATGTGTTAGATTCCCCTCTCCGATTCTAGGGGGTAAGATCCGTTGTTTCCGTAGTTTTCTGGATCTTACGAGGAATTAGTACTTGTTTCTTCCTGTTGTATATGTAGTATTCTTTTTCCTTGCTCTTCTTTCTATCGTTCTTATTTTTCGGTCCATCTGGGCGTCAAGTAGGTCACTATTTTCTGCGTAGGTTGTTGATATTGTTGTGAGTTTCATTTTAAGTTTTTGGCGTTGATTTGGTTGTGATTTGTATTTTTTACATTTTCATATTTTTGGGAGTTGTTGGTGTAAATATGGAGGTAGACCCGGTAGAGGCTTATATTAAGCAAGGTGAAAGACTAGGCTTAGGGACGAGAAACTTTTTGATTATGTCGAGAAATGTAAAGATAGGGAGGATAGGGCGAGAGAAAGAGATGTTCAGAAAACCTTAAAGGAGTTAGAAGCTCAGAGAGACAGAGAGAGAGAGAGAGAGAGAGAGAGAGAGAGAGAGAGAGAGAGAGAGAGAGAGAGAGAGAGAGAGAGAGAGAGTGTTTAAGAAAGAGGAGCTAGAAGTTCAGAAAGCCTTAAAGGAGAAAGAGTTAGAAGTACAGAGAGAGCGAGAAGAGAAAGAAGGAGTCTTAAAGGAGAAAGAGTTAGAAGCTCAGAGAGAGCGAGAAGAGAAAGAAAGGGTCAGTCTTAAAGGAGAAAGAATTAAAAGTACGGAGAGAGAGAGAAAAAGAAGAGAGCGTTTCAGAGAGAGAAAGACGAGAAGTCTCTAGCGTTTCAGATTGATTGATTGATTGTACATTGCTTAACGTCCCGACAGCAACAAGGCTTTCTCAGGACGTGCCTGCACTGCTTGTGAAAAAAAATAAACAGAACATTGAATGTATGTCGCCAGCCGGTCAAATACATTAAATAAACCTAACACATGGGGCCTAAATAAAGCTAAGACCATTTAGCAACACACATCCAATATCAAGAGCTACAGGCAGTGCAGACAGTAGGGAGAGTTTAAAAAAGGCAAATACAGGTGAATGGACAAAGGGTAGACAGAAACACATGCCCCAGAATAGAGAGAAAAACGCACCCTGTGGGGCTGACCAGGGTGACCCTGGGAACTAAAAAATACCTAACCCCACCCAAGTCCCCCAGGGCAGACCCGGGTGGGGTCTAGCGTTTCAGAGAGAGAAAGACGAGAAGTCTCTAGCGTTTCAGAGAGAGAAGGACGAGAGGGAACATGCGTTAAGAGAGAAGGAACTAGACTATCAGAGAGAAGAAAAGGAGAGAGATAGGGAGGTGCAACTACAGTTAGCTCGAGATGCGGAGTCTAGAGGAGGTAGTGATTCAGTAGGCCGGGGCATACGGAATTTTCCTAGACTGCCGATGTTTAGAGTCCGTGGACTCTATTGACGCTTTTTTGTGTCGTTTCGAGTCTCATGCGCAGGCGTTGAGTTGGCCTTCTGCCAACTGGCCCGTTTTGCTTTCGACTGTGCTCGAAGGTCAGGCCTCGAGTCTTTACCATAGCTTGAACGTTTCGGGGAACATAGATTACGAGACTTTGAAGGAGTGTCTTTTGCAGAAGTTCCAGTGTAATGCGGAAGGTTTTAGAGAACGCTTGAGAGCTTGTCGGCCAGAGACAGGGGAATCGTTTGTGTCGTTTGGCAAACGATTGTCCCATTTGCTCGTACGTTGGGTCGAACTGTCAAAGATCGACCACACGTTACGAAGCATTGTTAGATCTCATGTTGGCTGAACAGTTCTTTGGTAGCGTTTCCAAGGATCTAGCGGTATTCTTGAGGGAGCGTAACCTCAAGACTACGGACGAGTTAGTACAGAACGCGGAGGCTTTTCGGATGGCGCATCCTACGAAAAACCTCGCGCGTAGGGCCGAGACTCCGCCAGTCGGGTTGGTCGCTGCTAACACGACTGGGGGTTACCGGGGCGTCAATACCTTACGTGGAGCCCAGCTGGTTAACGGTAGAGGTACTTTGCGTTTCCGACGCGGTGATACAGGTAACAGCAATGCCAGTCGCGATCCGTACGCACGTGGAGGGACATCTTTGCGTGGGTATGGTCGTGGTCGTATTGCGAGTTCGGACACTCAGTGTTTTTCTTGTCGTGGGTACGGGCATTTCAGACAGAACTGTCCGTACAACAGTGCAGGCGCGCAGTATGCTGATTATCAGGAGCACGGCCATCTGGCTCATCAGTGTCCTGGCGTCACTGGACGGGTGGAGGGGGCGGAGCAGCCCACTTACATAGCCAGCTTTGCAGTCCCAGTCGGGGAGGAACTACAAGTGGGCGGAGCCGTGTGTTCAGCTGACGGAGATGGTTGCCTACCGCTTGTGGACGGGGTTGTAAACGGATGTCTTGCTTCAGTTCTCCGTGACTCCGGTACAACGACAGCGGGAGTCAGACGTAGCCTCGTTAGACAAGATCAGTTCACTGGCGAGACGCAGAAAGTAGCTTCGTTCGGATGGAAGATAGAAATTTTTCCGTTGGCAAAGATAGAGGTTGACACGGGAGTTTTTCACAGGTGATCTAACTTCTTGTGTCATCGACGAGCCATTAATAGATTTAGTTCTGGGTAACATGAAGGGTGTGCAGCCAGTCATCGGTAGAGTCGGAGCGATGAAGCGAGCTCACGATCCTCACGGTGTAGTCGCATCAGTCGCAACGAGAGCTCAGAGCAAGCGTGCTCGTGAGCAGAGAAATCGTGTTATTTCCGTCCAGAATCAGGGGATCGGTCAGCGGGTGTGGCCCAATAGTCGGGTTGGTCTGAGACGGCATAGTTCTGTTACAGACAGAAATGCCGCTCAGCACCCAATATGTAGGTAGGTCGGGGATTGGAGTCTCGCGATTGTGTGTTTTGTGTGTGGGCAGCCGTTGGATCGTTTTCATTTCTGGAGGTTTTAGCGCGTTAATTTTGTTTTAGCTTTCGCTGTGCGATCCGAGGGTGTACGTTGAGGCTTAAGGCTGTAATTTCTTTTCTTGTATTCTAGATAGTAAAAGTTAGTCCTTTCGTGTTTTAGGATAGTGTAGTACGTCGAGTAGTCTTAAAAAGAAACTCGGTCGTTTCTTTTTTCCCGAGGAAGGGGGAATTGTGATGAAGCTCTATGCTCGTGCATAGTGCTCATACATTAGGGTTAGTACGGTACGGTTTTTGTTAACGGTTTGTTTGTGCCGATAGTCCGGGTGGCATGAGGTTCCACGTGAAATCTGTAAGACATGGTTAGCACGGAGTTTTGGTGAGTACTGTTATAGTGAGTTCTAGGCAAAGGTCAGTCTGGCAGAGCAGCAATATATTAGTACGGGGCTTATCGTCAGCTTGGACGGATGTGTTTGAGATACCTAGTCCGTATTCCAAGACTCTGAAGCCTAGAATTCAGAGTGCTTGTAAAGAGGAAGCGGCGGACGCCGAGACGTCGAGTCACCAGACCTAACGTGAGGTCATCACCCCTCCAGCTCTTCACTCAGAGTGAGTCTGACCGGGACCGAGACACCCGAGTCAAAGCGAGAACTGCGCTACAGTACGAGTACGAGGACGTCCGTGCCAAAGAGACAGGGCGGCAGGAAGAAGCGTACAACGAAGGACTTTCACGCCTAGACGTGAGAAGGACCAACGTAACCAGGCAATAACATCAAACAGGTTGGAGACAGTGTGAAACTAAAGCCTAGCCTGGCCGAGATAGTTGTGATGTGTATGTGATGTGGATGCTGGGTGTGGGGAAAGGAGTGATGTATATAGCTTGATAGTTGTGAGCGTTTTTTTCGTATATTTATCTTGTATAAAAGTCACTTTAGAAAGGGAGCCCGTGTGTTGAGTTTTACCGCATGAATGCGCCCGTCTGAGTCAGTGGCGGTGTATGCGTCTGTTGCGTGAGAGTCTGTGCGTACGACTGTGGGCAAGTCTGCGTGCGTTACATGACTGTTCTGTGGATTTCTACTCGTTGGTGTCACGTTTTTGTTTTTCAGTTCATTGCGTTGTTGGGGGGAAGGGGGGGGGGTGCGAATCTCACTATTGTCCGTCGTTTTTGTTTTGCGGCGTGTTTCGCCGTGTTAGGTTATCACTGCCTGTGTTTGATTCTAGTTGGGTCCGTTCGTTTTTATTATAGTACTTTGGTGTTCCGTCCAAGTATTCCTACCTTCCGTTGGTTAGGTTGATTGTACATTGCTTAACGTCCCGACAGCAACAAGGCTTTCTCAGGACGTGCCTGCACTGCTTGTGAAAAAATAAAAAAGAAACAGAACATTGAATGTATGTCGCCAGCCGGTCAAATACGTTAAATAAACCTAACACATGGGCCTAAATAAAGCTAAGACCATTTAGCAACACACATCCAATATCAAGAGCTACAGGCAGTGCAGACAGTAGGGAGAGTTTTAAAAAGGCAAATACAGGTGAATGGACAAAGGGTAGACAGAAACACATGCCCCAGAATAGAGAGAAAAACCCACCCTGTGGGGCTGACCAGGGTGACCCTGGGAACTAAAAAATACCTAACCCCACCCAAGTCCCCCAGGGCAGACCCGGGTGGGGCCGTTGGTTAGGTTAAATGAGTACAGGTTGGTTAAGATGTTTATTGGTACACATATACTAAGGTCCTGTCGTTCCATCCAGGCTTCAAAAGTTTGCCTGTGTCTCGCCTTTTGTCTTTAACCCGATTCTGATGTTGAATTATCTCCTATTGAAAAAGTCTCGCAGATCTGCCAGTGCGTCAGTGAGTTCTAGAAGGGGCGCAGGACATACGCGTCACTGATTTGTCAAACGTCATTTGTCATGACGCAAAGTTTAGTTTCTACGTAATTTTATATTTTACGTGATACGAGTTTCACTTTTGCTTCATAGGCTTGAGAAAATGGTGACAAAACTAGAACTCCACGGTACAATGTCAGTCTTGCTATAATTTGTGTGAAAGCAGGTTGACTTTACCTAGCTACATATACTAAGTACACGGGTCACCTGCATGCTCTTCTGGAAGCGCGTCGATGTGTGTGTGTACGTGTTAATGCGTGCGTGCGCGTGTTAATGCGTGCGTGCGCGCGCGCTCTAAACATCTCCAAGAGGCATAGATCCAGGCGCATGAAGATCTATTCCTCCTGGAGATGCGCGCATGTTTGTGTAAGAGAAAGAGCCTCGCGCGAGAGAGAGAATGACGTCATATTTAGAGTTTTATGTCAGTGTCTGCGTGGTGACAAAGTTGCCTCTTTTACGTCACCGCCACTGTCTGACTTTCTCTAGAAGTAAAGGTTTTTTTAGTGTTTTAGTTCTTTTCTGAAAAGAATTAATTTTTACTAAAGAAGTTGAAAGTATACAAAGCTGGCTAACGAACTCATCCAATGACTTTCTCCAAACTAGCTATATGCAAAGGTTCAAGTAAATATGACAAAAATTAATGTAACGCACGCAGACTCGCCCCAGTCACACGTACAGACTCTCGCACAACAGACGCATACACCGCCACTGACTCAGACGGGCGCATTCACGCGGTAAAACACAACTCACGGGCTTCTTTCCGACGTTTATAACAAATAATAAAATGATTGATTGATTGTACATTGCTTAACGTCCCGACAGCAACAAGGCTTTCTCAGGACGTGCCTGCACTGCTTGTGAAAAAAAACAACCAACTAAACAGAACATTGAATGTATGTCGCCAGCCGGTCAAACACATTAAATAAACCTAACACATGGGGCCTAAATAAAGCTAAGACCATTTAGCAACACACATCCAATATCAAGAGCTACAGGCAGTGCAGACAGTAGGGAGAGTTTAAAAAAGGCAAATACAGGTGAATGGACCAAGGGTAGACAGAAACACATGCCCCAGAATAGAGAGAAAACCCCACCCTGTGGGGCTGACCAGGGTGACCCTGGGAACTAAAAAATACCTAACCCCACCCAAGTCCCCCAGGGCAGACCCGGGTGGGGAACAAATAATAAAAGAAACGCTCAAAAGCTTATCACAACTATGTACACCACACCTTCCCCACTACCAGCACCTCAACACCACATACACATACACAATATCAATGCCAGGCTAGGTAGTTGTCTCTCACAATCCAACCCGTTTTGGTGTTCTCGCCTGGTTACGTTCAGTCCTTTCACGGCTAAGCGTGCAAGTCCTTCTTCGTACGCTCCCGAGTCGTCCCGTCACTCGTATCGTGGACGTCCTCGTTACTCGCTCTGTAGCGCATTCTTGGCTGTGACCCGGGTGTCTCGGCACCGATCGCTCACTCCCTGAGTGAAGAGATGACCTCACAATAGGTCCCTGGTGACTTACGTCTCGGCGTCCGTCGCTCCAATCTCCGACAAGCACTCTGAATAAATAATAAGTCCCAAATCATAACACTTCCTAAACACACACATATTGGATATGAGATACATTACGTAACCTGGCTGATACAAATAACTCACACGTTCATTCACACACACACGTGCTTCATAACCCGACTACTTTCGTAACACCCCATAACTGTCACTACCTTGAAACAGACTATAACCTAGCACTCTCGTTATACGTTCTTTCATACACTGGAAAAGACTATACTTAACCAACCACGTACTACCTTTATAACGACTTGAGTACACACCTCCCATTCCTTAATTATCCATATCGGTAAATAACTACATAGAAAACACCGGTTGCCTGAATGAATTCCAAACCAACACAACTGAACCAAACCAGTCAATACTACAGAACCGAATTAACTCCTACTAATGCATACTATCTTTAACGCAGTAACCATCAATAATACGTACAGAAACATACCTGAATTCTAGGTTTCAGAGTCTTGGAATACGGGCTAAGGTATCTCACACACTTCTGTCCGCACTGACAGTAAAGCCCCGTACTAACGTTTCTACAGCTCTGTTCGCCTGAGCTCACTAAAACTCCCCGTGATAACCGTTTCTTAAAGCTGAGAAACAGTAAAAACAAACTCCGCCCCGCACGTGTTTTAAAAAACTTTACAGGACCCAGCGAGGGCCCCCTCGTGAACGTTCGGCTACCTTGCCTTTAAAGCTGAGGTGCAATGAGAAAAACCCGCCCAGCGCGTGTTTTAAAAAGACTACTGGACCCAGCTTGGGCCCTGCCCCTAAGTGGGTCAAATCGGTTCGTAACACAGTTGACGGAGTTGGCAACTGCGTATCCCGAGCTTGCAAAACTCGCGGAAAACGACAGACCACTTCCTGTTGCACGGAAATCATCGCGATTAGCAGATCGGACAACAGCAGACGATTCTGTGACACTTTGAAACTGACCGACAGCCACGGATTTTACGCGCTGGGGACTATGATGGCAGAATGTACGGCTGTACATGCTGTAAGTATGACTCCTGACACTTTGTAGTTGTGAACGAATTTTTTCAACACGTACCTCCAGTCCAATATAGGCTAATATAAATAAATAAAGAAGCATTGTGATGTACAACCAATACAGTAAATTGGATGAGAGAGAGAGAGAGAGAGAGAGAGAGAGAGAGAGAGAGAGAGAGAGAGAGAGAGAGAGAGAGAGAGAGAGAGAGAGAGAGAGAGAGAGAGAATCGACTGTTTACGTAGATGCCAAAAGATACAAGGTCGCCATGGGTCAAGCTGATTTTTAGTAGCTGCCCTTCGTATGGAGAAAATATTTGCTGTAGGCCACTCCAGATGAAAAGATATAACAACAAACACTAAACGACAAATAACCCCTCCTCCTTCCTCACCCTTCCGATATCAAATAAGCTTCAGGCTGTACTGTGTAACTTACGGATAGCTCGGCCTGGTCCATATCCAGTGTGCGTCCAGGCAAGGCACAAATGGCCTGCTCTGTCCGTCGGGTGGTTGAGTGTCGTCTGCTACTGTTGATATCAGTAAAAATATCGCTGGTTTAGATCAGTGATCGCGGTGCCCACTGGCTGCAAACAGGAAGTGGCCTGTCTTTTTCACGGGAGTTTTGCCAGCACGACAAACGCAGTTGAAAACTCAGTCAACTGAGTCAGTTGCAAACCGGTTTGCCGAAGTTAGCCGAACGTTCACGAAGACAGGGCCCTCGCTGGGTCCTGCAAAGTTTTTTTAAAACACGTGCGGGGCGGAGTTTTTTGACTGTTTCTCAGCTTTAAAGCTGAGAAACAGTCAAAAAAACTCCGCCCCGCACGTGTTTTAAAAAAACTTTGCAGGACCCAGCGAGGGCCCTGTCTTCGTGAACGTTCGGCTAACTTCGGCAAACCGGTTTGCAACTCAGTTGACTGAGTCTTCAACTGCGTTTGTCGTGCTGGCAAAACTCCCGTGAAAAAGACAGGCCACTTCCTGTATGCAGCGAGTGAGCACCGCGATCACTGATCTAAACCAGCGATATTTTTACTGATATCAACAGTAGCAGACGACACCCGACCACCCGACGGACAGAGCATTGATTGATTGATTGTACATTGCTTAACGTCCCGACAGCAACAAGGCTTTCTCAGGACGTGCCTGCACTGCTTGTGAAAAAAAACACGAAACAGAACATTGAATGTATGTCACCAGCCGGTCAAATACATTAAATAAACCTAAGACATGAGGCCTAAATAAAGCTAAGACCATTTAGCAACACACATCCAACATCAAGAGCTACAGGCAGTGCAGACAGTAGGGAGAGTTTTAAAAAGGCAAATACAGGTGAATGGACCAAGGGTAGACAGAAACACATGCCCCAGAATAGAGAGAAAAACTCACCCTGTGGGGCTGACCAGGGTGACCCTGAGAACTAAAAAGTACCTAACCCCACCCAAGTCCCCCAGGGCAGACCCGGGTGGGGTCGACGGACAGAGCAGGCCATTTGTGTCTTGCCTGGACGCACACTGGATATGGACCAGGCCGAGCTATCCGTAAGTTACAAAGCACAGCCTGAAGCTTTATTCGATATCGGAAGGGTGAGGAAGCCGTTATTTGTCGTTTTGTGTTTGTTGTTATATCTTTTCATCTGGAGTGGCCAGAGATAGATAATTAGACAGGTGATGGGCACCCCTCCCCCAATCAATACATTTATTCTAATCAACTAGCCATTTAGACAAACCCACTCCACCCAATACACCCAATACCTTTATTACCTAGCCATTTTAGTTCCACTCCAGAAATCATTCAAGCTACGTTTTTTGATCAGCTACCAACCCGCGATTATTAAGCCAGATCCCCCATCCCCCTAAATAATTAATGCTGCCATTGACTGCTTTAAACAAAGACTAATTAATCTATCAATGATCACAGTGAGATTATATTTTGAATACGATTGTACACAACACTCCCTTCACATCCTTTCCGTAAATAAACAAACACACTTGACCAAATACATTCAACAGCGCTAGTTAAAATATCTTCCCGAGAAATAGTGACTACCGTACACGCCACCCACCACTCAATGCTGTCAGAGTTGGCCTTCCTGAGAATACTTCCTGTTCATGGTAAACAATAGTCCTCTATGCCCAAATAGTGTGTCTCTCTCTCTCTCTCTCTCTCTCTCTCTCTGGTGTTTCTGAGAAATCTCTTGGCTTGACTTCGCGAACGAAGATTCTATAGGGCTTGCCCACGTCGTCTGCACGCATTTTCGTGGCTGCGGAGGCCAATCCGGGACAGGCAGGTACGACCGCAGTGGCTGCAGGGGAAGGTCTGTTCAGGGTTCTGAGTTACGACAGCTCTGTTTTTTCTTCTGAGCCGCTTGTCCTTAAGGTTAGCTCTGCGAGAGTCCTCAAAGGAGACGGCTGCCTTGTGAATGGTGGAGCGCCAGGTGTCACGGTCCGCAGCAAGCGAAGACCACTGGCGGTGGTCGATTTGGCAGGCACTAAGTGACTTCTTGAGACCGTCTTTGTATCTCTTCTTTGGTGCCCCTCTGTCTCGGTGTCCAGTGGCGAGCTCGCCGAACAGAGACTGAGCGTGACTCCTCTGGAGACGTGCCCCGCCCAGCGAAGCTGTGTCCGCAGCAGCAAAGCCTCGATGCTCACAGTTTCCGCCTGTTCAAGGACCTCGACGTTGGTGACATAGTCACTCCAGTGAATGCTGAGGATGGTACGCAGGCAGCGCTGGTGAAAGCGTTCGAGGAGTCGTAGTTGGCTGCGGTAGAGGGCCCAGGACTCGGAACCGTACAGCAGGGTGGTGAGGACGACAGCTCTGTACACGCTGATCTTGGTGCCTTTTTTCAGCTGTTGATTGTGCCACACCCGCTTGAATAGTCGCCCGAAAGCACTGTTCGCTTTTGCCAGCCTGTTGTCCAGCTCCTTGTCCAGCTTGGCGTCTGACGTGATGATGCAGCCAAGGTAGGTAAACTGGTGTACAGACTTCAGTTCGGACTCGCCGATGGTGATGTGGGGAGGGCGATGCTCTTCCTTGGGTGCCGGCTGATGAAGGACCTCTGTCTTTTTCAGACTGACCTCAAGTCCAAAGAGCTGGGCGGCATCTGCGAAGCAGGACGTAATGCGCTGCAAGGCTCTCTCTGTGTGTGCAACGAGGGCAGCGTCATCAGCAAAGAGCAGCTCACGAACCAGTTGGTCTAGGGTTTTGGTGTGGGCCTGCAGTCGTCTGAGGTTGAACAGGCTGCCATCGAGACGATACCTGATGTACACTGCGTCGTCGTCGTCGAGGTCCACTGTGGCCTGCTTCAACATCATGCTGAAGAAGATGGTGAAGAGGGTCGGTGCCAGCACGCAGCCTTGCTTCACGCCGTTGCGAATGAAGAATGGTTCTGAGAGGTCACTGTTTAGTCTGACCTGGCCTTGCTGGTCCTCGTGGAGCTGGACGATCATGTTGAGGAACTTTGGGGGACAGCCTAGTCGCTCCAGGATCTGCCACATACCTTGCCTGCTCACAGTGTCAAACGCTTTTGTTAGGTCGACAAACGTTACGTACAGCCCTTTGTTCTGCTCGCGGCACTTCTCCTGAAGCTGTCTCAGCACAAAGACCATGTCGGTGGTACTCCTGTTGGCTCTGAAGCCACACTGGCCCTCTGGGAGGTGGTCTTCAGCGATGGCAGGTACCAGCCGATTCAGGAGCAACCTTGCGAGAATTTTCCCGGCAATGGACAGCAGGGTAATTCCACGATAATTAGAGCAGGCAGACTTCTCTCCTTTGTTCTTGTACAGGGTGATGATGACTGCATCACGGAGATCCTTTGGTAGTGTTCCTTTTTCCCAGCAGCAGAGAAAGAGGTCGTGGAGCTTGTTGTGCAGTGCTGGGCCTCCATGTTTCCAGATCTCTGGCGGGATTCCGTCAATGCCTGCTGCTTTGCTACTCTTGAGCTGGTGGATGGCTGTGAGGGTCTCTTCGGCGGTGGGCGGTTCGTCCAATTCAACCTTTAGTGGAAGGTGTGGGATTTGAAGGATGACTGTTTCTTGAACAGTGCGCTCAGCGCCGAAGAGGTCCTGAAAGTATTCCGACCAGCGGTTCAAGATGGAGGTATTATCTGTGAGGAGTGCCTGTCCATCAGCGCTTCGCAGGGGACTTTGTACCAGGTGCCTAGGGCCATACACTGCTTTCAGTGCTTCGTAGAAGCCCCTGTAATCACCGTTGTCAGCGCAGAGCTGGGTCCTCTGTGCGAGTCTGGACCACCACTCGTTCTGGAGCTCTCTAAGCTTGAGCTGGAGACTGCTGCAGATGAGGCGGAAGGCAGACTTCTTCACAGGGCAGGAAGGCTGGGCTAGGTGGGCCTGGTGGGCGGCTCTTTTTTTTTGCTAGAAGTTCCTGGATCTCTACGTCGTTTTCGTCAAACCAGTCTTTGTTCCTCTTTCTAGCAAAGCCCAAGACTTCCACAGAAGATTTTACAATAGCAGTTTTCAGTTGTTCCCAGAGTGTTTCAGGGGAGGAGTCTGCTGGATCAACTGTGTCTTTGAGCATGCGCTGTAAATCGGCCTGAAGGGCAGCTTTCTTGTCGTCACGCTGAAGGCTGGCAACATCAAGCTTTTTCTGGGGGGGGGCCCCCTTTCTTGGGTTTCAGCTTGAGGCGGAGCCTGAGTTTGCAGCGAACAAGGCGGTGGTCAGTGTAGCACTCTGCGCTGGGCATCACTCTGGTGAGAAGGACGTCACTGCGGTCCCTCTGACGCACTAGGACATAGTCGATAAGGTGCCAGTGCTTGGAGCGAGGATGCATCCAGGTGGTCTTTCGACTGTCCTTTTGCTGGAAAGTAGTGTTGGTGATGACAAGTTGCTGTTCTGCACAGAGCTCCAACAGTAAGCGACCATTGTCATTGCAGTTCCCAACGCCATGCTTGCCGAGGACTCCTTTCCAGGCTTCAGAGTCTTGGCCCACTCTGGCGTTGAAGTCGCCAAGGATGATGACTTTGTCGTCTGCAGGGGTGCTCTGCAGGAGGCTGCGCAGGTCAGAGTAGAACTTGTCTTTTTCTGCAGGCTCTGCCAGGAGGGTTGG
Source organism: Semisulcospira habei (assembly GCA_036245525.1). Lineage (NCBI taxonomy): Eukaryota > Metazoa > Mollusca > Gastropoda > Semisulcospiridae > Semisulcospira > Semisulcospira habei. The sequence goes on from BTPG01000001.1 coordinate 176,037,742, forward strand.
GGAGTACACACTGAGAAGGGTGACGTATTGCTGGTGTCTCAGTGGGAGGCGCATGGACATGATGCGGTCGGAGTGACCTGTTGGTAGGTTTTCCAACTTAGTCGCAATGTGGGTCTTCACCATGAAGCCCACGCCTGAGAGCCGTCTTTCTGATGCAGGCCTGCCTGACCAGTAGAGGGTGTAGCCAGCGCCAAGTTCTTGGAGGTTGCCTTCCTCCGGGAGGCGTACTTCGCTGAGCGCGGCGATGTCGATGTTTAACCTCCGCAATTCATGGGCAATGAGGGCGGAGCGACGTTCAGGGCGTCCGCTGTCTGCTATGTCGAGCATGGTTCGGATGTTCCAGCATGCTACGTTGAGTCCGGTCGTGGTCGTCATGAGAGTGGATCCATTGTTTTTTCTTGTTTTCTGACCGCATGAGAAGATGCCCGTTGACCGCGGCTAGCCAACTGGGTTACGAGGGGATGAGCTTTGGTTAGGCCACCTTTTCTAGGCCCCTCTCCGTGTGGAGCAAGCAGTGCTGTCCCTAGAGAAGGCTGCTTGGTCGTTCAGGGTGTGCCGAGTGACGTTGTCATCCCCATGTCAACATCAGGCGACCAATATCCTGAACCGCCTGCATGCAGGTTTGAGACTGCGGCTTCCAGTGACATCTTTCACCTGCCGTTTTGCCCCTTGCCCATCGCTACAGGACTTGGAAAGTTCAGTGTCATAGTCCGTGGGCGTTTCCTAAAGCCTGCGCGGTGGAGCTTTTTGGTGGAGTGCAGTGTGCGCAGTACTGGCCCCACCCTTTAAACCCTTGGTTCGTTTGCCATGGCCTAGCAAGCTGGGACGGTGGCATCGAGGTCCTCGGGTCGTAGGTTTTATATCAGACTGTCCTTGTCTTAGTCTCTGGCTCAAAAGCCTTCCCCGGAGACACGGGGGCTTTGATGTCAGGGGTTTCCTCCCTTAGCCTTTCCGCAGCCAAGCGGCCAAGCCTGCAAGGCAGCAGGGGACTCATGGAGGGCGGGGTCGTCTATGTCCCGTGCAGATGTGAACATCTGCTCACTGCCCAGGGAGAAATAGTGAATACGCAAAAACAAACTGCGTGTCGGTGGCTAAATGCGCAAACAAACTGCGTCATCATGACGAGACAGGGCAGGTCAGTACGACGATGAAAAAACTTTTGACCCACATCACGTTAACTTTATGCATAAAATTCGGAGCCCTCACGAGTTCTGCTCTGCATTGGCCCGCTAGCGTGGCTTGCGGCAACTGTTCACAGTCAATAGCCACAACTTCCGCGTTCCTGCCCTGTTTTATCTCCAGTCAACATACACCAATGAAAGAGTTGTGACTGGTTACAACAACCGGGCCCAAACAAGCATTGCGGACATTGCATCAGCCTAATTTTATTGGCTAAGAATTTGAAAGAGTCAATAGCCACAACTTCCGCGTTCCTGCCCTGTTTTATCTCCAGTCAACATGCACCAATGAAAGAGTTGTGACTGGTTTTTAAGAAATGTTTACAACAACCGGGCCCAAACAAGCATTGCGTCAGCTTTTCCGGACATTGCATCAGCCTAATTTTACTTGCATTCACCAATGCCAAGGACATCTTACAATAGCATGTTAGGCTTACTACCTTTGAGGACGGAAACACCAGAGGTCTTTTGCAAGAGACTTAGATTCTCAGGAGCCTATGTCTTTATAGGCTTAAATTCTTAAGATTCTTTTTGATTCATATCATGGAGAGCCCTGATTTAATAAGATTTCAGCCAAACCATAAATACGTAAAATAATCTACCTTTGTTTGGGTCTGCTGAGTGGCTGAGAGGATACTTCCGCTGGTTAGGATAGAATAGTTAGCGCAAGCTATTCTGTCTGTGCCGGGTTCGTTTCACGCTCTCGGAGCCAGTTGACACTCTACACCGCGGAGGCTTTCACAGGAAAAGGTGAACGTGCAACCCCCCAGGGTTATAGCCCCCTCCATAGGGGGTGAATTAGCACGTGAATAACCCGGGTTACATCGATTCCTGTGGAAGCAGGTGACAGGCCACTAAGCAGCCCTTTTGTCAATGTTTTTTTTTCTATTTTTTTTCCTTTGTTAATTTTTTTATTTTTCTTATTTTATTATTTTTTCTTATTTTTTCTATTTTTTTTTTCTTATTTTATTATTTTGTTTTCTATTTTTTATGTTAGGAAAAAAAGCAAAATAAGTACATCACTGGACAAAGGTTTAATTGATTGATTGTACATTGCTTAACGTCCCGACAGCAACAAGGCTTTCTCAGGACGTGCCTGCACTGCTTGTGAAAAAAAACTAAACAGAACATTGAATGTATGTCGCCAGCCGGTCAAATACATTAAATAAACCTAACACATGGGCCTAAATAAAGCTAAGACCATTTAGCAACACACATCCAATATCAAGAGCTACAGGCAATGCAGACAGTAGGGAGAGTGGACAAAGGGTAGACAGAAACACATGCCCCAGAATAGAGAGATAAACCCACCCTGTGGGGCTGACCAGGGTGACCCTGGGAACTAAAAAATACCTAACCCCACCCAAGTCCCCCAGGGCAGACCCGTGTGGGGTAGAAGGAAAAAAAAAAAAAAAAAAAAAAAAAAAAAAAAAAAACCCAACTAAACAGAACATTGAATGTATGTCGCCAGCCAGTCAAACACATTAAATAAACCTAACACATGGGGCCTAAATAAAGCTAAGACCATTTAGCAACACACATCCAATATCAAGAGCTACAGGCAGTGCAGACAGTAGGGAGAGTTTAAAAAAGGCAAATACAGGTGAATGGACCTCGGGTAGACAGAAACACATGCCCCAGAATAGAGAGAAAACCCCACCCTGTGGGGCTGACCAGGGCGACCCTGGGAACTAAAAAATACCTAACCCCACCCAAGTCCCCCAGGGCAGACCCGGGTGGGGTCTGGACAAAGGGAAATAACGAATCTGGAAACAAAGGCTAGTTAAAATATCAATGCTGTCACCCAGCCCCCTACCCCCACACCCCACCCCACCCTACAAAGCCCCACACACCCACACCCCACCCAGCCACCCACCTCGCACACACAAACACACACAAACATATCAGGCCAAATTATTTCGTTCTGTGTCAATGCTTCAAAAGTGGGTTATTAGGGCACTAGAACAAATTTTAAATATGGAGCGTTCACCAAATATGGAACAAACCTTGAATATAGGTTTTTCTCCAAATATAGAGCACCAGGTCATTCCTAAATAAATAGGTCTCGCCAAGTGAGTAGTAGTTTGGAGAAAAAGAATTTTGTTTTCTGTTTCTTCGTCTGACAAAGTGTGGAGAAAATTTTGTTGTTTCCACTCCAAGCACATCACATCAGCACATCGTGAGTGTTATTTAACAGGCGCAGACCAACCTGTGATGCATTTGAAATTGAAAGACAAAACCCATTTTATGTTTGCAGCCACAAGAACACATGAAAAACACCCCCTGGCAATAGGCTCATCCATCAGGCCTATTCAAACGGTCTGGCCCATTCAAAAGGGGTGTTTTAAAATACCCCTTTCACGTCCACAGATGTATGGACAGATTTTGCACTATAGACCTTTCTTTCCAGGGTGCTATGTGCACACACCCTTATTGTGTAATAAAAAAAATATTCTATTACACTACCGGGCAATCTGAGTGGGAAGTAAACTTAGGAAGTTACTGTTGATGTGACTTTCTAGAATAACATGATTTTACTTGCCAACTAACTTCAAAGATACCTACAACTTTCAAGTAACTTTAAAGTTAGTGTCATAAGTTCTTTTAAGTGACTTAAAACAAGTTCTTACAAGAACCTAAACATAAGAATTTGTAAGTTCTTGACCCTAGTCAATAAGACACTCGGACAGATTTCTCAAGTTACAAGGTCAACAAGAAAACTTTTTTTCTCAATAGTAGTCTGGTGGTGGGGCAGATGGTGTTAGATGGGCAGACGTGAAAGGCATGACATCTCTTTGTGAAGAGTATGACAAAATTAATGGATTACCAAAACTGATCTTTACTTGCTTGTAAGTTCTCGAACTTTTTTCATAGTTTCTTCTACGCCTATCTTTTTTCCTTGTTCTAAAAAAGATTTCTTTAGCTCTTCAACATTTACAGCCTGACTACGCATCTTATTCTGTATTTCAGACTTTTGTTGTTTATAGTTGGCCAAATCATCCTGGACTCTTTTAAATTCGTTATCGTCAATTTCATTATCTTCCAAAGATTTACTAATAATAAGTTCATACTCGTCAGCTTAGCTGCTGCGAGCGTACTTAATGCTTCATGCTTCTGCAACTTAGTATAAAATTTTTTGTTAAGGGCTTCCATACCAAAGCATGCCAGGCTTGTGGCAAGGCCAACAGCTTCAACAGCAATTCCTACGACACTTCCCACCCCCGTTGCAAACAGAGTTATACCTCCTACAGATAATCCGGCCGAAACCACCCCCATGGCCATTGATGTGTTGTGTACAGAATTGAAAACCGTATTGTAACGGCGTTTACACCTCGAGTATTTTGCTTGTTCTTCTTCCAAATACTTCAACGCTTCTGTAATATTCATTAAACGGAATGAATCTGCCTTTAATGTTTTATCACGCTCAATAGGCTTAAGCTGCTCAGGTGGTATTTGTGGATACAAGTTCACCATTTTTTATGACAAATATTTTTTTAATCAGCAATTACATTTTGCAACTCTTCAAAAGTATACAATTTGCTGGCATAATAAAATGCAACAAGATCAATGTGTTCAAGGTTTATGTAAGTTAGACGAACAAAAGTTGTTTTGTCAACCACCACCTTGACAGCGGGAATACTGCTTGAAACATTAATAACATCATTATTTTTTGTAATAGCAATAAAGACCTTTGATGATTCTGTTACTGTTTCATTCCATGTAAGTTTAATTCCTTGTGCTATATTTGCCTCTTTTGCAGAAGCAACAGATTTCATGATAATTTCAAATACTATTGTCACTTCTCTAGCCACGACTAAGCTTGCTGGCATAAACACAACAGTGGTATCTGATCTACCCTTTCTAGTTGTAAGAAGATATCTCCGTCTCTCATAATTTTCAACTTTCAGTTTTTCTCTGCTATTGTTGTCTAGGGCAAAACTTGGAACAAGGCTTACAATAAGCGGCCCAGAATTAACAACCTTCCTAAACACGAAGGCGCCTTCATCATCAGTGTATACATAAGGACTAATAAATTCAATCTTTATGTCCCAGTCAATTGTGGGTGGTGGTGCCGGTACAGGTGAAACAACCCACTTACTACCCACATGTATTAAGTTGTAAGGCGCATTATTTACAGGTGGAGTAGGTACAGTAACATCACGAAGCTGACCAAGTTTAGGAATCTGTTTTTCACCATCTTTCATGTCAACAATTACTTTCCTCTTGTACATGCCATTTGAATCAAGTTCAAAACCATATATTTCTCCAATTTCCCCTTCCTTCTCAAAATCCTGTACGTCAGCCAAATCTTTCAACTCTGTTACTGAACATGCAACTGGTATGATTCTAGGCTTTGGACCAAGACCACTCATTTTTATAAACAAAAATAAAATTATTTAACTTCCAACACAACACTAAAATCATGCATAAGAACTGGTTTGTCATCCTGATTAGTTACAGATATACTCAGTGACTCAAAGAAACTAGAACCTAATTTTTTAAACTGAGAATTAGGAAATCTAGCAACCACACTTTCACAATATGGGGCAGTTCCAGTCGGCAAGCATCTTAACAAAGTTGAAGGCTTTCCATTGTGTACATTTTCAGTAGTGTTCAGTTCTTTCAAATGAACATTTAGCACTGTGTGTACTGACAAATGAACAGGATATCTGCCAGTTATTCTTGGTTTTTTTGGTGATAGTAGACTACCAACTGATTGTGACCAATCTTCATCTGGATGTGTTATTTTTTTACCTAAAAATCCAAGTAATAATAAAAGACTAATTGATAAAGAAAACTGACCACTTTTCGGAAATTCAATTGTAACAAGTAAATTAGCTGGGTTTAAAGTTGCTTTAATTTTAAATTCATTTTGAAGCCATTCAGCTAAAGTACAAAAGTCATAATACCCAGCTCGTAAAGTATCACCCTTCTCAATACCATCAAGAGTTCCACTTACAGAATAATTTTCATCATCCGTTACATTAAACCACTTTACTGTATAAAACATTTCATGGATAGCCACAGCCTTGTTACCATCTCGATTATCGATTCCATTAGTTAGCCACACTGGTTTGCTCGTGTCAAGATTTGTTAAGGTTATAAACATTTTTATTATCACATAAAAAAAGCACAATGGAATTTAAATCACCAACAATTGCCATTGTAAACGCGTTTCAATTTAACGTGGATGCCAAGTATAATGTTGCACCAACTTATGACCAGAAAATAATTCAACTAAATCAGCTTGATATAGCTTTGTCTGAAGGAGATTTATTTCAAGTGAAAGTGCCAAATCCTTATGAGCATTACCTAAACCCTCCAATTACAGATGACTCAACTGCAAGAAAGTGGTCTTCAAGCCCACTACAGATGTTTCAAAACCAACTTAACTTTGCTATACTATGCTCAACTACAGGCTGTGGCGTTTCTTTTACAGACCATTTGAATCACCCAAACAAACTGATTAAGTCTGTCTATCGTTTTCATGTTTATTACCAGCTTAGAAGAATACTGTCAGAACTGCATACACCATTACCCACTGAATCCAGTTTCAACAGGTTTAACAATCCCATGGATTTGAAAGCATTTGAACGGATCTGTAATGAATTTAACATCAGCACTAAGTATGACTTTACACAAAAACTTGATGATCACAAAGGCATGGGAACATTGTATTATGCTATGAGTCACAGACAATACCCTCAAGATTACTGGCCTCCCTACTCTTCATTCTCATCAAAATCTGAAGTGTGGTTAGGCTCAATAGAACAGAAACAGTCTAATGCCTGGACCACATTTGTCTTAGATAAATCTGACGGGTTTACTCAAGCAGGAGTCGAGCGCGTAAATGAGTCAATCAGAACATATGTCTGGTGTTTACTAGGAGCACAATCACTAACAAAATCGAATATTTTAAACGGGAGTGGTAAATTTGAAGCACAAAAACAGTTTCTTGCTAATCTAGAAGATTCAATCAACTCAACAGTTGATCTTCCATCAAGCATACAACGTTACCAAGACGTTCTCAGATATGCTAGATCAAAAGTTGACTTTGTAGTTGGTATTGGGTTATACATGCTACCATCTGACCTTCAACTCCAAATGGGGACAATAACAAATTATAATAATGAAATCATTGTCGCTGGTCGTGATCAGAAATTAGGACTCAACCAATCAGTAAACACACATTTACAGTCAATAATAATGCCAGCACCAGTAACATCACCACCCGTACAGGCAGCCCTGGTAACACCAGTAATGTCAATAACAGCCCCAGCCCCGGCACCCACACCTGTACTGGCACCATCACCATCACCAGCACCAGCACCGTCATCAAACACACATGAGTCAGAGAGAACTGCATTGGTAATAGGTCTCACTGGATTAGGGGTATTACTTCTTTACCTGTTTCATTAAATAACCCACCATTAACCCTCCTACTGTAACCAGAAAGATCCACACATGCTCTGCCATAAACCCCACTGCCTTCGCTGCAGTACTAATCAACCAACTGACAACAGTGCCTATAATGCCAGGCAACGCGTCTACTGCTTTCAGAGCCAATTTCTTAAGCAAGTCTGATATGTGAGACAGTTTTTTCTTTACCCACGACTGTAAGTCTTTTGGATCTGTGGGGACTGGGGTTGGTGGTGCTGGAGGTGGAGAACCACCCCCGGAGACAGCCAACACAACTGTACTGATAATAAACCCCAGAGCTGTAATTAAACTGGCAATTGTGATACCCTGTTCTCTGAAAAGTGTTTTTAGTCTCTCAGCCAGAGTAGTGTCTTCGTGAAGTATTTTCTGAATAGTTTCTCTAATCCTGTTGACCTGTGATTTCAGTTTTTGTCTCCCAATACTAATCGCTTCTAACCTTCCTGATCTTTCTATCTGCAAATCATTTAATCTGTGTTGAATTCTTTCTTTCATTTCTGTGTCAAGATTTCCATTGTCTGCTGTAGCCAGTTTCTCTTTTTCTCGTTCTATGTGTTTGTCAAGCTCACCTAGTTTGGCTAAATTATTTACCATCTCACCTCTTATTGTCTGCAGTGATTTATCCAAACCCATAATCTCCCTCATTGACAAAGGTGGATCATCTATTGTTTTCAAAGCGTCATTTATTTGTCCTTCAGTAAATGAGGTTTCTTGTATCACTGTGTTTGCTATTTCTGGTAGGCTTGTTATTGGTGCCATTTCAATCTCTTGCCCCGTTGGCAACTTTGTTTGCGTGTCGTGAAGCACACTAACAAGTCTTGGGGGAACAGGAGACCCACCAATACCAAGGTATCTTGCCAACCCAGAGTTACCACCGACTTCACCTTTAATTGTACTTAAAGCTCTAAACTTAGAAGGATTATTTTTATGTGTTAGATTTATTTTCCCTCTGTCTGTATTTACAAATAAGTGTCCTTTATCATATTCAAACTGATTAGGATCTATTACATCTGGGTGGACACCAACACTGTCATAAAATGAGTTTACTTTGTCTTTTAACAGTTCATGATGCATACTAGAACTAGTTACCATTCCAGTCATATCTGTTGCACCAGTATCATAGTCATTCATGTCATCCATTTCAAAATCTTCATGATTAAATCCTCCCGCTGCCATTGTTTTATTAATTTATTATTTTTTATTGTGCATAATAAAAATGACACAGTCTTACGGATCAAAGTTAGACCCATTTAGAAAACTACGTGAGCCCCTGGGTGTTAAGGGCATTCGACAAACAATAGTCATCACAAACAATCCAAGTACCATAGACCAGAACCAAACACTTACAGTCAAGTTTCCAAACCTAGGTCCCAGTGACGTTATTGTTCCTGGCACTGCACGCCTAGCATTTAATATTGAACTTTCATCAGACGCAGACGTGAACAGAACACTAGTTAACAATCTTGGCAGAGCAATTGTTAGAACTATTAAAGTAAAACTTGAAGGACAGGAAGTGTTTAGTCTTGATGACTCAGATGTATTCTACTGTTACAAAGACCTTTGGCTAACAAGAGAAGAACGAGAAGACCGTATTTACCAAGGCATACAGCCAGATAATGTTGGTAAACTTTGAATCGACGCCGGAGATAAAGTAACTAATACAGCCATGGATGTTATAATAGCCGAAACATATGGATCCAGATTCTACATTCCACTTGAGTTTGAAATCCTAACAGCTCATCTGCCTTATTATCAAGGAGCACTGAATGACCGTCTGAGTTTTGAACTAACCTTCAATGACTACTCCAAAGTTATTAAATCATCTGATCTTAGTGCAACATATAAGATCTCTAACATTTCCTTGGAATATGAAATTGTCACACACACTGAACTAGCCAGACTCATACAAAATCAGTATCAGTCAAGACTACCAATTTATTATGACAGGGTGATTAGACATAGTTTAATACCCAAAGACAAAAGCGACCCAATGTGGAACATAAACTTAAACACACCTGCTATGTCACTGAAAGGTATTCTTATGTTGTTTGTTGAACCAGCAGATCCATATAAACGGGATTCAGAAAAATTCTACAATCCTAAGATTACACATTTGTCCTGCACAATCGAAGGCCGTCCTAATCAAGTGTACGCTTCTGGAATGTTACCTTATCAACACTACGATGAGATCACAAAGTATTTTGCGGGTGGAAGGATTAGAGATAAACCAGCAAACATTGCGTGCAAAGATCTACATCTGTATGACGTTAGGATCGGTCAATACCTGACAAACAAGTATGCACTGTGGTTAGACCTGCGTAGTACAGATGATGACTATCTTCATGGGTCAGGACGAACTGTTGAGAATGGTAGTGATGGGATTACAATTCAGATACAAAAGAAGGTTGAAACTGCTGCAGCCATAAATATATATTTGTACCTGATATATGACGCACAACTCAATATTGCAGAAAGCAGACTGAGTGGACACATATATTAAAATTATATTGTGTATTAAAATGAACCGTAGCTTAATGACACTCGATCCACACTGTGGTTTATTTTGTGGTGCCACAGGCTGTGGAAAAACTGAATTTGTTCTTAATCTGTTACAAACAAGATACATATACCACTTTGAAAACATTGTAATATTTTGTCCAACAATCAAACACAACAAAGCTTATCACAACCGTTTATTCATTTGGACTGACAGTAATATCTATTTAGTCGACCCTGAGAAAAAACTGAATGACTACCTGCTGTATTTTTACAAACAATTTGAAGGACAGCCAACGTTGTTCATAGTCGATGACTGTTCTGCAGAGAAAGACATTGTTAAGAAAAGAAACACACTGGCAGAACTTGCCTTTAGTGGCAGACATGCAAACATAAGTGTATGGATTCTCACTCAGAAATATAATGCTGTACTGAAAGATTTTCGAGAACAGTTAAAGTTTATATGTTTGTTTTACTGTAAGGATCGTGACAGCTTTGAAGACTGTCTCAGAGAAAACGATGTCATCCCAAATAAGCATGAACGGGATGATGTAAAAAATAAACTGAAATCAACTAAGCATCTAAAGCTCATTTTAAAGACAGATCAGCCCACAGGGTATGGGTTAGTAAATTAATTTATACTTTTAGTTTGTCTATAAAAATGACAGACGGACAAAAGGTTGATTGTACATTGCTTAACGTCCCGACAGCAACAAGGCTTTCTCAGGACGTGCCTGCACTGCTTGTGAAAAAAAAACTATACAGAAAATTGAATGTATGTCGCCAGCCGGTCAAATACGTTAAATAAACCTACAACATGGGGCCTAAATAAAGCTAAGACCATTTAGCAACACACATCCAATATCAAGAGCTACAGGCAGTGCAGACAGTTGGGAGAGTTTTAAATAGACAAATACAGGTGAATGGACCAAAGGTAGACAGAAACACATGCCCCAGAATAGAAAGGAAACCCACCCTGTGGGGCTGACCAGGGTGACCCTGGGAACTAAAAAGTACCTAACCCCACCCAAGTCCCCCAGGGCAGACCCGGGTGGGGGGACGGACAAAAGGAGTAAAATTGGCCTATTGGTGAAATCATAGATATTACATATTGCTTTAAAGATGTTAAATATGTAAGCCAGCTTTATAATAAAGAGTCACCAGATAATTTATTTATGTTACCAACAACACTGTATATGTCTGGTAATATAACTTTATGTGTTGATAATCCATTTATTAAAAAAATAACTGTTGATATTAATACACAATCATTTACTGTTAATGATTATTTCAGTAATTGGTTTGGCAAAGTGTGTAGTAATTTAGCAAAAGAGCTATATAAAATAAATTTATATTTTAACGTTGTTACATTTAATAAAATGGTATTGCACATACAAAACCAATAATGATGATTGAGTCAGTGTGTAAACAAATCTGTTTTTTAGGAGTTACAGTCAATAAAGTGCCATTTTCATTATATAATTTTCTATTTATTTTTTTGTTGGACAAATAAAAAAGATGGACAACCATCAAAGATTAAGAAACGTGTTTCACACAACTGACTTACCTATATCTAATATTTACGATGTCTATGAATCAATAGAAAGATCTTTTTTAGTCATACAAAATAACCTTCTTTCTGATAGTGTAAAGATTCAGATTGTTGCAAAAATAGAATTTGCCAGAGATGTTGGTGAAGTTATTGTAACGTATATCTCGACAAGGCAGCACACAGTTAATTCGAGAAGAGAACTAGAGAAAGTGTTTAGAGAAAGATTGTTACCAGACTTCCATGAAGCAATTGACAGAGCAGAAATGCAAGGGTCTGGCTGGCATGAAGGCCTTGTACATGAACTACAACTGAAGCAGTCAAGATATCATCCTATACTAGGTAAATCATGGATACCACTTCCAACTGAGGTTGCAAACAAAAAGGCTGTAGTCAATATTCAAAACAATGACAACTATTGTTTCATGTGGTGTGTGCTTGCTAAACTACACTTTGTAAAAACAAGACCTGATCGTGTATCTAACTATACCAAATTTGTAAACGAACTCAACTTCAGTGGCATTGAGTTCCCTGTTAAAATAGAGGACATAGACTTGTTTGAAAAACTAAATCCTGGTATATCTGTGAATGTGTTTGTGTGGGAAAATGAATCTGAGAATAAGTTACAGCCAATTAGAGTATCTCCAATTGCCCCCACCTATGGGCAGCCAGAAGATAAACATGTTGACATGTTGCTAATAAGATCTGGTGATAACTTTCACTACACAATTATCAGAAGTATGTCAAGACTAATTCATCATACAACAAAACATGACGGTAAACAGGAATTTTGTAAAAAATGTTTACAGAGGTTTTCCTCTATTAAAGTAGCACACAAACATGTGCAGCACTGCAGGTAGGCTGATGACATTCAAACAATACTGAGGTATCCAGATCCTGGTAGTCAAGTGTATTTTAAGAACTATGGGAATCAGCAAAAGCTGCCGTTTGTAGTGTATGCAGATTTTGAATCACTCGTTGTTCCATATGAGGGTCCTGTTCCAGAGTCATTACCAAAGACTATAAAATTGAGTGACCAAGTGGTGTGTTCTTTTGGATACATTCTTGTTAGGTCAGACGGTCTTCATTCAGAACCTGTTATCTATAGGGGTGAAAATGCAGCATGCCTGTTTTTAACAGAAATGAGACAACTGTATAGTCAGGTAGTACAGTATCTCACAACATGTCAGATGCCTTTGGTGATGACAGAAGAAGACAAACTAAAATTTGATACAGCAGAGACGTGTTGGATTTGTGAACAGCCTCTGGGAGGTGATAAAGTTCGTGACCACGATCACATAACTGGGCGTTACAGAGGTGCTGCACATGGTGATTGTAACTTGAAATTAAAAATAGATCCTAAGACATATAAGTTACCAATCTTTTTTCACAATCTGAAGGGATATGATTCACACATCATCATGCAGGCTGTTGATGAGTCTTACAGAAAAATTAGTTGCATTGCCCAGACAACTGAGAAGTACTTGACTTTTAGATTGGACAAATTAGCATTTTATGACTCCATGCAACATTTGTCTTTAGGTCTTGCTAGTCTGGCAGAAGGACTGACTGAGTATCCAATAACAAGTAAATATTTTGAACCAGACTTGATTAAGAAAGGAGTTTATCCATATGAGTACATTGATCACTGGGTTGTGTTTGAAGAAACAAGACTGCCACCAAAAGAGAAATTTTATTCCACACTAACTGGCAAAGGTATTTCTGACTCTGAATACCAGCATGCACTTGATGCGTGGGGGAAGTTAGGATGTCAGACGATTGGTGACTACCATGATCAGTACTTAAAGGCTGATGTCTGTTTGCTAGCAGATGTATTTGAAAGTTATCGTGAAAAGGGTTTGTTGCACTACAAGCTTGACCCTGCTTGTTACATAACTAGTCCTGGCATGACATGGGATGCATTTTTGAAATCCAGTAAGATATTTATAGACCTGTTGTATGATCGTACGATGGGTGAAATGGTGGAACGTGGATTGAGGGGTGGCATTAGTATTGCAGCAAATAATTATGCCAAGGCAAATAATAAATATCTTGACAACTTTGACCCCTCAATGTCAAGGTCATTTATTACGTACGTGGACGCTAACAATTTGTACGGATTCGCGATGTGTGAATTATTACCATTAAAAAACTTTTGTTTGTATGATTTGTCACAGTATGGCATAAAAAAATTAACAAAATATATTATGGCTCGAGGTCAAAATGATGAAAAGGGTTGGATCTTTGAAGTAGACCTGGAGTACCCACATCATCTACATGATTACCACAATGATTATCCGTTGGCTGTTGAGAAAATGAGTATGACAGGGAAAAAAGAAGACACCAAACTAGTGCCAAATTTAAATGATAAATTCAATTACGTGTGTCACTATCGCTTGTTACAGTTTTACATCAGACATGGGTTAGTACTAAAGAAAGTTCACAGAGGTATTCAATTTGATCAGAGTGCTTTCATGAAAGATTACATAATGAAGAACACCACATTGCGTGCCAGAGACGGCAACACTGCATTTGACAAAGACTTCTTTAAGCTTATGAACAATGCCTGTTTTGGCAAGACAATGGATTGATTGATTGATTGTACATTGCTTAACGTCCCGACAGCAACAAGGCTTTCTCAGGACGTGCCTGCACTGCTTGTGAAAAAAAAAACTAAACAGAACATTGAATGTATGTCGCCAGCCGGTCAAATACATTAAATAAACCTAACACATGGGGCCTAAATAAAGCTAAGACCATTTAGCAACACACATCCAATATCAAGAGCTACAGGCAGTGCAGACAGTAGGGAGAGTTTTAAAAAGGCAAATACAGGAGAATGGACCTCGGGTAGACAGAAACACATGCCCCAGAATAGAGAGAAAAACTCACCCTGTGGGGCTGACCAGGGTGACCCTGGGAACTAAAAAGTACCGAACCCCACCCAAGTCCCCCAGGGCAGACCCGGGTGGGGGGCAAGACAATGGAAAATCCTCATCACCGCAAAGATGTGAGACTGGTCACAACTGAATCGGGTGCAATTAAACTTACAAGTAAGCCTCAGTACACAGGGTATAAAGAATTTCATTCATCATTGTTTGCTGTGATTGTCAAACTGGACAAGCCAGTATTCATTGGTATGGCAATTCTTGAGTTGTCAAAACTGTTGATGCTTGAATTTTATTATGATTACTTCAAACCAAAATATCCTGAGTGTCGTCTGCTATACACTGACACTGACTCTATGATCATTGATGTGCCTACTGAAGACTTTTATGAAGACATGAAAACAGAGTTACACATGTATGACACGTCTGACTACCCTAAAGACCATCCACTGTTTAGCACACAAAACAAGAAAGTGCCTGGTAAGTTTAAGGATGAACTAAATGGTGTGCCAATAGTTGAGTATGTTGGACTGAGATCAAAAATGTATTCAATACTGCACCAGAAAGGTAGTCAGTCGAAAGCCAAAGGAATTAAAAAAACAGCAATAAAAAATAAAGACATTCGTCATGAACATTATAAGCAAGTGTTAGATGGTGCATTAATGCCTGATTATCCAAACAAGACACTAAGATCAAACAAACATAATATTGAAATGATTCAAACATATAAAAAGTCTCTAGCAGTTGGGGATACAAAAAGAGTGTTTCACACTAAGGAAAAAGCTTATGCACCAGGTCATTACAGGCTCAAGTTATCTGAAGAAATAGCTGATAATCTGCTTGATAAACTAATTGATGAATTGAAATTGTTAAAAATGAGTAACGGTGTCTGGGGGAATAATCTGTAATTCTTCTCTGACAAATGCCCTCTTTGGTGCAGGCTCATACAGATAATATATTGTTGCATTAGCTGAAGGAACTATTTTTTTTATATTATGAACAGATGTAGACCAAATTGGATCAGTTGCCCTACGTCTAACGTCATTTTCAGCCTCACCAGGTTGATACAAATATCTCACCTGTTTTGTAAATAAGTTAGTGTCTGGAGGTGTTATTGCTTTTATTTCTGACGGTATTGTTTTCAATTTAATTGAATCAACAGGTTTAGGGTGACCATCATTATTCATTGCTTTTATCACAGAAGGTAATCTTTTAACCCACTCACCCCACCCGGGTCTGCCCTGGGGGACTTGGGTGGGGTTAGGTATTTTTTAGTTCCCAGGGTCACCCTGGTCAGCCCCACAGGGTGGGTTTTTCTCTCTATTCTGGGGCATGTGTTTCTGTCTACCCTTTGTCCATTCACCTGTATTTGCCTTTTCAAAACTCTCCCTACTGTCTGCACTGCCTGTAGCTCTTAATATTGGATGTGTGTTGCTAAATGGTCTTAGCTTTATTTAGGCCCCATGTTGTAGGTTTATTTAACGTATTTGACCGGCTGGCGACATACATTCAATTTTCTGTTTAGTTTTTTTTTTTTTCACAAGCAGTGCAGGCACGTCCTGAGAAAGCCTTGTTGCTGTCGGGACGTTAAGCAATGTACAATCATTTTAACCCACTCAGTGTTACGTGCGTCATGCATGAGTTCCTTAGAATACTGATAGCTAAAAAGTCTCTCCGATAATTGCTTGTTAAAGTTTTCAACAATTGCCTGTGATCTATGCAAGCCTGGAATACCGCGTCTAACCAGTACGCCATGCTTTGCAAATAATTGATTAACAGCCCCTTTAAATTCACTCCCATCATCAACCTGCACAAGCCTAGGGTATTTTAAAGGACCTCGACTATATATTTTTGATAATGCAGTGGCCACTGTTACAGCTTTTTTGTCAGTTATGGGTTCTGCATCCTTATACCTTGAAGCTATGTCAACAACAGTTAATGCATACTTGTATCGTTTCTTTCTTATTGTGTCATGCGGAAGAAACAGGAGGTCCATTTGGTGTGTGTCATTAGGTGATGTGTTTTCAAAATGAGGCCTTGTTATTTTTCTTGGAGCAGGGAGATATATCTGCCAAATTGCCTGTCTCTGTAACCATTGCTTGACTTGATTGAGTGTTATATCTCTGCCCACAGCGGCATGTAATTTTTCAATAGCTGTTTGCCCTTTCCAATAGCCTGATGGTGAGTAATATATTTTTGATAGTTTATTTTCGGCTGCCATTTTTTCTAGCAATGAAAACTCCTGTAAAATAAACAAATGTCATTCCCACTAGAACAAAGATTATCTCTCCGTTTCTTTGTTCTGTACTCGGTTTGTAATAGTCACTTAGTTTCGGTTTTGGGATAGACATGTCTTCACCCGTAACAAGAAAATATTCCCTGATTGCTTCGTCTGTATTTGAAAATGTATGTTGTGCGTGGCCTTCAAGCCTCAATCTTTCATTGATGAAATCAAGTTTCTCAATTCTTTGTTTTTCATACGCCTGTTGAGCTTGTGCTAATTTTTCTGACGCTTCATTGTGACGTTTCATTTCTTCTGCTGATTCTTCTCTACCCATTTTTGAAAAGAGATAATTTGAGCCACTGAAAGCCAATGCATTAACCATCGCACCTCCAATCATAATAGCTATCGTCGCCATAATATTTTTATTTACATAGAAACATTTTCGGGAATAATTCCTTGCTTGACAAGAAAATCTTTTGTTGCAATTGACGCTGTAACAATCGTGATCAGTTTAGCACTGTCTTCTAGATCCAATCTGCTGAGGTCTGCTGATTTCATTTTGAGTAGACTTTTTCCCAGCATAGAATAAGCTACTGCTAGTCCACTTATCACAGCAGAGTGATAGACAAGGTTCATCAAGTTCTTTGTGTCGCTCATTTTCTAAGGCAATAAAAATTAAAATAATATTTTTATTTACTGCATATAAAATGGGTCAACGGCTTTGGGTGTTACTGGTAATGTGGCGACTTCTGGTTTTGTTTTTGGAGTGTCTGATTTTTTGGTCACTGTACGAGTCTGTGGTTTGTATTTTTTATATAATTGATAACCTACGTAACCAAATCCGGCAACAAATCCGGCAACTATATATTTTGTTGTTTGAGGTTCGGGGTCAGGGTTAGACTTGGTTGTTTGTCTCTCACTTTGATGAGGGTGTGATGGTAGTGACACTGGTCCTGACGGTCCTGATGGTGGGTCAGTCACATGAGCCTTTTCTGTTTGAGCTTGAAGCTGTAATTTTTTTTGTCTGTTATATTCGGCTAATCTTTTACCAGCCTCAACCCTGCCTGGACTTTTAGCCTTAGTCACAGTTTGAACCTGTGTCAAAACTGGACTGGGGTTCGGTTGTGGAGTCGTCTGGGTTTCGTCCATTTTCTTCTGCAGTAAAATTTATTTTTGAAAAATCAATATGACTCCCGGTAACAAGCAATGTTACGACAGGTGCAAGGTAATTTCCAAACTTGTAAAACATGACACATGCTAATTTGCCAATTGAACTTGAAACAATAGGATTGCTTTCAAGGTCGTGTGATAGACTGTCAGTGTCTACCGGTAGGAAGTAACTCACTGCTTTTGTGTATAGGCATACAAGAGACCGGCTTAAATCACGAGTCATTAGTGAAGCAATATGGTTTTCATATTTAGAATGAAGTTTACATAGTTCGTCGGGTGAGAGGGATTCTATATCTTCTGTCATGTACTGTTTTCCGAGATAAGTTTTGGACTTCCCTGAAACAACTACAGAAAGAAGGCGCTGTTTTTTAAAGTCTAAGTCTTTGTTTTCTACAGCACAAATATCACTTAAAAGTAGTAATTCGTCTTGATTCATTTTATAATGAAATATAATAATTTTGCTTAAAAAAGTCAATGACAGCATTAATTATTTAGGTGGGAGTGGGGGATCTGCCTTAATACTCGCGGGTTGGTAGCTGATCAAAAATCGTTGCTTTGAATGATTTCTGGAGTGGAACTAAAATGATTGATTGATTGTACATTGCTTAACGTCCCGACAGCAACAAGGCTTTCTCAGGACGTGCCTGCACTGCTTGTGAAAAAAACTAAACAAAACATTGAATGTATGTCGCCAGCCGGTCAGATACATTAAATAAACCATGGGCCTAAATAAAGCTAAGACCATTTAGCAACACACATCCAATATCAAGAGCTACAGGCAGTGCAGACAGTAGGGAGAGTTTTAAAAAGGCAAATACAGGTGAATGGACAAAGGGTAGACAGAAACACATGCCCCAGAACAGGGAGATAAACCCACCCTGTGGGGCTGACCAGGGTGACCCTGGGAACTAAACAATACCTAACCCCACCCAAGTCCCCCAGGGCAGACCCGGGTGGGGCTGGAACTAAAATGGCTAGGCGATTAAGGCATTGGCGGTAAGTGTTGGGAGTTCGTTTGTCTGAATGGCTAGTTGATTATAATAAATGTATTGATTGGGGGGAGGGGTGCCCATCAACTGTCCACTTTACTATCTCTTGGCCTACAGCAAAAAGATTTCTCCATACGAAGGGCAGCTACTAAAAATCAGCTTGACCCATGGCGACCTTGTATCTTTTGGCATCTATGTAAACAGTCGATTCTCTCTCTCTCTCTCTCTCTCTCTCTCTCTCTCTCTCTCTCTCTCTCTCTCTCTCTCTCTCTCTCTCTCTCTCTCTCTCTCTCTCTCTCTCTCTCTCTCTCTCTCTCTCTCATCCAATTTACTGTGTTGGTTGTACATCACAATGCTTCTTTATTTATTTATATTAGCCTATATTGGACTGGAGGTACGTGTTGATAAAATTCGTTCACAACTACAAAGTGTCAGGAGTCATACTTACAGCATGTACAGCCGTACATTCTGCCATCATAGTCCCCAGCGCGTAAAATCCGTGGCTGTCGGTCAGTTTCAAAGTGTCACAGAATCGTCTGCTGTTGTCCGATCTGCTAATCGCGATGTTTTCCGTGCAACAGGAAGTGGTCTGTCGTTTTCCGAGAGTTTTGCAAGCTCGGGATACGCAGTTGCCAACTCCGTCAACTGTGTTACGAACCGATTTGACCCACTTAGGGGCAGGGCCCAAGCTGGGTCCTGTAGAGTCTTCTTAAAACACGCGCTGGGCGGGTTTTTCTCATTGCACCTCAGCTTTAAGTCGGCAAACCGGTTTGCAACTCAGTTGACTTAGTTTTCAACTGCGTTTGTCGTGCTGGCAAAACTCCCGTGAAAAAGACAGGCCACTTCCTGTATGCAGCGAGTGGGCACCGCGATCACTGATGTAAATAAGCGATATTTCTACTGATAGCAACAGTAGCAGACGACACTCGACCACCCGACGGACAGAGCAGGCCATTGTGTCTTGCCTGGACGCAAACTGGATATGGACCAGGCCGAGCTATCCGTAAGTTACATAGTACAGCCTGAAGCTTTATTTGATATCGGAAGGGTGAGGAAGGAGGGGTTATTTGTCGTTTTGTGTTTGTTATTATATATTTTCATCTGGAGTGGCCTACGGCAAATATTTTTCCCTACGAGGGCAGCTACTATAAATCAGCTTGACCCATGGCGACCTAAGTTTGATCACCCTTGTATCTTGTGACAACTATGTAAATAGTCGATTGTCTCTCTCTCTCTCTCATCCGCCAATTTACTGTGTTGGCTGTACATAACAATGCTTCTTTATTTATTCATATTAGCATACCGATATTAGACGTTGTGGCATCAACGAAGGTTATACTTATAATGATTATAAATCCTAAAAGATTCTAGTGCAGCAACTTTTGTTGTGTCCTCGTTTCCCCCTTGTTTTTTGTTATTGTTCTTATTGCTTTTTGTGTGTTTCGTTTTTGTTTTGGGGGTTGTTGTTGTTGTGTGTGTGTGTGTGTGTGTGTGTGTGTGTGTGTGTGTGTGTGTGTGTGTGTGTGTGTGTGTGTGTGTGTGTCTGTGTCTGTGTCTGTGTCTGTGTCGGTGTCGGTGTCGGTGTCGGTGTCGGTGTCGGTGTCGAAAAGCCCAAAAGAAACATGCTGGAACAGACACTCACAAAACAATTTATTCAATCCTAATATCTGGACTACCAAAATGTTATAATTTGCTGGGAATAGTCTTTCTAAAGTGGTTCTTTTCTCAGACTTGTATCTCCAGTTTACATGTTTCAACTCTATTTTGGGTGTCCATGTGTGTTAGTCGCTGTGTGTATTTGGGTTTCAGAGCTTATGCACATGTGCATAGACCATACATTTGGACTCATATTTGATGAGGGCACAAACAGCAACAAGTCAGACTGTCTGGACATGGTGGGGGCACAACAGAGGTGCCTGGAAAGTCTTCATGCAACAGAAGTGACGAAGAGAAATGAAAGGTAGAAATATAATGTGCACCACCAAAGTGAAAACATCAGGACACATCTATTCAATACAGAACACACACATTGTGGCTTGTACTACATTCACTAACATGAATTGCTTGGTGATTTTCACTCGTCTTCTTTCAGACTGGTTACACTTGTTCTTATCGGCCTAGCTCTATTCACCTTTTTTTCCCCTCAAGGGAAGTGGAGGCTGTGTATCACATGTTACCTCGCCAACTTGTGATAAATAGTTTCAACTTAGCACATTTTCTAATGATGCAATTGCTGAGAAAAAACAGTGTTCTTTGGCCAGTCATATTGCTTTGTATGAACAAACCCTAATCTCCATTGATTCAAACTGTCAGGCACCAAAATGCAGTGGAATAAGCAATATCGCATCTTTATTTTGTGCATGGATGATGTCATGGGGCAAACAACTGTATGCAGTTGTTATGTAATCCCGTTGATACCAATGTCTTCCCAAAAATAATTGAAAAAGGCATTCAGTTGGATAACATCATGCACCAAATATACGAAGCACAGAAGCAATGTTTGTAAGCTACATCAGCATAACTGAAAAAGGTGCAACCACAAAAAGCCAGCTAAATAAAAAGTGAGAGGTTTTATGCAACAAAATAACTATGTGCATGTGTTGCGTACGACTTATGGTACCAGTTTCATAAAAAAGAAATAAATCTATTTGATAATACCTGTTGGAGCAATTTCCAAGTGTATGGCTAGTTGGCGGACAGTCGAAAACATTGAGATTTGTATCCCTGATGTTCTAGGTCAAACGTACTAAGCATGGGTTCTTTGATGTGGATACTTGATGCTTACATATTCTTATTGTTGTATTATGTTGTATTATTTGTATTCATTATATTATGAGTTAGACTGTTCCATTGGTTCTTGTCATCTAGAGGGTCTGACCAGGGAGTGCAATGTCCGAGGTACCTCTGACATTGAACTCCTTGTTTGGATCCTAGAGATGACAAGAACCAAAGGCAAAGCCTAATTTGGAATACATCTGATAATATCACACTCTGAGCAAATGTTGATTGATTGATTGTACATTGCTTAACGTCCCGACAGCAACAAGGCTTTCTCAGGACGTGCCTGCACTGCTTGTAAAAAAAAATAAACATAACATTGAATGTATGTCGCCAGCCGGTCAAATACATTAAATAAACCTAACACATGGGGCCTAAATAAAGCTAAGACCATTTAGCAACACACATCCAATATCAAGAGCTACAGGCAGTGCAGACAGTAGGGAGAGTGTTAAAAAGGCAAATACAGGTGAATGGACAAAGGGTAGACAGAAACAAATGCCCCAGAATAGAGAGAAAAACCCACCCTGTGGGGCTGACCAGGGTGACCCTGGGAACTAAAAAATACCTAACCCCACCCAAGACCCCCAGGGCAGACCCGGGTGGGGCTGAGCAAATGTGGCTGCAAGTAAGTTCAGTAACAGCTAGGGCAGGCTATACTAATCATGCAGTGTTTATATAATGGAAGTTCTAAGAGGACTGATAGCCAGTGTAGGCGTCATCCTGACTTTGAAATCTGCAACGTATTTTCGCCCGCACACATGAAGGTGGGCATTGTCATATGCCAGACCCCCTGACACCCTCCATCCTAAAATAAAAAATAAAAAAATAAGCTTGACTGCGGAATTTATCATTTGAGTATTCAGCAGATACTCCATCAAATTTATACGCATAGTTGACCACACCAGCAATTTGAAAAACACTTTAGTCAAACAACTCACTAAATGTGGGTTCATTTGTGACACAGTGCTGCCACTGACAGCATATTTGGTGCCTATGTTCTGCCTCAAATACACAGTAGCCACATTCGCACCAACCTGGTACTGGCTCAGCCTGCTCATGTCCAATGCTGTTGGTGATAAACGGTATCATGTGTGGCTGTGTTTGAAGGATGTTTCTTAGATGTTGTCTCAACTCATCCTCTCCCATGTTGTTCAACTTGTTCTGATAAATAAATACAACATGACAATTTTTTATATATTTACTTTTCAGCTGGTAAACAATACAGTGGTCGGTAAATATGGCCAACCTAATATTTCACACAAATTTACACACAGATGAAAAGGCAATGTTAGAAAGAGGGCCCTACAATTTACACACAAATAATTATGCACAATCAACAAGGGAGACAATTATTCCATTTCAGAAACGGATAAATGTTCAAGGCATTGAAATACAGAATACGGATTTATACCTTGAAACCATTGCTGATTGGAAAAGACAAAAAGTCAAGATGGTCATCCATCCTAAAGAAATTCAAACTTACAAGTCAACATTGATATGACCTTTTCCCTCCCCAATAATGGATGCTATGGGCCACTATATTTGAAAGGCAGTAATCTTAACTTTACTTTGGGAAGACACATTGGCAGAAGTCCTCTTTGATAGTATGCACTAACCTCTGCAGCTCGTATTTTATCGCCCACTCGACACCGGCCTCCACGTGGCATGGGTGGGTAGTCTCCTCAGTCACTGACTGAGTGGGCTAGCAGAGGGGTGCCATCTTTGTCCAGGATTAGACTTGATGTCAGCAGATATGTTGTTCAGTCTTTTTCACTGGTCCGGTTTTTAAGGCGCTGTGCTAACCCAGGTCGTGCCATGTTGGATTGGTCCTTAAAAATACTCGTGAGTTTTTGGTCCTTTGGATCCCAAGTTTTTGCCGTGCTTGGAGACCCGTGTCGGGGGAGAAGAGGATCCTGGTGGCTGAAACACTCCACTTTGGCCTTGACTTCTACCTAAACGGGAGGCTAGTCGTACCGGCCTAGTCAATCGGCTCTTGTCACGTTGAGCCCTATCCCACTGTTGACATGCGGGTTGATATACGGAGCACCATGCTATAGCCTTTGCTGCTGATTAGGTGCTTTACACCAGTATTCCCCTGCATTCAACGGTGTGATAGAAGGCGGTGGCTTAAACGGTTCAATCGGGCTTACCCCCTTGAGTATATCTTTCGGGCAGTCTCCATTGTGCGTCGGCTGGAGACCCGCCGACATTTGCACTTTCCCTTGTTGGGCTCGGTGGCGGGCGGGGACCCCCGGGGGATGAATATCTCTACTATAATAATATGGAAAAAAACAACAAACAAAAAAAAACTTGCACAGAAGCGGCACATAGCCACCAACACTGTACATGACAGTGACTCGGACTGTGAGGAAGCGACGCCTCAGGCGTCGGCCGTATGGCCTCGCTTCCTCATTGTCCATAGCAAGGTGAAGGAGAAACCTGTTACCAAGCTGCATCCTTTTCTGGTGGGGGAGACCCTCAGGAGCCGTGTTGGCAGGCCTGACGCCCAGCGCCTCAGGTCTGGTGACTTGCTGGTGGAGTGCCGTACCCGGGCACACTCCAGCGGGCTACTGAGGCTCTCTTCCATCGGAGACACTCCAGTGGAGGTCACACTCCACAAAACTATGAATTTGTCAAGAGGCGTAATCAAAGATCAAGCTTTGGCAGAACTGTCTGAAGATGAACTTGTACGGAACCTTAAGTCTCAGGGGGTGACTTACGTCAGGCGCTTCGCTTCCAAGCGAGGTGGTGGGGAGATCCGTCTCCCTACCATCATCCTTACGTTTGGCACCCCCACCCCTCCTACTACCATCTGGGGAGGTTACTACTCCTTGAAAGTGAAAAAGTACGTCCCTCTCCCCCTCCGGTGCTTTAAGTGCCAAAAGTATGGCCATGGGCAGAAGACTCCCGGGGCAGAGGCTTCATGCGCCCGTTGCACTCAGCCCGGACACTCTGCTGAATCCTGCACAGCCACCCCCCTGTGTGTGATTTGCCAGGGGGCGCATATGGCTTCGGACAAGAAATGCCCTCGTTGGACATCCGAGTGCAAGATTCATCAGGTGCGTGTGGAGAAGGGGCTGTCCTTTCTGGACGCCAAAAAAATGGTTGAAGGCCCTGGTGCAGCTGCGGCTGCCCCATCCTCTAACACTTCTGTGTATACTTTCAGTTCAGCCTTTTCATGTCAAACCCCAACTTGTTGGTTGGGGGCGGAGCCTCGACTCCTCTCGCCCCTGGAGAGTAACCCTCCTCCGGTGGTGACGAGGAGACAGGAAACGCAGAAGGCGGACACTGCCGGTCCGGTAGTGCCGCCTTCTGTTGCCCCTAAGCCTCAGCCCCCACCCAGACCTGCTAGTTTGTCAACGCCGAAGGCTTCTGGCGCTGGTCAGCCTTCTAAGGCCGCTAACTCAAGCGGCAGGAACGCTGCTCAGGACCAGAAGTCTAAGAAATTTATACCCCACCCGGGTCTGCCCTGGGGGACTTGGGTGGGGTTAGGTATTTTTTAGTTCCCAGGGTCACCCTGGTCAGCCCCACAGGGTGGGTTTTTCTCTCTATTCTGGGGCATGTGTTTCTGTCTACCCTTTGTCCATTCACCTGTATTTGCCTTTTTAAAACTCTCCCTACTGTCTGCACTGCCTGTAGCTCTTGATATTGGATGTGTGTTGCTAAATGGTCTTAGCTTTATTTAGGCCCATGTGTTAGGTTTATTTAACGTATTTGACCGGCTGGCGACATACATTCAATGTTCTGTTTCTTTTTTATTTTTTCACAAGCAGTGCAGGCACGTCCTGAGAAAGCCTTGTTGCTGTCGGGACGTTAAGCAATGTACAATCAATCAATCAATCTAAGAAATTTATGGGACCGCTGTGCGCACGGGCCCAGAAGGGGATTGATTGATTGTACATTGCTTAACGTCCCGACAGCAACAAGGCTTTCTCAGGACGTGCCTGCACTGCTTGTGAAAAAAAAAAACTAAACAGAAAATTGAATGTATGTCGCCAGCCGGTCAAATACGTTAAATAAACCTACAACATGGGACCTAAATAAAGCCAAGACCATTTAGCAACACACATCCAATATCAAGAGCTACAGGCAGTGCAGACAGTAGGGAGAGTTTTAAAAAGGCAAAATACAGGTGAATGGACAAAGGGTAGACAGAAACACATGCCCCAGAATAGAGAGAAAAACCCACCCTGTGGGGCTGACCAGGGTGACCGTGGGAACTAAAAAATACCTAACCCCACCCAAGTCCCCCAAGGCAGACCCGGGTGGGGTGCCCAGAAGGGGAACACTGATGTCCTCCTTCAAAACAAATATGCTGCATTGAAGGAGCAGATGGAGGGGGTGGAAGTTGTCGTTGCTGATGCTGCGGCAGCTCCACCCCCTTCATCTCCGAAGAACCAGAGGAGGCCCGGGAGCCGGCACCCCCTCTGTTTCTTCAACTCTTTCCAAGGTAAAGGAAAAAGGGGGGGGGGGGGAAAAAACTCCTTACCCCCAGATAAGACTTAATCTTTAATTCTTTGCTTCAGTGGAATTGTCGTGGTTTTTAAGCTAACCTTGAGGAATTACGTCTTTTAGTCAAGTTCTATAACCCCTCAGTAATCTCTTCAGGTGACTTACCTGAAGACTTCTGACCCTGTGTCCTTTAATGGTTTTAATGTTATACATAAAGGCTCTGATTCGGAGAGGCGCTCGGGTGGAGTGGCTCTTCTCATTAGTAGCCAAATTTTATGTAGCCCCGTTTGCATCGACACCTCTCTTCAGGCTGTCGCAGCTCGGCTTACCTTGAAGAAGACCATAACCATATGCAGTATTTACCTGCCACCATCACTGCGGGTCTGTAGTAATGATATTTTTAACTTAGTAGATCAACTGCCCCCTCCCTTTATTCTCATGGGGGATTTTAACGGTCACGCTCACCTTTGGGGTAGTGACCACTATGATGGCAGAGGTCAGATGTTAGATTTTTTTCTCAACTTAACCTATGTGTCTTTAACGATGGCTCTAAGTCAGGTTCAGGATCTAGTTCTGTTCTAGACCTCACTGTGTGTGATCCTTCTCTCATGCTGGACTTTGACTGGAAGGTTCACGACGACCTGTGTGGTAGTGACTACTTCCCAGTAGTCCTGTCATCGGTCATCTGTGAGGAGGATTCGCCGGTGGGGCGCTGGAATCTCAAGAAAGCTAACTGGCCTGTTCGCCTCCCTCTGTCAGCCTCGTCTTACAGAGGAGGTGGTCATGTCAGCTGAAGAACCTGTTTCTTGTTTTACTTCTATTTTGTTGGACGTAGCAGGTGACACCATCCCTGGAACTTCCATATCAGTCCCTCGGAAGCCGAGAGTACCATGGTTCAATTAAGAGTGCCGCAAGGCCCAACAAATGCGAAAATCTGCTCAGCGACGAGCTTTTCGTAATCCGTCGCAAGCGAATATTTTAACATTTAAAAGACAGCGGGCGAAAACCCGTTACATTTTTAAACGTGAACGCCGTGCTTCCTGGAGACGCTTCGTCTCCTCTTTATCTTCTAGGACTCCATCCCAAAAAGTATGGAAGGCTGTTCGAAGAATTAGGGGCAGGGGTGGCTCGGCTTCTGTCGGCCATCTTAGAGATGGTGCCAGTTTGGTCACGGATAAAAAGGCTGTGGCCAATATGCTTGCCTCCACAATTGCCCATAATTCTTCCACAGAGCATTATTCACCTTTCTTTCAGAGAGAGAAGGAGAAGTAAGAGTCTTGTACTTGTGATTTTATATCGGATAACTCGGAAGACTATAATGCCCCTTTTACATTTTCAGAATTGCAGCAAGCCATGCAGAAATGTACTGACTCTGCTGTTGGACTAGATACCATCCACTATCAGCTCCTAACACATCTGCCTGAGGATTCACTCCTTGTACTTCTCAAGGCCTTTAAAAATATCTGGATAACCGGTCATTTTCCGCCATCTTGGCGCCAGGCTGTGATTGTGCCAATCCCCAAGCCGGGTAAGGATCCTTCCGACCCGGGCAACTACCGGCCAATCGCTTTGACATGGTGTTTATGTAAAACTATGGAACGCTTGGTCAACGCCCGCCTGGTGTGGCATCTTGAGTCGCAAGGTCTCATCACAGACCTCCAGTGCGGTTTCCGGCGCTTCCGTAGTACAACTGACCATCTTTGAGTCTTTTATCTGAGATGCTTTTGTCAACAAGCAGCATGTCTAAGCAATTTTCGTTGATCTTGAGAAGGCATATGACACTACCTGGAAGTATGGTATAATGTCTGATTTGTCGGACATGGGTTTTAAAGGGCACCTGCCCGTTTTTATTCACAATTTTTTGTCTAACAGGTCGTTCCATGTCCGTGTGGGCTCCACCCTCTCCGACTCCTTTGAACAGGAGATGGGTGTCCCGCAAGGCAGCATTTTATCTCCCGTTTTATTTAGCCTTAAATAAATAACATTGTAAAGGCCGTCAAGGATGATTCTGAATGCTCTTTGTTTGTGGACGACTTTGCTTTGTGTGCACGAGGTCGAGGACTTGCGTCCCTTGAGAGGTGCTTGCAGCTGTGCATTGATCGCATCCAGGGGTGGGTGTCTCTCAACGGATTCAGGTTCTCGCCCTCCAAGACAGTCTGTGTGCATTTTACTAACCAGACGAAATTTTTTCAAGAACCTAGCCTGAGCATTGCTGGAGTTCCAATTAAGGTGGCCGAAGAGGCAAAGTTTTTAGGGGTCATCTTTGACAAAAGATTGACCTTCTGCAACCATATTAATTACCTTAGAACATTCTTCGTGTCGTTGGTCGTACTGATGGGATGCAGACCGCATTGTCTTACTTCGAATGTACCGGGCCCTTGTTCGGTCCAAAGTGGATTACGGCTCTGTGGTATATGGTTCGGCTTCTAAGTCTGTTCTACAGCGTCTGAACATAGTCTGTTCTACAGCGTCTGTGAATATGTCTGGGAGCCTTAGTTCCTAGTCTGTATGCCGAGGCAGGGGAGCCTTCTCTCAGGCTCCGCCGCATCCGCCTTATGCTCAGCTACGTTCTGAAGCTGAAGGCCCCTTCCAGACAATCCTGCCTATGATTGTGTTTTTAACCCGTCGTTTGCAGAGGTTTACGATGCCCGTCCGGGAGCTATCCGTCCACTTTCCTTCCGTGTCCGACCTCATCTGCAGGCGGCCGGAGTGGACTTGGACAAAGTTTCGGAATCTCTACAACACGTCACTCCACCCTGGCTACTACCAGTTCCTGGCATCTTGCTGGACTTGACCGCCCACAAGAAGGATTGTACTCCACCAGCCATATACCAACAGAGCCTCAATGAACTCCTTTCAAGTTTTCCTGGCGATTGTCGTCTTTATACGGATGGGTCCAAGTCTGAGGATGGGAGAGTGGCTGCAGCTGCAGTGTCTTCTCGCCATCCTAGACGCCCATTTAAGCTCCGCCTCCCTGACCATTCCTCTGTAGTTAGTGCAGAACTGCAGGCGATTCTGCTGGCACTCAAGCATGCCTATCAGTCTCGGGAAAGGAACTTCCTGATTCTCTCCGACTCTCTTTCTGCCCTGCAGGCCCTTCAGGGCGCGGGAACAGACCACCCACTGCTAATGCAGATTAGAGAGCTCTACGCAGACTTGATGAAGGAATATGACATCATTTTTATTTGGGTCCCAGGCCATGTAGGCATCGAAGGCAACAAAATCGCAGATTCTGCTGCCAACAGTGCCCGCAATGACCCTGTCCCTGACACACAGACTGTTTAGTGATTTTAAACCTGTGATTAGTGCGTACATAGCCCGCGAGTGGCAGTCCGAGCGGGACAAAGAGGAAGGGAACATGATTGATTGTACATTGCTTAACGTCCCGACAGCAACAAGGCTTTCTCAGTACGTGCCTGCACTGCTTGTGAAAAAAAAAAAATAAACAGAACATTGAATGTATGTCGCCATCCGGTCAAATACGTTAAATAAACCTAACACATGGGGCCTAAATAAAGCAAAGACCATTTAGCAACACACATCCAATATCAAGAGCTACAGGCAGTGCAGACAGTAGGGAGAGTTTTAAAAAGGCAAATACAGGTGAATGGACAAAGGGTAGACAGAAACACATGCCCCAGAATAGAGAGAAAAACTCACCCTGTGGGGCTGACCAGGGTGACCCTGGGAACTAAAAAGTACCTAACCCCACCCAGGTCCCCCAGGGCAGACCCGGGTGGGGGAAGGAAGGGAACAAGCTGCATGAAGCTCTTCCTACAGTGTCCGACAGTCTACCTTTCCGCTGCAGCAGCCGCCGTGAGGAGACTGTGCTTACTCGGCTCCACATCGGGCACACGTATGTTACGCACTCTTACTTACTTATACAGGATGAGCGTCCAGTTAGTTATTTGGGTTTAACGCCGAGCAGAGGATGAGCGTCCATGGTGTTTTGCCTGTGATGAGCTGTTTTCTGTTCGACACTTTTGCTGTATTGTGCTGATCTAATTGACACGAGATATAAACACTTCACAGCAGACTCCTTGAAGGTTT
This sequence comes from Semisulcospira habei, assembly GCA_036245525.1. Lineage (NCBI taxonomy): Eukaryota > Metazoa > Mollusca > Gastropoda > Semisulcospiridae > Semisulcospira > Semisulcospira habei. The sequence continues at coordinate 176,067,957 of BTPG01000001.1, forward strand.
TGTTCCGGGATGTTCCCCCGGACAGAATCTTCAATTTCTTGAGAGAATGCAAGATTTTTAACAAGATCCGAGCATTCATGGACTATGTGAATTTTTTTATTTGCCCTTTTTGGGAGTCTGTAGACGTTTCTTTTAAAGACATGTGCGACATTTTAGCCTGACATTTTTAAGCTATATTTACATCTTGTCTTAAGACCTTGCTTTTAGTCTGGCTTACCAGATTTTTACCCATCCCGCCGTGAGATGGCCTTAGTCGCCTGCTCGGCGTTAAACCCAAATAACTAACTAACTCGTATTTTATTGCTTTGCTCCTGTCTGCAGCAGACTCCACCTCCAGCAAGAGGTTCACACCTGATAGTGTCCCAATGTGAACCAGCCTCAAACCTGCCCAGAGATGCTTTCTCACTAGACTGGGAAGGACGTGAAATGGAGGCCTGAGGTGCTTCTAAGCTTGCCTGCTCCTCATTGGACTCTACACGTTCATCCTGTACAAATCAAAAACATTCGTGACATGACATTATATGGCACAGTGGATTCTGCTTTGTGTGTAATAAGCTGAATATTTGCACTTACATACCATGAGGTGTTTGTTTGTTATGAGTTGGACAAAAGAATATACTTTACACACATAAAGATATATATAAATTGCATGGGATATGCCTCTGTGTGTTATGCATGATGTCCTCATGACTTACTGATATTATTTATCTATCGCATGACAGTTTTTGTGTTGATTGTTTATTTTTGGGCGTTTTGGTTTTCTTCTTGTTTTGGTTGGAAAGGGGGGGGGGGCGGGGGGGGGGGAGTAACTTTGGTCTGTGCAGCTTTGGCTGTCACTAATGTTCTAACTGTAGTTTACTTCTCTAGTGTATACAATGCAAGTGGAGCACAAAGTATGCGTGTTCAATTTTCATACATATGTGAAAAATAATTAAAGAAACCTTGTTCATTTATCGTTTGTTGTTGTAATTTGAATGTGTGTATACTCAGTTATTGGTCATCACAAAGTGCTTTTCAGGCCATAATTAAATTGTTTACATATACAGGTAGTAAAGTTCCAGTATAAGGTATTGTCAGAGTACCTGAGGAGGGTATGTGTCAAGTGTCAGAAGCAAAGTAGTCTACTTTGAGTACCGTCAGGTTGGCCAACAAAGTGTTATTGCGTGCACATTTTGTAACATAAATTATGTCGGTTTGATATATACAGGAATTTTAGTGTATGTAACAGATTCAGGAACAGAAGTGTAATCATTTGAATGTACACAAGGATCAAGCTTGGCAGCTGAATTCACATAATTGTTGTTACTATTGCTTTCATTACAACAAACAAACTAGCACCAAAAATACTAAATGGCAACAAGCTAAGAAATACACTTCACTTACCATTTTGGTGTTTACACAGGCCCATGTGTGCAGGCAGACAGTCTGTGGATTGTGCTTTGTGCTGCTTGCAGACACCTCTGAGAACAGGTAGACCTTTTGTGGCATAGGCAACATCTGGACCCCTGATGAAAGAAATAAAATGAACACAAAGTAATATGATGGTAACAAGGCTGCGAGGTAATACAAAAGGGTTGTGTTTGCGTGTACACATATACACCTGCCTTGCATCATCAGATCAGACATCACAATTGTTCCATAATATATACTCTTCTATTTTGCTAACGTCAGCAGGAAAAATACACTGAGATGCGCAAGAGAAATAACACACAGGGTACTACATAATAAAAAGAAAACATACACAATGGAAAGGAAAGGAAAAGAAAACAGCTGCTAAAACTGTACTGAAATTATATGAAGCGCAACTTATCTGATAGCCCATTTTAGTTTACAAGATCAGCCCCCCCCCCCCCCCCCACCCCCCCTCCCGTGTCTTCCGTCATAAGCAGCTGCATTTGCTTGCTCTTTTAATACTAACTACTTGCAGCGTAAGAATTCATTCTGTACGAATGTGATCGCGAGAATTTCCCCCCATCGAAACCAGTGCGTAGATTTGACCGCCATCTTGCATATCCAAGGTAACCAATCACGCCGAGTAGCTGCCCCTGATTTTCCCACAATGCCTCGTTTGGCGATGGCGACTAGCGGCTGCTCAGGTTGCGTGTATGGTAACTGCTGCTAAAATTGTACACCTGCACTATATGTACAATATCATGGACTGGATGTACGTGTTGAAAAAATTCGTTCACAACTACAAAGTGTCAGGAGTCATACTTACAGCTTGTACAGCCCTACATTCTGCCATCACCCCCAGCGCGTAAAAATCCGTGGCTGCCGGTTAGTTTCAAAGTGTCATAGAATCGTCTGCTGTTGTCTGATCTGCTAATCGCGATGATTTCCGTGCAACAGGAAGTGGCCTGTCGTTTCCTGAGAGTTTTGCGAGCTCGGGATACGCAGTTGCCAACTCCGTCAACTGAGTTACGAACCGAATTGACCCACTTAGGGGCAGGGCCCAAGCTGGGCCCTGTACAGTCTTTTAAAAACACGCGCTGGGCGGATTTTTCTCATTGCACTTCAGCTTTAGAGATTTCACGTGGGCCTCGTGTCACACGGAATAGTTGTCACAAGACAAACCGCTAACAAAACTGTACCGTATTAAAGCTGAGAAACAGTTTAAAAAATCTCCGCCCCGCACGTGTTTTAAAAAAAACTTTGCAGGACCCAGCGAGGGCCCTGTCTTCGTGAACGTTCGGCTAACTTCGGCAAACCGGTTTGCAACCCAGTTGACTGAGTTTTCAACTGCGTTTGTCGTGCTGGCAAAACTCCCGTGAAAAAGACAGGCCACTTCCTGTTTGCAGCGAGTGGGCACCGCGATCACTGATCTAAACCAGCGATCATTTTACTGATATCAACAGTAGCAGACGACACTCGACCACCCGACGGACAGAGCAGGCCATTTGTGTCTTGCCTGGACGCACACTGGATATGGACCAGGCCGAGCTATCCTAAGTTACACAGTACAGCCTAAAGCTTTATTTGATATCGGAAGGGTGAGGAAGGAGGGGTTATTTGTCGTTTTGTGTTTGTTGTTATAATCTCTCTCTCGCTCGCTCGCTCTCTCGCTCTCTCTCTCGCTCTCTCGCTCTCGCTCTCTCTCGCTCTCTCTCGCTTGCTCGCTCTCTCTCGCTCGCTCGCTCTCTCGCGCTCTCTCTCGCTCTCTCGCTCGCTCTCTCTCGCTCGCTCGCTCTCTCTCTCTCTCTCTCGCTCGCTCGCTCTCGCTCGCTCTCGCTCGCTCTCTCTCTCTCTCGCTCGCTCTCTCTCTCTCTCGCTCTCTCTCTCTCTCTCTCTCGCTCGCTCGCTCGCTCTCTCTCGCTCGCTCTAAATTCGTTCACAACTACAAAGTGTCAGGAGTCATACTTACAGCATGTACAGCCGTACATTCTGCCATCATAGTCCCCAGCGTGTAAGATCCGTGACTGTCGGTCAGTTTCAAAGTGTCCCAGAATCGTCTGCTGTTGTCCGATCTGCTAATCGCGATGATTTCCGTGCAACAGGAAGTGGTCTGTCGTTTTCCGAGAGTTTTGCAAGCTCGGGATACGCAGTTGCCAACTCCGTCAACTGAGTTACGAACCGATTTGACCCACTTAGGGGCAGGGCCCAAGCTGGGTCCTGTAGAGTCTTTTTAAAACACGCGCTGGGCAGGTTTTTCTCATTGCACCTCAGCTTTAAATCTACTGTGTGAACCCTATGCGTGAGCATAGAGTTTCATCACAATTACGGACTCTAATCTGGGTCAAGCGGCGACTTCCTATAAACGGTTGTTTATGTCTTCAATGAGACATTCAATTACAATATGCTTGTAACGCACGCAGACTTGCCCACAGTCACACGTACATTCACACACACACACGTGCTTCATAAACTGTCTACTTCCGTAACACTCCCATATCTCTGTCACTATCTTGAAACAGACTATAGCCTAACACTCTTGCTATACACTACTATATACACTGGAAAAGACTATGCTTAACCAGCCACGTACTATCTTCATAGCGGCTTAGACATACACACCTCACATTCCTTTAGTTATTTATCGCGGTAAACAACTGTATACAAAAACACCGGTTACTTCACTGAATTCTAAACCAACATAACTAAACCAAACCGGTCAACACTATACAAACAAATTACTCTTAGCAACGCATACTGTCCTTACCTAAGCAACTATCAATACTACCTATATAGAAACATACCTGAATTCTACGCTTCAGAGTCTTGGAATACGGGCGAGGTATCTCAAACACATCCGTTTCATACAACAAGACAGCCCGTACTGACGAAACTAGACCTCTGACAGACACAGCTTTTGCCTAGAACTTACTAAACAGAACTCACTAAAACTCCGTGCTAACCATGCCTTACAGCTTTCACGTGGGCAGCAGGCCCCACGGACTATCGGCACAAACAAACCGTTAACAAAAACCGTACCGTACTAACCCTAATGTATGAGAACTATGCACGAGCATAGAGCTTCATCACAATTCCCCCGCCTTCCTCGGAAAAAAAAAGAAACGACCGAGTTTCTTTTTAAGACCACTCGACGTACACTATCATAAACCAAGACTAACTTTGACCATCTAGAATACAAGAAAAAAACATTACAGCCTCAACGCATGCCCCTGAACCTCAAAATTCAACACACTCTCTGATCGCACAGCGAAAGCTAAAACAGAACTAACGCGCTAAAACCTCCAGAATTGAAATCGATCCAACGACTGCCCACACGATCGCGAGACCCCAGTCTCCGACCTACCTACAATCGCGAGACCCTAGTTTCCGATCTACCTACAATCGCGAGATCCTAGTCTCCGATCTACCTAAATATTGGGTGCTGAGCGGCATTTCTGTCCGCAACAGAAGTATGCCGTCTCAGACCAACCCGACTGTTGGGCCAAGCCCGCTGATCGATTCCCTGATTCTGGACGCAAATAACACGATCCCTCTGTTCCCAACTACGCTTACTTCGAGCTCTCGTCGCCACTGATGCGACTGCACTGCGATTAACCTGAGCTCGCTTAATCGCTCCGACCCTACCGATGACTGGCTGCACACCCTTCATATTACCGAGAACTAAGTCGACTACTGGCTCGTCGATGACACAAGAGATCAGATCCCCCGAGAAAAACTCCGTGTCAATCTCTATCTTAGCCAACGGAAAAACTTGTACCTTCCCTCCGTACGAAATCACTTTCTGCGTTTCCCCCGTGTACTGATCGTCCCTAACGTCCCTACGTCTGACCCCTGCAGTCGTGGCACCCGAGTCGCGCAGAATGGAAGCGAGCCATCCGTTTACAACACCGTTCCCCACAGGCAGGCAACGACCTCCGTCAACTGAACGCACTCCGCCCACCTGCGGTTCCTCCCCGACTGGGACTGCAAAGCTGGCTATGTGAGTGAGCTGCTCCGCCCCCTCCACCATACCAGTATCGCTAGGACATTGATGAGCCAGATGGCCGTTCCCCTGACACGCGAAATGCTGAGCGTCCGAACGACCGATAGGACAGCTACGAGCGAAATGACCGTACTCGTGACACGCAAAACACCGAGTGTCCGAATTAGCCATACGACCACGACCGTACCCACGCCCAGATTTCTCTGCTCGTTCGTAAGGATCGCGAACGCCACTGCCGTTACCTCTATCACCGCGTCGAAAACGCAAAGTACCTTTACCGTTAACCAGCTGGGCTCCACGTAAGGTATTGACGCCCCGGTAACTCCCCAGTCGTGTTAGCAGCGACCAACCCGACTGGCGGTGTCTCGGTCCTACGCGCGAGGTTTTTCGTAGGATGCGCCATCCGAAAAGCCTCCGCGTTCTGCACTAACTCATCTGTACGCTTGAGGCTACGCTCCCTCAAGAATACCGCTAGATCCTTGGAAACGCTACCAAAGAACTGTTCAGCCAACATGAGATCGAACAATGCTTCGTACGTGTGGTCGATCTTTGACAGTTCGACCCAACGAACGAGCAAATGGGACAACCGTTTGCCAAAAGACACAAACGATTCCCCTGTCTCTGGCCGACAAGCTCTCAAGCATTCTCTAAAACCTTCCGCATTACACTGAAACTGCTGTAAGAGACACTCTTTCAAAGTCTCGTAATCTATGCTCCCCGAAACGTTCAAGCTATGGTAAAGACTCAAGGCCTGACCCTCTAGCACCGATAAAAGCAAAACGGGCCAGCTGGCAGGTGGCCAACTTAACATTCGCGCGTGAGCCTCGAAACGAAACAGAAAAGCGTCAATAGAGTCCACGGACTCCTTAAACATTGGCAGTCTAGGAAAATTACATATGCCCCGGCCTACCAAATCACTATCTGGAGCTGCTCTAGACCCCGCATCTCGAGCTAACTGTAGTTGCACCTCCCTATCTCTCTCTCTCTTCTCTCTCTCTCTGTCCTTCCCTTCTTTCTCTCTCTGGTACTCTAGCTCTTTCTCTCTTAACGCATGTTCCCTCTCGTCCTTCTGTTTCTGAACCACTAGTTCTTCCTTCCTAAGGACTCTTTCCTTTTCTTCTCTCTCCCTCTGAACTTCTAACTCCTTCTCTCTAAGTTTACGAATCTCGAACTCTTTCTCGTCTTCTCTCTCTGAAACGCTCTCTCTTCTCTTTCTCTCTCTCTCTCTCTGTACTTCTAATTCCATCTCCTTTAAGACTCTCTCTCTCTCTCTCTCTCTCTCTCTCTCTCTCTCTCTCTCTCTCTCTCTCTCTCTCTCTCTCTCTCTCTCTCTCTCTAACTCTTTCTCCTTTAACTCTAGTTCCTCTTTTTTAAGTACTCTTTCCCTCTCTTCTCTCTCTCTCTCTCTCTCTCTCTCTCTCTCTCTCTCTCTCTCTCTCTCTCTCTCTCTCTGAACTTCCCTTTCTTGTCTCTGAGCTTCTCTCTCTCTCGCCCTATCCTCTCTATCCCTACATTTCTCGACATAATCAAAACGTTTCTCGTCCTTAAGACCTAACCTCTCACCTTGTTTAATATATGCCTCTACAGGGTCCGAATCCATATTTACTACAACAAATACTTCCACAAATTCAAAAAACGTAAAAATGCAAATCACGACCAAATCAACGGTAAAAACGTAAAGAAAAACTCACAAAAATATCAACAACCAAACACGCACCAAGCAATACTGAAACTTTAAATCCACTACTCCACTATCGCCCGCACTACTCTAACCTACCGCTAAAACAGGGTCACCACTGTAACGCACGCAGACTTGCCCACAGTCACACGTACATTCACACACACACACGTGCTTCATAAACTGTCTACTTCCGTAACACCCCCATATCTCTGTCACTATCTTGAAACAGACTATAGCCTAACACTCTTGCTATACACTACTCTATACACTGGAAAAGACGGCTATGCTTAACCAACCACGTACTATCTTCATAGCGGCTTAGACATACACACCTCACATTCCTTTAGTTATCTATCGCGGTAAACAACTGTATACAAAAACACCGGTTACTTCACTGAATTCTAAACCAACATAACTAAACCAAACCGGTCAACACTATACAAACAAATTACTCTTAGCAACGCATACTGTCTTTAACTAAGCAACTATCAATACTACCTATATAGAAACATACCTGAATTCTACGCTTCAGAGTCTTGGAATACGGGCTAGGTATCTCAAACATATCCGTTTCATACAACAAGACAGCCCGTACTGACGAAACTAGACCTCTGACAGACACAGCTTTTGCCTAGAACTTACTAAACAGAACTCACTAAAACTCCGTGCTAACCATGCCTTACAGATTTCACGTGGTCAGCAGGCCCCACGGACTATCGGCACAAACAAACCGTTAACAAAAACCGTACCGTACTAACCCTAATGTATGAGCACTATGCACGAGCATAGAGCTTTATCACAATGCTCGGAGGCTCTCTTAGCCACTGTTACGATTGTGGTTGTGTTGTTCTGTGAGAGCATGCATGTGTTAATCGTAGGAAACGATCCGATTTTATTTGAGCTATCATGGTTGCGAATCACGTACCTTTTCAGTAAGATTCTTTATTGTTCGCGCAGATAGCAGAATTGGTTTTGTTATGATCCGCTAAGTCTAGTCCGGAAGCTTCTAGCAAAGTCGCACGGAGAATAGCGGTAGTAAAGCTGATCTATTTTTAGTCATAGTTTTCTGTGAGCGTGAAATTAGCGGCCGTTCTTTGGTGTTAGGAAAGGTCGTGAACGGTCCGCCATACTGTTGTCTGACGTCATTACACGCTAGGATTTGGGGCTGAAATGAGCAGTCGAATTTTTGTAGAATATTGTAGTTATTCTAGAAAGTTCATTTTTTATTAATATTTATGAGTTTCAGTTACGTGTTCCGTTCTGATTGGGTGCGTTGTGTAAATTCATTAGATTTTTCTGGAAAGTCGTTTTACTATAAAAGTTGGTGCTAGGAAGCACGTGTGTACATTGTCACGCATTGTCAGTTGTAGAGACACACAGTTTATCGTAGTTACGTGGCCCGTATAGGGTTACATTGTGAGAGACGCAGCGTATCGGTGGTGTACGTTGTGTGAGGAACTTTGTGTCGCCAGTGTTGACATTTGCAGAAGAGACATTGTATCAATGTTGATGCATTTGGGAATGCATCGTGTGGAGATCGCATCGCTGAATTAAAATATTGTTAGAACTGTTACTCCAGTGTAGCCTACATCCATAAGCCACGTGTGACGGGTTGCAGCTGAATGAAGTTTATTTAAAAGAACCTTACGTGCGTGCGTCTGGTGTGTTTATCATACTACGACTACGACTCTAACACGTAACAGCCACCCACTTAAGAAAGTATTTCGCCAAGTTTCAAGCTTGCGTCTACAGATATATCAGAGATTCTCTTGTTTACACTACATACGCACACACATACATACATACGCACATACGGTGTTTCGCGCCAAATGTACGTTCAGCAGCGAGGTTAGCGTAACTAGACATGACGTAATTTTTATCTTGTTACTTCAATTGTTAGAGGTTTAGCCTGCCCGCCTTTGACATCATGGACACGCTATTAAATTCGCCCCAAAGCGACCCGTCCTAAAAAGTTCTTTCTATAAATAGAAGGGACTTTAAAAGTAAGAATTCTCGACTTCAAAAGAACCTGGACGAAATCAGCAAGAGCTGGAAGTCCCTATCCTTCAAAATAAATTAGCACTAGCATGCTAGAGAACCGGAATCAGACAGTGACGGTGACCGGCGTAACTTGAGGCGCCAAACACGTCAGTGTGTACACAATGTTTCTAATTGTCGCAAAGCACCAGATGTCAGTGTAATACAATGTTTCTGAATTGACATCAAATTTGTCAGTGTACACGGCGTCGTGGGAATAGCGATGCCATGGCGTGAAGCTTATAGTGACGTCATTTTGCTGCTCGTGCTATTCTTCCTTTTCAGAATTCCTGTCGCTACTCCAGCCCACAGACCGAACTAATGGCGGGAAGCGCCATGTGTCAGTCTTTATTTGCGTGCGTGGGTGTGTTTTGATCAGAGGTTGGGTTAGAGAGGAGGGAAATGGATCAGCAGGATACGCTTAAAAATATGAACATGAACTCTGAATGTTCCTAAAGGAAAAACGCATGCGAGCTTCAAACAATATGGCAGATTTTGGGATGAAATCCTCATCTTGTTTCTAATGCATATAGTTAAGAAGTACATTAAACTTTTAATGGCTTTTCAGTGCTTTAGCAACCTCTGATCAAAACACAGTGCATTGGCGGTACCTGTTCTTGTAACGGTGTGTGTGTGTATGTGTGTGTGAGCTTTTGATGTGTAACGAGCTATTTCGGAGGATGTACAAGTATGAGTTGATTGACTGACTGACAGACTGACCGACTAATTGATTGTGTGTTGCAGAGTTCGTGCAGTTCCTGTGCCAGAGGATCTGATGCTACAATCACGAACAATCTTGCATGCTGGATCATTTCACGGGACATCGTCAGTGATACAATGTAGCTAGCATCACAATCTCCTGGAGAGGGTTCAGCCATGATAGCTCGAGGGTAGTGCCTGACTAGCTTGCCACCTGACTAGCTATTCCGACGTTACACTTGAGCTGTTCTGGTCGATCGACCGGTGATCTGTAGATAGACCAGACGTTTGTTCTTACCATCTGACGTACGGAGAAAAGGTTTATGAGGAAATCAAACATTCACCAAAGGACTCGGTGCTGAGGTTGTTTGGAAATCAGAAGTAGGTAAACATTTGCACCTGTCTGATGCAGCGGGTTAAAAACCCGGCAAACATGCGACATCGCGAAACGTCTATTAACCCATTTAGCCCCGACGCTGTACCGCAGGAGATGGATCGACTGTGATAATTCAAAGTTAGTACAATATTAGCTTGGTGCCTGATGGCGCCAAGCTAATCTGGCACTACCCTTGAATTATCTTGGTCGATTCATCTCCTGCACCTTGAAACGGCTGTTTAGCGCTGTGCCACCACTCCTACGCGTTTTTAACATAGCAGGAACTCCAAGTGGCGCTGTTCCTTGGGTATGCGCTTGGTTTACGAACTAGATACACCACAGTGCTGTACAAACAAAATTTTAAAAAAATGTAATTAAGTTTCTTGTATTTGTCTTTTTTGTTGGGAATTTCTTTATGAAAATAAATCGCCATGCTTTACCCAACACAGCTTTTCAGGTACCCGCATGGTCAAAACACACCTGATACCTACATGTTGCTGGTAACTATTATAAACAAAAATGGTAAAGCGATCACGGCATGACGAATCCGCACTATTTCTCTGACCTTCTGTGACCAATGCCTTTCAGAATGGGTCACATAAATCAGCAAGTATTAACCCATTTAGCCCCAACGCCTTATGGCAGGAAATGGATTGACCATGATAATTCAAGGGTAGTAGTAGATTAGCTTGGGGCCTAATGGCACCAAGCTAATCTGGCACTACCCTGAAATTCTCATGGGTGATCCATCTCCTGCAACTGGTATATAGTCGAAATATTAATTAATAATGATTAATATATTATTAATAACTGGTATATAGTCGTAATGTGACTCGGCCATGGGACTAAATGGGTCATTGTACTCACAAAATCCATCTAGACTAAGCTAATCTTGATATGCTACCTGGAAAAGATGGGTCTTCAAATTTGTTTTGAAGGTCATCAGGGTATGGACATGCAGTGAAAGTGAGTTCCAGACGTGAGGGGCCTGATAACGGACACCAGCACTTTTTAGGCTGACTCTGGGCTGAACAAGCAGTTTCTGGGAGCTTGAGTGTTGACTTCTACTGGGATTGTGCGATGCAAGGGGAAAAGACTGACATGCAGGAAGTGTATTGTCACATGGGTCACAACATTCTAATAAAGTTCATTATTAATTGCAAATGTGTATGTATATTTATAGTGCACCAATGACTCACCGGTAACTCTGGGGATTTAAAAATGAACATGTATTGTCAGCTGTAGCACACTGCATCAGTCACTCTGTCAATTTTTGCATATTTTCTGATCTGACGCTGGGTTGGATGGTGATTCTGAATGTAATTAGGATTGTTTTTACTTCCAAGAGAAAGCCTGCTTTGTTGCTGATTAGCTGAAAACCGTGATAATGATGGGACGCATGACCATGATTATCACAAGATGAACGAAAACAACACATGAATGATTTTCACATAAATTGACTTGCCACAGGACCCAAACACCATACCCATTGCTCCCAATCTCACTCGTGAACCACACAACAAAACCCATGGTGTAGGCCAGTGCCGTTGATAATCAGTGGCGTAACTCAATTTATTTCGTAAATTATAAACCTTTCATGTTCAAATCTCAGTAGCCCTATTTTTTAATTTTTTTATATATTTTTTTTACACAGTATAGGACGTGTCTGTCTTTATAAAAATTTTGCACATGATGTATGTGCGTAAATAATAGTCATGTTTATACACATGTACATGTATCAGTATTTCAGTGTAATGAATGAATTTACTGCTTGTGTACTGTAACTTCTGAGCAAGTGAGAATACAGAGCTATTTTCTAGTGTTTGCGGAATTTTTTTTTTTTTTTAATTTTTTAGTTAAGTGTTGGAGATCAGAAACTGACATGAAACAAATTTAATAAACTTGAAGCTGAAAATGTCAGTGTGCCTTAGCGCATGGAATGACAAGGTCTGATTTGACATCGGAACGTACAACAAATTTACACAAATAATTTTTTTTATAATCTGTATACTTGACAATATATTGAACTTAAAAATGTGCACGTATTCAATTGCCGATTGAATTATTACAAAAATGCTGGACTGTTTGCATAACTCGGAGACATAGTTATATGTGTCTCTGTCACTTTACTGTTGCCTTTTCACAGCCTTCAAACAGCCCTACAGTTTATAACACCAAGAAGTGCATGTAATTGAGGGTTTTATAAGTGTACGTAATCACTTTTTCTTTTTTAAATTAAAAAAACATGATTTTCAAGTGCTAGTGGATCTTACAATGAGATGATATACACAAAATAAGTGCATTTAAAATAAAAGAACAATTCCTGAAATATCTGGACTCTTACTGTATGCTGAGATATGTATGCATAATATGTGTGGCGTGGCGAGAGATGTGAAATGATTTAAAGTGTTTTACAGTTTAGTCAAATGAAGATGCCAACAGTAGTGTCTATGACATGCATGGTACACCATACTAAAAAGTAGTTCCTCGTGGATGGCTGATGGCGCAGTGGGTATTTCTCAATGCCTGTATGGCATTTTGGCCACTTTATTCAGTCGCTATGTTTTGTGTAAAAACTACATTTTCCCACACGAAACATAGATGCATCGTGTTCATGTATAGTTTTGAAAATAGATTTTTCCTCATTTCTTTTTCTGCTGCATGTGGTTCGTTCTGCCAGGTACGCTAATTGCAGGTGACAACAAAAATAACGGTGAAGAATTGTTCAAGTCTTAAAATGGCTTAAACATTTGCACACTGTTGAACATTAGAAACAAAATGATATATGAACCTTCAAAAATGAACCACTCGTTGCGGAGATATTCCTCCTTAGGTTACCTCTGCTTGTCCTCGGCTAACCATTTCAGATTTAAGGGGATGAAGAATATGCTTGTCAAAGAATAAATACCACCTGAACATCCACATGTCACCTACCTACATGCAGCCAAATATCTCCTCGTATACATTTTACTTTGAGTTGTGCTCGAGGATCTGAGTCTACACTGAAGAGAAACTAAATGAATGCAAGGTACCCCTTTTCACAGTCTCGAAAAAGGTGTCCGTGTTATCAGTAAGCAACAGACAAAAAGACATCACACATAAAGATATTATCCCCAGAGTTTGAAAATGTAAGGGTCCCTGTTACTCTGACAACTAAAACAACGTTGCATACTCGTCTGGGTCATTGCAAAGGTTTCGTTTTAAACTGTAGTATATTTCGTTCACATCAGCCAAAAACAGTGACCCTGAAAAAGCCTAAAGGAAAGAAACGTAGGGCGAGCGACTGCTACTTGTTGGGAAGAAAATTATTCGGAATAAAATTGAGATTCTGCCTATGTTAACGTCAATACGCCAGGGCTTGAGTCCACAAGAGAAACTAAATGCAAAATACACAGTGTTGTGTTTTGTTCTGATTTGCAATGGGTCGTACTGTCATCCAGTTTAAAATGCGAAGAGTTGAGCGCTTATTGGACCCTATATTTGCTACGAGGATAAACAGGAATCATCCCGTGTTTTAATATCGAAAGTAGCCGCCATCTTATAAAATTATATTTGGTGATTGGTCAGTGCTTGGTCACATGACTGACCTAGAAAACACCCTCCCGGCTCATTATCGGTCTATCTTGTAGACTGCTAGTTGAAGGGGAGCTGTTGAAGGGGACCATTGTGGTCAGTGGGAGAGGCTGACGATGGCGTAATTTTCTTGTCTTGTCTCGTTATCCTGCGAATGTTCTGGCCTTGATTCTTCTTTGCCGAGGACAAGCGCCCGATTCCGACCTCGATTGTGTGCACTTGGTCATGCAGGCCAGCCAACTCGCTCTCTGTCACCTTGCATGTGTTGGCGGCCTGCACAGCGGTGTCTCTGATCCGGCTGTCGAGGTCAGAAATGCGAGATAAGGCGCTGGCTAGCTGCCGCTTGGTCTCCTGCAGGTCACGTTTGGATGTCTGCATGGTTGTAACAAGAGACCCGATGACAGTAAAGGTTTGTGCGTAGCACTGTAGTTGCCGAGCGGCGAGTTTCTTGAGGGAACCGGGCTCTTTGTGACTATCGGCAACTGAGGTGACGACAGTAGCCGTGGACTGGGGAGGTGAAGGTGCTGCTGGGTGGCAGTCAGGCGGCGCGTTCTCCGGATGGACAGTAGTACCTGACCGGGGCGGTAATCCGGATGATAGAGGAGCAGTGGACGGGTTGCTGGGAGGAGAGGGGGATGGGGGTGGGAAGGGGGGAGGTGGGGGGGGGGACAGGGGTGCTGGAAGAGACAGAACATGGCCGGGTGGCAGGTTGCTGAGCATTTGTTGTGGCAACCAAATGGAGGGAGGTGGGGGTTGGTGTGTGGGTGGGACGCGGGGCTCGGGGGGTTGCGGACACACAAGTTGATGTAACAATAGTACAACAGTTTTAACAATAGTACATGTGACCATGACTATCATAACACAAGCCTGAAACAAAATGGAAACAATCTGCAATGAAATAACCTGCATGTGACTTTTTCCATGCTACATCCCAACGCCATATTCATGGCTCCCAATCTGACCACATCACCTGCACAACAAAAGCAATGTTGAGAAAAATAAGCCAGTGGCATGGCTAATTCATAACGTCAATTTGCCAATTTGAAAATTATCTGTGATTACAGGTGAATGAAGTCTTAATACCCCCCCCCCCCCCAAATTTATTTTATGTCTTGTTGCACAGTATTCACGTACACAACACGCACGTATTTGGTTGCTTGTTTGTACATTGTTAGTCTTTCTACAGACCTGGTCTGAAACATTGATTCATGTGACTTCAATGATTGGCCGGAATGCCAGAGGGTTTTCCCATGCTATTTTTAACAATTAAAAAAATGTCCCTTTTCCTAGAAGTGTGCGAGAACAAAGAATATCTACAGGCAAAGTTTGATGTAAACCATGAGACACAATGTTTTTATTAAACTGTCAAGTGGGGAAAGCAGAGCGGCTAAAAGTAGTCTCTCAGGGCTGAGGAACCTGCTCTGCATGACTATAGAGGGAATTCCATATGGTGAAAGTTTACGCAAACTGCTTATTTTTTCATGTGATAATGTTCATTGTTACTGTTTTCATATTTCACATGTTCACTATAAATAACGTAATAGACAAGTCATGTTTTAAAAAATAAAATGCGGCACTTTTGACTTTTGGGGGTCATATCAAAGGTCAACTTCCACGGACATCATTTTTCACTGAGAAAGGGCATAGTTATTTCGAAGCGAAGCGAAGGAAGTAGGCTAGTACACTGCTTAATGCCATGACAAGAACTAGCCTTCCTCAGCACATACCTGTCCTGCTTGTGAAAAAAACCAAAAACGGAACACTGAATGTTTGTAGCCAACTGGTCCAATGAGCAAAATAAACCTAAGAGTAAGATATGCTTGGAACCCTGCAACTTCACCAACAGTCATATGTGCCAGTATTTTCTCATCATCCGCCAAAATATTGAAAAGCGGGGGTATGGTAGGGACTGGGAGACCCTAAGCTCAAAAGGTTATGGGTCATTTTGGAAAATGATACGCTAATAGCGCAGGGCGCATGCTAAAAATGAACCCTGCTTCATGCTAATTCACCAAACTCTTTTCAGACATACTTAATGTGAATGAACCCGGGGAAAGGTCAAAGGGCAAATGCGTGACAAATGTTTTGTTTGTTTAGAACTTTAGTTTTCATCAGTGTGTTTGCAAACTTTTCAATCAAAAGTAACTCGTGATAAACACCTTTCTATGCATACTAATATAGTTAGTCCTTCACAAAGGCCAAGGATCTCGCTGGGCAGGGCTGTGACAAACAAGTTAAAAATTTATAATTCATTGCTTTTGTTAAGAGAAATATCAACCTTAACACTTCTTCATTTCTGTGACCTGTCAGAGAGACCGAGGTCATAAAGTCAGACTAATTATGTGGATTGGTCATACATGCGAGCCACAAAGGCTTTGCTATTCTTATTTTGCTGTTGTGGGATTTCCTTTATAGTTCATATGGCTGTTAACGAAGTACATCACGCATAGGAAATGAAGGCACTGTAAAGCAGGCACAGGATGATCATTGTGTAGTTGGTCACCTCTAAACACGAGTAGTGGTAAATAGCACCAAGGTAAGTCACATCTGAAAAAATCATTTTTCTCTAAAAGGTATTTTTCGAAAAATACTTACCGATGACATGACTATATGGAAGTGTCTACTACTTACTTAATTGACGTGTAGCCGGTTCCTGACTGACGGGTCAGCGCTAACCAATCAAAATGCGCGAATGAGACACACCCGCGTGATGCGAGAAATCGACTATGTTGGTCCGACATTGAGGCTGAGTGAGGAAGTTAACGGAGAGAGAAAAGAAATGGCAAAAACGTGTGCGTGGCGGGGGTCTTTGCAACAGCGATTTCATATATCCTGAGCGTCTAGAATGTGGTGTAAGGTTCATACCATTCACAAAACCCCGTCGTAGCCATGCAATTGCATGCGATGTATCAAATTGCCTGTAGTCTGTAGACGGCCGCCGCTGACGAGTCGAGCAGCCTGCACAGTCAGTGAACGTCAAGTACCGGGATGGAAACTGACATCTCTTCGTTTGCACAAAGGTCAGTTCATATTCATTTCTCCTGAATTTGTTCATTATAAAAATGAAACGGGTAATGTCAGTTTGCCCATGTAAATATCTGTTGTGAAGGCCGAAGGTGGTAAGATCACTCATACAGCAAGTCCGGCGTTTCTCAGTAGCTACTATCATGGTGAAAGCACAGTGTACGAGTGCGAGAGATAGCTCTGTTGAATGTTTCTTAACCCTCATCATTTGGAATACAACCAGTGTGTGAAATAAGTCTAATATAGTGCAAGGGTAGTGCCAGAATAGCTTGGCGCCTCTAGGCGCCAAGCTATTCTGGCACCACCCTAGTCATGTTTATATGTAAGTACTCAATCAGTCAATGTAGCTTGCATATGGTAGTGTACAAATTTGAAGCTTTTAGCCTCGGTATGATATGGATTAATTTTATTTACAGCATTTTGTCAATGGCGAACCGTCAGAAGCATTTCCAGACCCGCTGCCAACATGCCCTGCTTTGCCCAGCAGTGGGACAAGTCACACACACCAGCGACCACCTCCCAAAAAGCGACCGTCGACAGAGCTGCACCAAAAACGTTCACGCAAAACACTGGTTGCTCCAAGGTATGCACCGATTTGCATTTCACAATCTCTTTATGTCTAAGCATACTCACGGTTCCTTCACACACTCTTTCATACACACTCTCTCGTACACAAAAATATACATTTTACACATGCACACACACTACAGGAACACAAACAGCAGTTTCTAGGATGCAGACAATCTGTTTATTTTAGGCAAAAGACGTGGCTGCACACAAGTATATAAGATGCCACGAAACAAGCTCCTATGGTGGCAACACCCTTTGAGTTTACAGCAACAAACACAATGTGATTTACTATATCATTAACTTCATGTTTGTTGATGTAAACTTTGACAAAGGGTGTACATACAATATGAAAATTATCCATTTAACTAATACATTTTTAATAATATTATCACTGTACAAGTGCAGCTACAGATGCCAAGTGTGCCCAGGAAGAATACAGTGTCATTCATGTCTGTGCAACAAGTTTGTCCTCCCCCTTTTAGCTTTGCCTTTCTCGTTTTAAATGCTGTTCAATTCAGGCACTGTTTGTAACAAAGGTTGTCAACAGTACAAGTGCAGCTACAGATGCAGAGTCTAACTAGCGCACAGAAAAGCAGTGAAGACATTTAAAGGTCCTCAGCACCACAAGATAATCTGGTCTGCTCAATCTGATTTAATATGACATCTCCACAATCAAGTGATGTAGTCAAAGGCAACAGCTCCTGTTCCATAAGTGGTACCTGTAACATAGAATAAATAAAATCGAACATTCTGTATTTATATCACAGTTGACGACTGCTTTCTAACTGTGTCATTACACTGCCGTACTGATTTCATTTGTTTCAGATTTGATCCTTTGCGGAGAAGAAGCATCTCAGGGTGCAGCTTGAGGCAACTCGCGCTCATGTGCAGAAACTTGAACAGCTGTGTGCCAGCCAAGCCATATATGCCTGCAGGATTTTGAGCAGAATTTAGATAATCATTTTAACCCACTGACCTCTCACGCCCCCTTTGGCCCATGTTTACATAGCATTAAACTATGAGACATAAATATAACTAAATGTGGATATGCTGTTGTCTGAGCATTTATCTCAATAACTGCTCTGACAACTGCATATCCACATTTAGTTATATTTATGTCATAGTTTAATTCCAGTGCCCCCATTGCCCTCGCAGGTGTGGCTCCAGGATTGGCTTGGCCAGCCACACCCGCACCCACAAATAGAAGTCATGTACAATGACGACATAATCGGTTTTGATGGTAAAATTAACCTGTGGGGTGTTTGAAACCATTAGTTCTTATTCATTTAAATATTAAGAATAGAGTACTGCCTCCTTAGTTAACTTATCCATGCTGAAGAATGACTCATGAGCTCCTACAACTGCAAGGACTCACATAATGTGCTCTTTTGGGACAGTTCTAGGATGACATGTTTTCCATACTTTTAAATGTGCTGTTATAAATACACCTTCTACATGTCATCAGCAGTCATTTTTGCACATGCAGACAGAGAGAGAGAGAGAGAAAGAGTGTGTGTGTAAATAAATTATGTGCATACAGATTTACTTTCCACACTCACTGTTCACCGTGCTAATGCACAGGGACAACACCCACACACACACGAACTGTACACAAGTATGCATACAGGTATATTGCTTACATACACAATTGTGTGAACATACAATTCTAATAACAGTATCTTCAAATTACACAGTTTCAACCAGAATATGCACACTGAAGTAAAACTTACCTGTTGTCATCAAAGATTGCAATGATGGGCTTCCTTTTCTTGTTGACGTTTCCGTGAAATAATCTGAATCATGATGGAAACTGGCTCAGGAGTGGAATTTTTTCATGGGGCGTGTCCCATTGCTGTCGGATGGCAAGCACATGAGCGAGTCTGAAAAAAAAAAACACAGCTAAAACTTAAAGCACGGCAACACACAAGCTTAGGAAGTTTGTAAGCAAACCATGCCATATGCAGCATTGTGCTCAGTTTTAGTACATTCGCAGGCTTTATCAAAATTCTTGCACAAACGATAACACAAACTCTCCTTCGTCAATGGAACACACGGCATCTCACAGTATAACAAACTGTCAACGGCTAAAACTATGACAAGCACAGTCTATACTTTTAATGCATAATGTAGAATTGATACATACCCTGCGTTGCATGTGCAGAAAGCATCCGTAATCATCTTCTTCGTTGGGTCAATGGACAGGTGCACAGAGTGTGGCTTTCCGTCACTTGGCCGCTCAGTTGACTGCGGAAATTTGTTCCGTGCACGTCAAAGCCAGATGAAGCACACAAAATTCGGACGCTTTGAATGTACTGCTCACAGCTAAACAAATCTGCACGTTGTCTCTGCCTAAGGGTGATAGGGTATGGCAAGTATTGCTCCGAAATATCGTCGGGAATGTCTGACAAGCGCGCACTTACACACATGGATGCAGCCATAATCGCTTTCCGCTATGGCACGTTGTTTGTCGGACCAGCGGGTCAAAGTCGAACGCTGGGTCAGTGGGCGGAGTTATCTCTGAGCGGGCTACACGTCAATTTTAGCCTAAGAACCCGTTGTGTTACCACACAACCCGGGAGGCACTCGGGGAACCCCCCCCCCCCCCCACCCCAGAGGGGCCGAGAGTTGTCTCCCGTTCCTGCCCATCAGGTCCGAGTCACGTGATGACCAACCAGTATGTATACTTAGCTCACCCGCGGCAAACGGGGCAGCTGGGAGGGTCCTCCGAGTCATGTCATCGGTAAGTATTTTTCGAAAAAATACCTTTTAGAGAAAAATGAATTTGTTTCCTCAAAAACATTACCGATGACATGACTATGTGGAAGAATTGCGATAAGGAGGAGGGTGCCGCGCCCAAACACCCCCGCCGAGGGCTATAGTCAGAGCCATTCTCTCTGTCGCAAACTCCCGACAATTTTAGCTAAGTGTGCACCTACGGCGCCTGTGGCGCCGGGAGGGAGTGTTGCGCTGCGGTGAAGTTTCCCACCAGTGCGAGGTTGTCTCGCTGGCCTGCCAGATCCCGGAGGTAGAAACGGGCGAAGGTCGATTCAGCCCGCCAGCCCACGGCTGCCACGATGTCATTGACAGGGCAGTTCCGGTTGAAAGCGAGGCTCGTGGCCGTAGCTCGTACCTCGTGTGCGCGTATCCTAAGCCTCTTTGCTCCCTGTGGGGAGAGGTCCTGGTAGGCGGACCGCATGACCCAGCGTAGCCAGGAAGATATCGTCTGGCCTGTTGTATCAGTTCTGCCTGGGTTAAATGGGAGAAGAGGCGCGAGCGCCCTCTGCGGGCGGCTTGGATCGGCGTAGGCAAACGCGTATGGCGCGCACAGGATCTTGTTGCCTGGTCTCCCGGGGAAAGTTCGTATCTCGTTGCGGCCGTAAGGTGATCACCTGTGGCGCGGTCCGAGGAGACCTACTCTTGGCAAGGAAGGCAGGGTCCGTGAGGAGCTGTACGGAACCATCCGCTTTAAGGGCAGGCAGGCAGGGCGCGCTGACAGCGCGTGTAGCTCGCGTACTCGGGTCGCCGTGGCGCGGGCCAACCGGAAGCATGTCTTACGAGTTTGATGCCTTAGTTGTAGTTCTGCAATCCTCCTTGTTTAGACTGAATGTTAATTAGAATATAAATTATTATGTATGTATTGTTGTTTAGTTTATTGTAAAAGTTGTGTGTTCGGGCATTGTGCTTTGTTTGTTATGTGCATATGTCATTGTATTTTTATTTTTGTGTACAGATTGTAAAGCGCTTAGAGCTTTTGAGTAAGATTAAGCGCTATATAAATACTCATTATTATTATTATTATTATTATTATTATTATTATTATTATTCAGCAGACCCACACAGGGCACAGGCAGGGTCGGCGAAGCAGAAGTCCAACGAGAAGTCAAGTCGTGCAGAAGACCGGCGAAACAACCGGTCGAACAAGGCAAAGTCTAAGTCCGTAGGCTAAAGGCCCCACCACACGTGCCGGTTGTGCCCCGATTTTGAAGCCGATTCCGATCCGATTGCGATCGGATGACGTCAATTATCCGATCCGGTCCCAATCGGCTGGGAATCGGGTGTCTAGAACCTGCTCTATTTTTCCGATCCGAATCGGCCCCGGTTGTAAGCTTCAACCAATCAGAGCGCGTCTCGCAAAGCATGTCGTTTCAGTTTGCAAATGGCGGAACACGCCTGTTGTGATCAGTACCACCGCCGTTGCTGATGTTTCGCACGCCTCTTCCCGAATATGATGCAAAACTGCTGATAATGCAAGCACATCATCATCACTGTCAAAATTAGCAGCCATTTTGCAAAACAGGTACGACTTTTATCTTCGGTTCAAACCGGTCGGCTAAACAAGTCAGGAAATGTGTGGCAGTGCACACGTTTTTTTAGTCCGGCCCGATCACCTACCGATTCGAAACTGATCGGGAATCGGCCTCAAAACCGGGTATGTGTAGCGGGGCCTTAAGGCAAACACGTCTGAACGGCGTGAGCTAAGTAGCATGACTGGTTGGTCACCATGTGACTCGGAACCGGATAGGCAGGAACGGGAGACAACTCTCGGCCCCCTGGGGGGGGGGGGGGGGGTTCCCCGAGTGCTTCCCGGGTTATGTGGTAACACAACGGGTTCTTAGGCTACAATTGAGTAAGTAGTAGACACTTCCACATAGTCATGTCATCGGTAATGTTTTTGAGGAAACAAACATGTCGTCATGTTATTTTAAATTTTCCTACACAAAAATACATAAAACATTGCCCACAAAAGCAATAGTAGGAATTTCCTTCAGTTATTGCCCAACATTTAATTTCTAAAGAGGCTGCATTCATGTCACTCTCACGAGCGATGCATCCCGTTGCACATTCCATGAGGTGAGATAGAAAATGGGACAGATCAGGACTTGAAAGACCGTCTGACTTGGCGTTGGGGGTAGACAACATGCTTGTTTGTTTTGTTTTCTAACGATGGCTAAAATAATTGGCTGAGACAAACAGTCAGAAACAATCTGTCTTGGGAATCTTCAAAGGTAGGATTTTTCAGTAGGAGAATCTAAATAACATTAACTCAGCTGCACGTTGGATTAGCAGATCAGGTCTACCTTGGTGCTATTTACAACTACTGTGATTAGTGAATTACTCAATGATCATCCCATGCCTGTGACTGTAATACATCCCTCCATAGATCTGTATGTGCTTGACATAGTCCACGTGTTTGTCAGACTCTGGGTAACTTTGCACTGTCAGACACCAACAACACCTACCAAGAGAAAAAAGGCATTCAGTCAAGAGATAGCACTTATGTCATAATATGCATAACTTCTAACACAAAGTTCTAGCACCTGAAACAGCTGCTGCGTACCTACCCCCTCATTCTTCACTGACCAACATCTGATTGACTTTACATAATCTCACACTAACATTGTCAGATCGGTGCAGAGGTTCTGCTACAGAGTACACAAAATGCAAGTAATGACTGCGGCCTGAATAGTCTCCAAGAAAATGTCAACGTTTTAGTTTTACTACAGACGACAGAACTCAGACAACAGACAGACAGTCACTAGTCCAGTACTAACTGTTGTAGACTAACTGTTGCCATCACACGTGAACCACAAAATAATTTTGGATTAACTATTTCCTGATTATCTGTGACCTTGAACTTCAAGAGAGGTCGCTAACATTGGCATGTTTAGAAATGTCTTGCCCAAAGTAACACTGGGCCAACTTTTTAAAAATTTGGGCCAATGGCCTAGCAACGAAGTCAATGAATATTGTTCGAGAAAATGCCAATGTTAAAATTTACCATGCATGACAGTCGGACAACCACTGGTACATTATACACTTACTTTTTCTGTGACAAGTTATAAGTGTGATTTGATTGAAAAGTAGGAAAACACAGGAACTAATAACACACAGCCACTGAGTGTTTTGTGTCTGATGTGTGACACACGCAACGTGACAGGTCTCCCTAATAACCAGACATGAGACCAGGCTGAGATCAAATCCTAGGAAAGCAAAGAGTCCAGGACTCGCAACTCGCAATCAGTATATTAAATATGCAGGAATATGCAGGACCCCAAAAATCGGATTTCCGAAAAAATTCGGAAAAGTCCCATGCCTGAATAACACACTCTATGTGATGCGTATTCTGTGTCAATATCTGCAGCAAGCAGACTATTTGTAAGGTTTGACATAACAAGTTATAGTGAGGGCTGTAAGCAAAATGATGGGGACAGAGTTGACAAAAGCACCAAACGTTTTGGAGATGTTTGTTAGGTCCTGTAGCAACAATTTTTGATATGTTCCACAAAATCAGTCGCAGGTGATGTTCTCACGTGACAAGTATCAAAAAATGATGACGTGACAAATGAAAAAAGTCAAGAAAAAGTTTGTTTGGCTTGCTAATGGTTAATTTTTATTGATAAATTTGTCTAATTTTAATTTTTTTAAAATAAACACAAAACTCATAGTAGACATAGCAGACATTTTTAAACGAATATGGTAGAAAGTATTAAAGGCTTAATGTTTAGTCAGCAGCAGTTTTTCCGCAAAACGTTTGGGTTTGTCAAGTCAAATGTTCATATGAAATTAACATCTAATCCTTCATGCAGTAACACTTGCAAAGGTCTGTACATCTCCACGTGGTTTTTTTTGCAAGAACATTTTCCGGTACAACCAGCAGCAGCTTTGCAGCTACACTTGACATGTTCACTACATGCTTCTGAAGCAATTGGTAAAGATGTCCACAGTGCAATCCAACAACAAGTGGTGGCGTGTATTTTCCAGCCCCATCTTTTGGGGGTTGGTATTTGCTGTTGAGATTGATCGCTTGTTGTCCAGATTCCAGCTTGGTAGACACAACGCTTTGTGTGTTGCAGGAGAGCACCTTGTGTGGGAGAAAGAGTGTCCATGGTTTTGCTTTGTTGGCAAAACATTAACCTACTAGCCTCATTCACGGTCTCAAATCCGCTTGTCTTCTGGTACATGAGGACGGTGAAGCGCTCCAGAAGTTTGAAGTTCTCATCACTGATGTCCACCTCTTTGAAAGAGTGACTGGCGATGTCATTGAAGGCCTTGGTCACATCAGAGAAAGATTTCCAAGTCTCCCAGGCAAGCTTTTTCCCTTTCCAATAAAGGCTGATACTGTATCGCAGCTTGTGAAGCTGTGAAAAACTGGCAAGGCAGTTGACATTTCTTTGCCAAGGGTTAGGACCCGAGCGTTGATATTAATGTAGGAAAAGCTCATTTCTGTGCCAAACCCAACCCATGTGTTCAGTGTCGAGCATATGTCTTGCACGTGGTAAAACTTGCCAGTCAATATGACAATAACATCGGTGTCCACGGTGCGAACAAAGCAACTCTTTGAACCCTGCTGTAATGCATCTTGCACATGGAAGAGTAGTCTGGTATCGGCCTCTTCATGGTTGCAGGCAGATATGACGTGGTCACTTCCTCTGATGGTAACATTTTCTCCTTGTGTCACCACCACTGTTTTGCCAGGAGGAAAATCACTTCTTTCAATCTTCTTGAACAGAAATTCAAAGAATTCTTCCTTGTTTTCTGCATCACGCAGGAAGTCCTTCCATTGTCATGGGATTTTGTTCTGGCCGGACACCTTTCTTCTCATGCCTTTTCCTCTCTTTTCTCTGGCAGAACCTTTGATGCTGTTTTTGAGATACCTGTCCCAAACAATGTCAATCCTCTCTGCAGTCTCAAGCTGATGCCACACATGAGGCAAGAACACGTCGGCAGCGTAGTCGTCAAATGTCTGCACGCCACTAACAGGTAGAAGATGCACCACAGCTGCGCCGTCAAGCACCTTCACTTTAAAAGTATCGGGTAGATCTTTCTCACATGTTTTCTCCAAAGATGAGAGTAGCTCAGGAAGAACGTCAAGGATTTTTATTTCTGGATGTTGCGCATCCTCATCGAGTTGCTCTAAGGCTTCTGCCAGTTCAGTTGTGTCGTATGGTTCAACATCGTCCAGTAAGTGTGTAGCAGATGCCTCCACTGTCTTTGTTAAACATGTAAGTAGATCAGATTTCTTACGGAGACGAATTTTCCCTCTGTCTAGCAAAGACGGAGGGACCGGGTGGATTTCATGGCTGAAAAAGGAAGCCATATCAGACACGGTGTTGTGCCACGATGTCTGGAGAATAGACTGACATCAGTCTTCAAATCTGCAATCTTGTCTGCTTGTTCGCTTTTGTCTTTAGCATTTGGGCGCTTGAACAGACGCAAAGAGTTCTTTTTGTTGGGATCATGAATGGATCTTTCACAATCAGTCAAAACTGAGTTGCAGTAGTGGTTGTACTGTTGTTCGCCAAGATCCTCAATGGTGCGGACTATATGTATGACATTGAGGACATCATAAAAAATCTAATGTCATTAATTCTCCACTGTCTGTCAAGAAAGGATTGCTCATTTCTTTGAACACTCTTGTAAGGCTGAGAGTTTGTTGTTTGAAACACTCTTGAGTTGACAAACCTTCTTCATGATGAGAGTGTTTTGCACAGGTTAGTCTTGAACAGTCTTCAAACTCCTCAGTCAGCTTGCGTACTTGTTCTGGACCTGCCATTTTCGGAGAGCAGATGGGTTTTCTGTAAGCCATACGGCTCCACCAGAGCCTGTCACCAAGTCATTATTTTATTCATGAGCCTGATCTAATGACATACTTGAGAACTTGTTTGCCGTTTTTGAGACAACCCAGTGACCATGCTCAACAAATTCTTCCAAGGTAAAAGGTGGCATATTTTTCATGTCTCGGATGTGAACAGGAACCCAGCGGGCATAGTAATTCAGATGGATCAGGGCAAAGAACCACTTGGCCAGAGTTTTCAGGGAACCCGCATACAACCCAAAGTCAGCCTCGCGATGTGCTCTGACAAAAAGAAGAACAAGGAGTTCAAGTCTGAGTATGGTGTCCCAATACTGAAATGTGGGGCTCTTTCCAACCATTTCTTGTAGCCAGGCTTCTTCTGACTCTTTTTCTGCTTCCGGCTGCAAGGTGATAAATGCTTCGTTTTGGAGTTTTCTCAAAATGACAGCCTTAACTTGATGGGCATGGCGTGTTCCGGTTACGTGAGAACAGCTCAGAAACGACTCTGCTGTGCCTGAAGAAGCAATCCCTGAGCCTGGTTATTGACCAAGTCCTCCGCTGTGAAGCTTTCATCAAAGGGAAGAGTCACAGGTAGCATGCGCAATCCCTGAAATTCACTGACGATATTCAAAAAAGTTATTATATGGCTGCGACTTGTTTTTACTCCCATGGGACTTCAAGGGGCAGTTCAACTTCGCACTAGCTATTTGGTGGCAAATCAAACAGGCTTGTCAATCCATCTTTTACCCACTATAGGTCAACCATGGAACAAGCTATAAAAAAACCCACCCGTTTTATAACAAATAAACAATTATGGGACCATACACAAGTATAATGCTTTGTTTCTTTTAGTCTAGTGGCTTCTTGGATGACTCATTTAAAATAATTAATATATTCAAAGAGTCTTTTATCATTTAATTAATGTCGGTTGTCAAAGACACAATTACAACCAATAATTTGTTCGCGTTCGCCACGCTTTACGAATTAATAGTCTGTTTCTCGGAACCTATTGCTGTGCTACCTTGGAACATATCAAAATATAAAAGCATAAAGCATGTAGATCATCTGGAAACATTATGGTACTTTTGTCAGCTCAGTCCCCATCTCATCAAATAATGGGTCTTACAGCCCTCACTATTAGTGCTACTGAAAGGATCAGCCTTGCTATATTTAGGCATAGATCTTACACAGCTAGCATCTACCTGACAGAAATCCACTGTCACAGGCATGAATCAACAGTTTTGTGATGCTGTGATTTCACTCTTATTTTGATGTAAATTACTCAGTGTGAATCCACAAAATATAACTTCCACCAAGTATTAATCCACACAGGCTTGACTCCATCCAACTAAACACTCTGAACAGATGTAGCACAACTGTACACCGAGTTCATTCACACCTAGGTGAAGGCATTATGGTATGCTCTCTGGTATATTCATGTTGGGTAGATTCATGTGGACAGGTAGCAAAGTTGACCTCTATAGCATGATTGTCAGTGTCAGTGTACCTGCTGGCAGGAATGTGCCTTCTGACAATATTTTAGTAAAATTTCTTGAAGAAATCTGAAATGGTCATGTGCAAAATAGCTCAACTGATATTGTCTCATTACTTACTAGGTCTTAAAACACTGGTGGATTCTTTTTTTAATTTTTTTTTGCTGCTGGAACAACTTGAATCCAGTGTGTTTCATTTTCAATAAACAATCCTATTAGTTATGCTCAATGAA
This sequence comes from Semisulcospira habei, assembly GCA_036245525.1. Taxonomy (NCBI): domain Eukaryota; kingdom Metazoa; phylum Mollusca; class Gastropoda; family Semisulcospiridae; genus Semisulcospira; species Semisulcospira habei. Next base: position 176,095,610 of record BTPG01000001.1, read on the forward strand.
AACCCAATTAAGCTCTCTAGTAAATCTTACCTGTACACAAGCTGTAAATCATCTCTTCAGAACTCATAAGAATGTGGCATGGTTGCTCGTCACAGCCTGGGCCCGGTCCTTTTCACACTCTACACCTCTCCTCTGTCCAACATCATCCAGTCTCACCGCATACACCACCACCTCTACGCTGACGACTCACAACTGCAAGACAAAGACAAACTCGACAACACTCAGTCACTACTGACTCGCACGGCTGACTGCTACAAAGACGTGAAAAACTGGATGACAGCAAACAAGCTGAAACTGAACGATGACAAAACGGAAGCCATGCTGGTAGGCACTCGCCAAAAACTCTCCCAGCTCCCTCCCTCTCTCCACCTTCAACTCGATAGCACCCCCATCTCCCTCTCTGACTCGGCCAAGAACCTCGGCGTCATCCTCGATTCCTCTCTGTCCATGACCAACTTCGTCTCCGCCACGACCCAGGCATGCTATTTCCACCTTCGCCGCATCAGTCAGATCAGAAAATACCTCACTACCGAAGCTGCCACCAAACTTGCTGTCTCTCTCATCTTATCTCGCATCGACTATTGCAACTCTCTCCTTTCCGGTCTCCCTCAATCCACCATCTTCACTCTCCAACGCGTCCAGAACAATGCTGCCCGCCTCGTCCTCAGAAAGAAAAAATCCGACCACATCACACCCCTGCTCAAACTCCTTCACTGGCTCCCCATCCCCCAACGCATCCAATACAAAGTTCTGTCTCTCTGCTACAAATCCCTGAACAACTGCGCTCCTGCCTATCTCTCCAACTTACTTCACCCCTACACACCTTCCCGCTCCCTCCGCTCTGCCTCCGACCCTCTCCGCCTCCACATCCCTCGCACCAAACTTAACACTTTCGGTCCCCGCTCCTTCTCCGTCTACGGTCCATCCATCTGGAACACTCTCCCACTCTCTCTCCGTCAGAAACACTCTCTCTCCTCCTTCCAGTCCGCCCTCAAAACTCACCTCTTTCAACAGTTTTAGCACTATATCACCGCACTCCCCACCCCAAGCTGACCGTCGTAATGTATTTCACTGTTTGTGGTACGTGAGTCATTGTCTAAAGCGTGCGCATGCGTGCGCGAGTTGTGAGTGTGCGCTTAGAGTTATAATTATTATAAGATAAGCGCATTATAAATACCGTAATTATTATTTATTATTTATTTAGAGTAATGTGATATGTGGTTCTCTCCCAAAACTGAAATATACCACAATAAACATTAGCAGCTGTGTATTAACCATGCAGTGGGGGTGGGGGTACCATACAAAGTATGGGTAGCCAGTGTAAGCACATGGGTTATTGGCCCGCAGAGTACAAATCCAATGAGTCATTTCTTAAATGGGATGGGCCAAACGTGTGAGAGCACCTTCCCACTTACTGCACAGGGGGGCTCAGTGTGTGGACCCCTTGTCACCAACTGCTTAAATACTGAAAAGCTACGGGGTGTATGTGGGCATCTTCTCACCAGCCACAGAAATATCGATAAGCAGGAGCTTGGGTGGTGGGGGGGGGGGGAGAGAAAAAAAGATAGATGGGCCTTTTATAAACACATGAAAAAAGGGCCCACTGCCGACTGAAACCTATGGGTCATTGACCCCGCACCTCAAAATGTCCTGGGTCTTTTGGGGAAATTAGGCACCAGTGGTGCAGGGTGCACTCCAAACATGAACCCTGTGCATAGGAAGACCATACCATCAAGTGTCTCTGTGCCAGGTTTGGGTTTGAAGTTGGCAATAGTGTTTGAGAAAAGGCAGCATCTTTTTTGTCAAAATATGGCTATTTTCGACCTATTTCCTGATCTCTTGTAACCCTTGACCTTTCCGAGGGGTCAACCAAATTAGTACGCATAGAAAGGTCTTACCAAACTTGCTGTCTCTCTCATCCTATCTCGCATCGACTACTGCAACGCTCTCCTTTCCGGCCTCCCTCACTCCACCACTTTCACTCTCCAGCGCGTCCAGAACAATGCTGCCCGCCTCGTCCTCAGAAAGAAAAAAATCCGACCACATCACTCCCCTGCTCAAACTCCTTCACTGGCTCCCCATCCCCCAACGCATCCAATACAAGATTCTGTCTCTCTGCTACAAATCCCTGAACAACTACGCTCCTGCCTATCTCTCCAACTTACTTCACCCCTACACTCCTCCCCGCTCCCTCCGCTCCGCCTCCGACCCTCTCCGCCTCCACATCCCCCGCACCAAACTCAGCACTTTCGGCCTCCGCTCCTTCTCTGTATACGGTCCATCCACCTGGAACACCCTCCCACTCTCTCTCCGTCAGAAACATTCTCTCTCCTCCTTCCAGTCCGCCCTCAAAACTCACCTCTTTCAACAGTTCTTGCACTATTTCACCACACTCCCCATCCCAAGCTGACTGTCGTAATGTATTTCACTATTTGTGGTACGTGAGTCGTTGTCTAAAGCGTGCGCATGCGTACGCGAGTTGTGAGTGCGCGCTTAGAGTTATACTTATTATAAGATAAGCGCATTATAAATACCGTAATTATTATTATTAATATTATTATTATTATTACTAGCAGGTATCTTTGTTTGGGTGTGAAGTTGTCAATAGTATTTGAGAAACGTAAATTTGGTCAAAATATGGCTATTTTATTTACTGTGTCTAAATATGGCTATTTTTTACCCCTTTCTGGACCCCTGTGACCTCGACCTTGAGAGAGGTCATTGAAATTGGTATATGTAGAAACGTGTTGCCACAAGTTACCCTTAGGCCAAGTTTGAAGTCGGAGGCTTGAATAGCCTCCGAGAAAATGTCAACATTAAAGTTTACCATGAACGCTGGACAGATAATGGATGGCTTATTACATAGACTCCCTTTTGCTATCGTACATAAGCAAAAAAACAAACAAACTTACAATAGATATTTTTCTATAATGCATAGTCCTATAATGCATAGTCCCTGGCACACTTGCAGGCATTCAGGCCAGTTCGATATGGCAAAGAGTGAAGTCAAAGAAGCCGGGAAGATGATCCTTTGGAGCGTAAGCATTCCTCCTGCATTCAACCAGCCTGCATATGTGACTCCTTTCTGGAGGCAGACTGTGCCCTGAGTTCCAATGTGTGTCCTGAAATATGCGAAGAAACTGTCTTTGTCATAAAGTTTGCAGCTAAAAGTGATTATACCCGCACCCCCCCCCCCCCCCCAAAAAAAAAAAAAAAAAAAAAAAAAAAACATACACACACGCTATGGTCAGTAGTACAGACCAAATGCTGCCCCAACAACATGCTTTAACAACTCAGACAACAATACAGCCACATAACCAACAAAGAGTAAATTAAAAAAAAAAAAAAAAAAAAAACGCTCCTCCCACCCCACCCCCGAATAAAAACATACGTTTCCAAACTGAGCCTGGCAGCGGCACACAACAAGGGAACACAAAATAATTGACCAAGTGTTACAGCTGAATCATGGGCAGTACAAGATATACAGCCACTCAGAAATGCCAGCACTACACGGCCCGTCCGAGCTTAGTACATGGGTGGAACCGAAAAAAAAGTTGAATCCTGAAGCGAGGGTCTTTCGGGCACTTTTTAATTTTTTTTTTTTTTTTTTTTTTTTTTTTTAATCCGGAAATCCGGCTGTAGCCGGAAGAGTCCCACCCAAGTTAGTAGTCGATCCTTCTCCTGAACCGTACAGTGGTCCTCATAGCAAGGTCAGTGACAAAACATACAAACGCTTAGAGGTGCCAATTTAAGCTGCCCCCAACCTCCACTCCTTTCTGTACAGCAATCCTGCAGAACTGCATAAGATTTACCACTCAAACTTGAGTGTTCTGTATATTTACTGTAAATATTAATTGAAACCACTTTTTACTGCCCTAGTTGTATACCGGTATTCAGTGGTATTAGAAACGTGGCTTAGTAGAAAACTGTGTGGCTCTAAGACTAATCATAGTTTCTTCTAAAAAATGTTGTTCTGTACCTCAAGCCCATCACTGCAGTCGGTACACCTGTAGTACACGTGTAGCTTGTAGTTGGCAACATAATAGTCCACATTTAGCCGCTTCCAGTCAGCAGTATATGTAGGTATCCGATCCCGTCTTTCTGTAACAAAGTATCCATCCGCGTGCCACTTAGCTGCCAACAGTCTGATACATCAAGGCCTCAGTTGCACGAGCAAGCTTAAAACAACCACGCAGAAGCTGTAGCGGATCAAAATGCTTGGCGGCTTGCACAGGAATTTTAAAGCGACCTATTCCTGGCAGTAGAGGATTAGTAATATATCCTTTATAAATGTTCTTAGTATAGCTGAATAAGTCATGGTTATATACTTTTTAGTACACTATACCTCTGATATACTGTCCTGTGGTAAACTGTACATGGGGTACTCTGTTCGTACACTGTCCTGTGTTAATTTATATCAAGCTTATCAAAGTCTAAACATGATACCAGTGCGGACCTTGATGCCATCTTTCCCTGAACAATGGGCGGTTCATGGCATGCTGCGTGGGCACTCTGATCGTAACAAGTGAGATTAAAAAGCTTGACACAAATTAACACAGGACAGTGTACTCTGTGTACCCATTATTATATTGTAAGACATAATTAAAGGCCAAAGAGGCTATGCATTATAGTACACAGACTGTTTTAAACTGTTTACAGGGTACACTGTTTTATGTAAAGTGCACATGGTGCTAAATGTCCTGTGTAAATTCTATAAAAGCTTCTCGTCTCGCTTGTTACACGAGTGCCCAATAAACCTCCTGTGAACCGGCCATTATGTTGAGACAGTTGGCATCGACCAAGGTCTACAATTGAGACTTGGGACATCTCATTATAAATAAACACAAAAGAGTGTACACCATGTACAGTTTAAACACCATCAGCGGTTGAAATTATTACGCCCAAGAGGCAGTGGGCAATCTCTGATGCATGTGCCAACTCGCATGGATTGTGACAAGAAGGGTAGAAAAGTCTTAGTTTAGGTAAGACAACACTGATAGCCCGCTATATCTACAAACTTTAGCAATGAAAGCCTGCTATGGAGCAGATCGCTTTAAGCTCGCTCATGCAACTGGCCCTGAACTCGTGCTCATCACAGAAGGGAGCATCCACAGACAAAGGTTGACACAATAATCCTGAAAAGTAAGTCCCCTCTACCTGAAGAATGTGATGAGATAAAGTGAATAAAAATCACACAATTCATTTTCAACCAGTAGAAAACCTGGATGACAAACACATAAGGAGAATTTTAAATTATCTGACATGCACTTCGTCAACTTCAAGTTACCTCATAAGTAAAGTAAACCTTCTGTGGCATTTTCCAAACAGTCTGTAAAATAAAATAATCATCTTTCATTTTTACCAGAATAATGCATGGTTCAAAAGATATCTAACAAAAGTGGGCAATCTCTGCTCTTATGTGACAACCACCACCTATCATCATTACAGCCGTGACCCGTCTTCACCCCTCCACCACCGTCATCCACACCATGTGTGTTCAAGCCACAAGTCACGGAGTCAATTTTCTTAAAATAGCCCGCATGTCGCACTGCCGTCCGGACCTTCGTACAAGAAAAGTTTGTTAAAATGTATGCTAGTGACATGGCTAATCAATGACATAACGCAGACTTTCATTATAATTAAAACAGTTCCTCATCCAAATGGACAGCATAACAACAACAACAACAACAAAAACAAAAAAAAACAAAAAAAACACAAATCCCAAAAGCTTTACAGTCCATCACATACTTTGAACAAGATCGGGATAAGTACATCAGTACTGACGGCAATTACAGTTGCACACATACACCAGAAAGAGGACAAGGGCAGGTTGGGTGGGATGAAGTTCATGTCATCACGGCCTAGTGCGTTCCTAAAGGACTGGATGCTTCTTCTTTTTTAAGCCTTATTTGTACTGTGATGGACAGCCTTATCTATAAGATGCCTGGATTTTTTTTAAAAGCAAAAAAAGAAAAAGAAAAAGCATGTAACTCATCACTGTTTTTATCCTTGCATCTCATGTTCTCATAATGGGATATTACACAAAAACACTCGCACATGATTCAGTGACAGGGCTACAAGAAAATGTCTTCTGCTTCACCTTTGACACAGTAAAACACATCTGCTGCCGTTGTAACCTTTAGCAGCAAATTCAACCCTATTAGGTGACTAATCTATCCGTTGTGTATATACAGGTCTTTGGTCAACGTCTGCTGTTGCTTCATGCTGCTTTGTATTTTTTCCCTGAGTCAGCATATCTTTTCAATGACACAATCACTTTGCACAGAAAATTCTCCAAGACAAAAACAAATTTGTTACACTGTTTTGATGCTTGCTACCGTAAGATTACTACTGTAAGCATGCAACACATCAGCAGGGTTGGAAGATTTAACGATATAACGATTTAACAAATGAAATTTTTGGTTAAAGAAAATTTAACACGTTAATGTTTTTAAAAAGTTAAAGAAAGTTCCACGAATTAAAAAATAAAAGTAACGATTATCGATTTCTTTCGTTAAAAATTTCGTTACTTCAGTTCGTTTTTCCGCCAACGAACAACAGGTGACTATGCGCAAAGCCGGTTTGACCCAGTTGCAGCCGGTTTGAGGCGGTTTGGAGGATCTATGCCTCTGAGTGAAAAACTTAACTTTGCTTGAGAAGATCACGAGCGTAGATTATCCCAGGAAGAGGCATAGATCCTAACGAGCCCCCTGCAATTGCGGGGGCTCTTGAGGATCTATGCCTCTTTCAGATGGGTGGTTTTCGTTTCAGGAGTGAGGATGGCACTCGTACAGCAAAGATTGGACAGGTGAAAAACTTAACGGATCCCCTTTGCTTGAGAAAATCACGAGCGTAGATTATCCCAGCAAGAGGCATAGATCCTCACAAGCCCCCACTGTTGCGGGGCTCATGAGGATCTATGCCTCTTTCAGTTGGGTGGTTTTCGTTTCAGGAGTAAAAAAGCAGATGGTACAGCAACGATTGGACAGGTGAAAAACTTAAGGGACCCACTTTGCTTGAGCGAAACAAGAGCGCAGATTATCCCAGCAAGAGGCACAGATCCTCATGAGCCCCCGCAGTTGCGGGGGCTCATGAGGATCTATGCCTCTTGCAGTTGGGTGGGTTTCGTTTCAGGAGTGAGAAGGCAGATGGTACAGCAACGATTGGACAGCACAGGTGAAAACCTGAACGGGTGCATGAATACATCTTTAATAGTAGTAGGCATAGATCATCATTGACCCACCAACCCCCCACCCCCCACCCCCACCCAAGACTGCTGGGGTTCTTGAGGATCTATGGCTCTTGCAGATGAGTGGATTTGTCAGCAGCGTGAAATAAGATCAAACAAGCCTGAATTGTTCCATTTTTAGCCGCATGACTTTTTCTTGCGCTGTGCAGTTTTCCGAGTTTTTTTTTTTTTCTTCTTCCCCCTTCTCATAACTACTGCAGGTATCTGACCAGATAGTGTTTTAGATAGTGGGTAGAGAAGGAAATCTGGTGGCGTGTCACTTTTCAACTGCATGCCACTTTTTTTTTTTTTTTTTTTTTTTTTGTCTGAGCTAAGCAATAAATGATCATTCATGTATTTAACGCAAATTTATTTCATTAAAAAGAAAAATTAAAGAAAATTTATTTCTTTAATTTTCAAAAAAAAAGTAAAGAAAATTTATTTCTTTAACCTTTTACCAGAATTAAAGAAAAGTTATTTCATTAAAGAAAAAAAGTAATGACTATCAACCCTGCACATCAGCCACACATGCAGTAACATGTAACTTTAGTCGATGTGTAATGTTCGATAGCCCTACCTTGAAGGTTGCATAGTGACTTAAAAAAAAAACAAAAACACGCAGTTTTAATTTAAAAGAACAAAAACCAGGCCAGCATTACAAGAAGGTTGCATAGAAATTACAGACACTACGCTTTCAACACCCTGTCGCAAAACAAGACACTTGGAAAATACCTGTTCCAATGTGAACACTAAACATGGACTTTTTCGATAGGCATTGCAATTTGCATACTTATAGTAATAGACTGCTACAAATACAAACCTTTTTCATGAGTTGACCCATGGTGTCACAATGTCATTGTTATCTCCCTCTGCTGGCTTTAGGAGGTGAAAATGACATCACGGCACCCTCTACCCTTGAAAAAGGGCTGTAGACCTAGAAAACAACAAAGCAATAAATTATTCTTACTTCAACATGTGACCGGGTACACCCAGCTCTCATAACGCATCTGATGTAACTTTGTTGTTTTTTGTATTGTTTTTATTCAGTGGTTTTCCTTCAATGAAAGGTCTCGCAAGGCATTGCTTTCAGCGATGCCTGCGTTAGTCTGACCCCTCCGGCTTACTTTTAGACTACTAGGTATTCAGCGTATGTTTAAGGGACGCAACCGCGTCAGCTGTCTCGTGGCTTTGTTCTAGCGGCGCTTCCTACAATGGCGATAATTAGCTTGTGTTTGTTGCTCGGCATTCTAAGTCGAATATCTCTTCAATGCCTGCACCGATTGTTTTAAACCAAGATCCTTAAGATTCAGCATGATAGTCACTTTCATTTTCCAATTTATTTCTAGTCTGATCGATTTTGACTTAGTATTTTGGGATTTTGCACCTTTTGCTTCGTCCAGGTCCATGGAGAAAAGTCGTTTAAAAATTCATAATCAATTCTAGTCTTTATTACTCGAGTCAATTTTTGCACTAGTAAGACTACACTTGTGGCTCTTTTCTTAGCAGCAAACCGCAAGTATCTAGGTCCTGAAGAATTGGAATCAGGAATCCGGAATTTATTTAACATCTTTTCACACATTGGTGATATTAGACACACACACGCACACACACACACACACACACACACACACACACACACACACACACACACACACACACACACACGCACACACACACACACACACACAAATCAACAACCAAACACACAACTTCTGAATATCAAAGAATAGCAATAATTAACATCCAACCACACACACAAATTACTTATTATAATAGTTTACCCACAAGACTATGAACTATTATATTAACTATTGGAACTGCAATATTTCTATGTAAGATGTCATACAAATTCTCTGCTAAATGATCAACTGTTATGTTATTTTTTTGTCAACAGATTCATTGTAATAGGACGCTCACAGATTATATGTTTAACAGAGATGGGGCTTAAGCACTCGCATTTGATGTCTTTTTCGAATTTTGTTTTCCAAGAATTTAGTCTTAACTTGTATATCAATGAAGCTGTTTTTCTTGAACAAGGTGGAACATGATATGTATATTTCATATCATCTTTGTGAAAAAAAGCTGTTTAGCACAGAGTACATTTTATGTAGAGATAATTGCATATTATTACAAACTGCTGAGTTTTCTCTATTTATAGCTCCCTTTTTTGCTTCTCTGTCACAAACTTCATTTTAATAAATTCAGCAGTGTGAGGGTATCCAAAGAAAATCGATCCCTATTCCTCTGGACATAATACAGCTCATTATATGTTTTATTTCATATACTAAGTCTTTTCTAGTGTTACAATCCCAGCTTTTTAGACTATATAGGACAGATTTAGAATCGACACAAATCAAAATGTTAAATATATCATAAGGTAGAAGTTGAATAAAATGTAGTGCCATGAGAATCGCATACAGTTCAGACGTAAAGATAGAAGATCCTTTACCGAGATAAAAAGATTTCTTCACTTTGAGGTCTGGAATAACAAAGCCTGCACCACAGTTTAAAGAATCTATGACAGACCCATCTGTGAAAAATTTCAAATGTTTAAAATAAAATGTCTGTAATTTTTCTTTCACTAAATTTACTAAAACGTTCACATCCTCATCTTTTTTCAAATCTGTGTAATCTATATCGAAAATAGCATTAACATGTTCCCACGGAGGTATAGTAGGTGTTACTTGTAAAACGGGAATAGACTTGATATCAATATTGCAGTTTTCTATAGCATCTTTGACATAATTACGTATAGGTAAAAGATATGGGATTGTTTGCGCTCTCTTCGGGAAATCCAAATCTGCGTCTAAAAATATGTCTTCTCGTACTGAATTTTTGACGGACAGGCTTCGGACAATGTATTTTGCATTGCTAATTTACATTGGTCAGATAAAGACAGAATACCTGCTTCTTTGTAGGTTTTTACAGTATTAGTATGAACTGGCACTCCAAGAGCTAATTTAACTGCTTTACTGTCAATGCTTTGCAGCTTCTGTAGAAGTGTAGCTGGGGCAGTAAAGTATAAGTAAGATAAGTGTTGATTGAACTAAAGATGTACCAAGGTGTAAAACAGTTTTAATGTACTGACTCCATGGTTGTGAGTTTATAATTTTTAACAAGTCTTTTTCTTGCCTTATTTAATATGGCTTCAATATGAATTCTCCAAGATAATTTTGATGTAAAACGTACGCCTAAAAACTTTACACACTGTTGGTAGTTTAAAGGCGTCCCATTTAGGGATAATTTAGGTAACGTTTTAGCACTTTCCACATTATTGAAAAGCACTAGACATGTTTTTCCCCAGATAGTCCTAGACCATTTTCTTTCATATAGTTTGATAATTTGTCCAATTCAATCTAATAATTTTTTTGAACATAATCTACGATTCTTTTTGGGGTACGTTTTCTGAGATTAGTGTTTATTCATATAGCAATATCATCTGCATATTGTACCACAGTTGTGTCCTGTGAGAGAGATTTTGGGAGGTCGTAAATTAACACAGTGAATAAAAAGGGTGAAATTATTGATCCCTGCGTAATACCCATATCTATTTTCTTGAAGGTTGAATAACTTTTACCAACTTTGGTGCAGACAAATCTTTCAGACAAAAAGCTTTTAATGTACTCATACATAAACCCTGTTATGCCAATCTGTTTTATTTTGTATAATAATCTAGCATGCCAAACACTATCATAAGCCTTTTTTTACATCAAAAAAGGTTGCTAATATACTTTTCATTATAGAAAATTGTTTTTTAATGTTATTTGTGAGTTTAACTAAATGGTCTGTCGTACATCTACCTTTCCGAAAACCAGCTTGATGAACTGGAATTATATCCTGTTTTTCACAGTAATGAAATAGCCGATTTAAAAGAATCTTTTCCATTACTTTGCAAGCTTGTGATGTTAGTGCAATAGGTCTATAACTACTAATCAATGTACGTGTTTTACCCGATTTGAGTACTGGAACTACTACTGACTGCTTCCAGATAGTAGGAAGAGATCCATTAAACAAACATTTTTAGTAAAATTCATGTAGTATTTTTTCCACGACTCAGGTAAATGATAAAGTAGTTTGTAAGAATTCTGTCTATACCCACTGCACTAGAGGTATTTGCAAACGACTGTAAAACTTCTAGGAATTCATTATATTGAATTGGAGCATTCATATACTGATAATGATTAGAAACTGGATCTTGATAATCTGCTTTGACTTCTTCTTGTTTTCTGAGGTTTATTTTTGGTAAACTAAGACTTGATGTGAGACTACTTTCTGCAAACATATTAACAAAGGCCTCCACTTTATCTACTGCACTAGGAAATGTGTTGCCCTCTACTTCGATTGGATACACTTGTAATTTGTATCCATTTTGTAATTCTGATATTTTTTTTCCAAACTTTATATGTATCTTTTGATTCAGACACTTCATTTTTACAGAACTCAGCCCAGTGAATCTTTTTGGCTCTCTTCTCTGTTACAGTGTATTTTAGTTTTCTTCATTTCCCTAAAGTTCTCTTCAGATTTGTTTCTTATCCATTTTTTAAAGTGTTCCTTCTTAATATTTACTGCTAGTTCAAATTCCTTATTCCACCAAACATTACCTGAATATTTACCCTTTGATTTTCCTTTGCATTTTGGTATTGACTTCTCCGCAGCAGAAAGAACAGTTTTGTAATATTTCCATAAAATGTATCTATACTTTCATGTTCTATACTTGCAATGTTATGGGACAGCAAGATTGTCTCATACAGTTCCCAATTAGCATTGACATACTGAAACTTTGGAATTCTGTCCTCAATATTGCAATATTCATCTTTATCTTTAACGTTTAATTGAATAATGATTGGAAGATGATCACTTCCCAAACAATCTTCCTCAGTGATCCAAGTGCAATTTGTTGCCAGGGTTGGGCTTACTAGTGATATATCAAGAGCAGATGCTTTATGGGTATATACATCTGGGATTCTAGTGATTCTACCATCATTTAAAATGATTAACGTAGAGTCTGAAATATTTTCTACTAGACGATTGCTTGTAACTATCGTACATCCAGACTCCCAGAACGGTGCATGAGCATTGAAGTCTCCTAGGACCATCCATTGACAGGAAGTTTTCTGCTGAGAATCAATATCTTTTAGCCAGTCAGTGTTGTCATCTTTTGGCTCTCTAGGTAGGTATACGGATCTCACATTTAAAGTATTTTTATTATTAATTTTTACCATGGCCCTAGTGATATGATATCATTTAGATCTTTAGTTATAGAGTACGTATTTAGTGACGAATATTCTAGGTCATCTCTAATGTGTAACGCAGTTTGGACTTTATTCGATATAGCGTCATAATTGTATAGAGGAGGATAATAATATCCTCGAAGTTTTGGGAGTTTTTTACCTTCTACATTCAGAGATTGTAACGCTAATATGCAATACTCTGACTGTGAGATGTGATTCTCGAAGGATAGGAAATTTGTTGAAACAGATCTGCAATTCCACTGAAACACTTTCATATTGCTTGTGCTCTTCTTCATGGTCAGTGACCTCTTTGTAGCGAAAGAAGGTCAACTGAAGGAGAAGAAAAGCAACAACAAACAAACAAACAAACAAAAAAAAACTAATACAAAACAAAATGAGCTCTTTCAAAACACCAAGAATCGGTATATCTCAAACAGTTCAGTACTAAATCAAAAACTAGAACTAAACTATCTGGATATCATTTCAAAGTTGCTTTCGAACCGGACTTGATAATGTTGTTAACTTTACCACATTTGAAATGATAATCAGTTAGCTTATTTATATTTCATTCGGTCAGAAACTTCGGTGTGAATACCAGTGACCCCTCCAATCATAGTATCCACTGGAAGTTTGGGATAGTGGTAACTTAATGTTCGTTTCGGTTTTTCCCAGATAGATAAATGTCTCCCGATGTTACGTGCAAAAGTTGAAGATCCCCTTGCATTTGGATGTATTGAATCCCGCAGATGAAAGTTAGAGTTAATGTTTTCATGATAAATTACGGAAATGTTCTGGTCCTCAATAAGTTCTGACACCACCATGGCATTGAAAATCTCACGTTTTATGTTGAATATCCCTGCATGGGGCGATTTTGCTGACTACTATATGGCCTGCCGGAAATTTCTTTTTCAGATCACGCACTGTTGTTACAAATGATTTCCCAGCAGTGCGTGGATTTGAGGATTTAATGTTATTTACACCAGTATGTATCACGACAGCATCGACGTCTTCCTTGATGCTGTCCGTAGCTTTGGAAATGTCTTCAACGGTAAAGGCGCTTATCTTTGATACGGACAAACCGTACGAGATTCCAAGCTGGTTAGTAGCGCACGCCTTTCAAAGTGGAATCATGAAATATTGCTACTCTTGGCATTGTTACGGTCTTTGATTGAGATGATGACGCATTTGGACATTTGACGTCATCTCGAATGTTGTTTTTTCGTTGATCGAAATTTCGATATTCCTGTCCCTTTTGTTTATGTATTCCGCTTACCTTTGTTTGGGAAGCTGAGGTAGCGGAATGAGATAAACAAGAAGACGAAGTATTGGCCTGTGTACGTGTCGGAGCAGCTGCAGTGGCTCCAGCAGGCGGGTCTGTCTTGACCCTGGCCGTGGAGGTGGACTTGACCGCTGCCGCGCCGTAGGTCATTTCACGTCGGTCTTCGATGTCCGATTGGGTCGAGACGTCGACTCCTCTGCTGAAGCCAGGATGTAGACGTTGCACCTGCTCCGTCAAGAGAGCCACTTGTTGGGTAAGTTATAGGCTTACGGTAGCCTTCAGCTGATCTACAACATTTTGAAGGCTCTCCTTCCCGTTGTCCTTCAGGTGGCGGCGGTTATCCTGCTGCTGGATGTCGGGATCTTTATCTTCACTCTCTCTTTCTCTCTCGTTGTCCTGGGGCGATCTTGGTTCGTCGTTTCCCTCAGGAGTTTTTGTCCGGGTTTGACGCCTTGTTCTGGTCATTCTGATGTTTTAGTTTGTCCAGTGTTCAGCAACATTGTCGGAGCTCAGTTATGTTTGGCTCTATCGGTCGCCATCTTGGACTTAAGCTCAGAATCGGAGCTATAGGCAGAAAACCTAGTGCAAACAAACACAGATTTCAGCTTTCCCGCTCCAAAAGCACCGAGTTCTGAAAGCGGACGCCCTATATAAAGCCAAGCCCCAGCACGCAGCGTATAGCATTTTACCCGGCCCAACCCCTTGGACGAAATCAGCGAGAGCTGGAAGTCTGTATCCCTTTAAAATTAGCACATTAGCGTAGCATTCATTCACCTCTGAGCCAGGTACTGATCACTTGTGCCACCGACGTGAACCTTCATTTTGTGCGCGAATTTCGAACTGCATCCTTGCAAGACTGAATATTTGAAGGACTCCTGTGCTGAATTTTGCCTCTGTAAGTACACTTGTAATTAGGTTTATTTTATGCATTTCGTTGTGTTGGTTTTATCTCATGTATTATGAGCTGTGCATGGGATTGAAAGTTTCGTTGATGATGTACTTTGTTAATGGCTGCCGTGAGAGATCATTTTCATGGCGACTTTGTGTATGCCATGTTGGTTTATGGCTATGAGTTTGATGCGCTTGGCTAAAGCCTGTAGTTTGGTGAGTAGTTAGGTCAGATTTTATTATGTGAAATCATTGCTTTAATTTTTAGTTTATGGTTTGTATTTTGATGTGTTCTTTGTTTGAGTACTGGTTATGTGAGTATCTTGTTATGTTGGTTGCTGTACTGTGGATTCCTGGAGAAGCTGCTTTGTTTACTTTGTAATTTGGCGTTCGGATGTCTTGTTTGTGGCGAGATGTGCTGGCGTACCAGACACTCAAGTGTTTTGTTTTCCCATGCAGGCGATAAAATGTATGTGTTGGTGTCCGGTTGAGGTACATGTCTTGTGTGTAGCTAGAATGTGTCGAATCTAATGTTCGTGTTGAAATGTTGATGTTTGTTGTGATTTGGGCCTTCTGTTTAGTCTACATGTGGTTATTGATGCTTGTTTCTTTGTTTAACGATTAGCGATAGGATCAATGCTGATTGTGGGATATTGGCATAATTATGCAAATGATCTCATGCAAGAAATGTTGTTTATCTCTTGATGTCGGGTTACCTTGTGTGTTGAGATGCAGTTTTGCTACCTGACTGACAAAATAAAGCCTTCAAACTCAAAATCGGGCATGCATCTCACACAACCATATCTCAACTGGTTAGAAATTGAACATACTTTCTAATCGTGTGTCATTTTTGCATATGTACAATGGGATAAAAGAGTTTGTCGTTGTTTTTTTGCGATCGAGCGGCGGAACCTAGAATTTCGAAACGTGACATCACTCACGTGTGTTCGCTTTTAGAGAAAAAAATTCCGGGGAATGAAAAAAATTTCGAAACCAAGTTTAGGCCGATAGAGAGCCAATGCAAGTTGCTATTTTGTTACCATATCATCGAGTTTTACATGTGTCTAAGTTTAAAGTAGTTTGAGGGCAAGTAAAGGCTAGCATGAACGTAAAATGCATCGTAAATTTCACACGTGCAAATCTCGCTGTGAACTGGAACACAAAAAACATACTGCGAGGCACCTAATTAATTAACATATCCTAGATAACATTACTCTTAATTCCAAATATCGTCAACAAATTCAAAATCCGTTCGAGAATTGAAAAAAGGCTGCGTTTTAAACTTCTTTCACGTGAAAGTTGTAAATTTTGTGTTACGTTCAAACACGGGGAAAAATATCTTGCAATCATCAACGCACGTGATTTTCTGGAATCGGCGGCCATTTGGAGTTTTGCATTTGGTCAGTCTACGCACCTCATACCTACAGGTGACATCGATGGAGCAGGGGAGCGACAAAGTTGAAGTAAGTTTTGGTTGTAAATGGTTACGTTCAAGCAAAATTGATGGCTGAGCACCATAAATGTTTTTAAAAAATGCAATGTAAATGTACTGCTTTTCTAATTACTTTAAATGAATGTTTCCACAAACAAATGTAAAATCAATCGGCTCAATGACCGCGAGTTTTGAACAAAGGAAGAAAACATTACTTGATAAACTTTGCCTCCATCCGACGATGACGGTTTAGTTTTGATTGTAACAGTTACGTTCAAGTTTCTGAATGCTATATTCAATATTTTAAAGGATAAAACAGAACAAGTAATGTATATTCGGATTAGTTTTGCAGCGCAGCAACACTTTGAAACACAAATTATTCACTTTTACCGTCACCTTGCCGTTGTGTCCGCTTGTACATAACTTTACACACGGTTGAAGGTTATCAGCGTTATGTTCAGGCAATTACAGCTTTATGTTTAAAGATTATAAAGAACACTACATATCACACATTTTCGTCGATTCAGTATTTTGTTCTTTAACGTTCCTGATATAAAAAATATAGTAAATGTCTTTCACTCCTGCTGTTTGATTGTTCATAAATTTACACAGTTTTGCCAGGTAAATCTTTACGTAAAGTTTTGTTCAAACCATGAGTTTGGCATTTTTAGGGAAGGACGAGTCATACATTTTTTGTACCAATTTTTTTTGTAGGAAGGAATTTTGTACTGATTTGATTTATACTTCGTTTCATAGGTTATGAGTTGCTGAATTATAGCGTTTGTACATAACATGACGCAGTGCAAAAGGGAACAGACATAGCACCTTCAGTCAAAAAATGGTTGTTTTCTTATCTTAAGCTGTGATAATGTTCCCATTGTCTTTATGTACTTTATATTATTGTTTCTTTATTACGTAACATAAGATTATAACATTGTGCCGCTTGCCAGCACTTCAACCTTTGCCGCAGAACAAGCCTCTTCTGTCCCCACTGAAAGCACCTTGCCGCTTACTGGGAGTTCAACCTCTGCATCAGAACCAGCAACTTCTCTCCCCACTGAAAATGGCTCGCCGCTTGCTACCACTTCCAGTTCTGCCCCCAAATCCTCCTCTTTAGTGACAGATTGGCGGCTTATTTCACTCTGAGGTCAGCCGTCTGATAAAATGAAGATGCTGACACTGTTTCATTGTAGTTTTGATCTTAACCTTTGACCTTAAGCCCCCCCCCCCCCCCACCTTCCCCCACAATTTCAATAACTGAAAGAGTGCATTTTCTTTTGCATTTACCAAACTGAACGCCTCAAACCCCACCCCTTTCAAGGTCAAGGTCAAAGCTCAAGGTCAAAGGTCAGACTGATGACTACCTGTAAGACAAAAAATAAATGAACAAACACACTAAACATAGCTCACAGTGCAGGTAAACAGGGTGTTGTGACGCAAAACATGCAAAAACGCCTACAAAACTGCAAGCGCAGCGATTTTTGGGCAAGATTTCAAATTTTTCATGATTTTCTCAGTTTTCCAACTGCAAAAGTCCAAACTCAATGATATGGTTACATTAAACCAGCTTCAGATCTATGTCACATATGGTATGTGGTGCCTCCGACAGGCCACGGAGCACAGTGCCGTTTCCGTACTGTCCAGTCTCTTAGCCATAGTCAGTCCCAGTCATCCCCTAATATTTCAATCCCCTAAAAATTACTACCGCCCACCAGCTGCACATTTGCCATGCACAAAATACCCTCCCCCCCCCCCCCCCCCAAAAAAAAAAAAAAAAAAAAAAAAGCACATTGACAGTTTCATTTCTTGGCTATGAACCTGATTCCTTACCAACCCCACACCCAAGCACAGCTGAAATCAGCGTGCTCCTCAAATCACTACATCAACGGCAACTCAACATAGGCCCACAATTGTCCACTGGATAAGCTCAGGATGGTATGAATCAAAGCACCAAACATGTCTCCTCTCATCTAACCAGAAATGTCCAGCAAATTCCAACATTCAGCCCTACTACAAATTTTCAAACAAGGCAAAAAGTTATTTTTAAAAACACCGGCCCTCTTACTGCCTGAACTGCCAAATTTGAATATGTAACCTGACCAGCAATTCGTCAAACTCAAGTTTGAGTGCTTTGGGGACACCATATAAAACCCCTGAAGCGTTGAGGAAGGCTACTTCACGGGCCTCATCACGTAACCCCAATGATCCGCTGAAGGTTGCCAACATCAGATTGCATCAGCTGAAAGCAGTTTTTCGTTCTCCCAGGAAGACAAAAGCCATTATGAAGCTTGGCCTAACAAAGCTGTTAAGAAAACAGACCGGGTCCAACAAATCAGGAGAAAAAAACATCATTCCTACAAAGACTGAAGCAAAAAATCAGAACAACAAAGGCAAAGACAGATGCAGCTTCACTTCGGAGGAGAAGGCAACTTGTGGCTGATGTCATTGCCATCACAGACAAGCTCATCGGCCACATATCAAAGAAACTGGAGTTGCGCTGACACTTTATAAAGAGGGTGTCAACGATGGATGTTGAAGCTAAAGAGCTCAAGAAAACCTACCCCCAAAATACCATTGCATCTGAGGTTCATGAAGCCATCCTGGACATATATGAACAACCAGAGGTGGCTACTGTCATACCAGACAAAAAGTCTGTCAAAGAAGACCTGGTGCTGAAGGCTGTCCTGAACAAGACACTTGGAAGCCTCCACAAAGACTTTCAAGAGACAACAGGCAAGAAAGTGTCCCTGTCTAAATTCCAGCGGCTGCGACCTCAGCACATTTTGACAGTGGACAATAGAAAGAAGACTAGTTGCCTGTGCATTTACTGTGCCAATATTGAACCAAAGCTGGTGGCACTTAAGAAACTCAGCAGACGGAAGAATATCGAGATTGGTGACAGGTACACTGCAGTGAGGATGAAATGACGGGAGCACACCATGACCCAGCCTGCATCTCAAGGGACTGTCGTAGATTTTTTTCTCTCATAGACGATCACATTCTTGTCTGCCTTGTGTAAATTGAATATTTAGACTATTTTCATCAGGTGATGAATTGTACAAATGAACCACAGTACTCCAGATGGACTTACATTCATGATGTGTTTTTATTATTACACTACACTAAAAGTCTATACATTGATAGATTATCGTATTGTCATGGATTTTGTGTAACATGTGGTGGTCCGCAATGCAGATGACATGTTTGCATTTCTGCAGGAGCAGTACACTGTGGATCCTCCTGAAAAATGCAGCACACCAGAAGGGTGTTTGTATATTGAGATCGAGACCAAGTGCAGCGCAAGCGGGCGGACATGAGACCAAACAATCCTCTGCCTGAAACCCGCAAAAAGCACAATGTTGCACCAGTGTGGCCCGGTACCATCAGGGCCAGAAACTTATCTTGTGTCTGCGGTCATTGCCTTCTGGGGAACGTTGAAAGAGAAAGAACGACAAGATACCCCTAAGTAGAACTGGCATCGGACAAGGGAATATATAGCTTGGCTTGACCGACCATCCGGAATTTTGTTGCTTTCTTGCTATGTGAATCAGTAAGTAATCCGGCTACGGTCTTTGTCGATCTTCCGATAGTTCCGCGAGCGCTAGTGATTTTCAGAATTCATGATCTTCACTAGAATTTATCTCTTACTGATTTCGCAAGACTTTAAACCTGTTTTATCATAAAGTTACAAGCTAGTTCATCAGATTGTATGCTGCAAGGATCTGAAAACTACGGTGTGTGTCAAAATTGCGGCACTGACATCGCTGGTCGTGACACGTTTTTGTCTGTGCGGGCTCTCATTCACTCGAGTCACAGAGGTAGTGTTTCTGCTGCGATGGTGCATTTGTCGTTTCCAGAGATGCTTTCAGTTACGTAGACTTCGATGTGTGAGATGTGAAATTGCAGTGCAGAAAGTGGGTATAAATACCACTGTTCTGTTTCGTGTTTCCGAGGGATATGACGATCAAAGGTCAAACTAGGCACCGTGAACGCTGGCTCAGTCGCTTGCTGCAGAGACCGAGTCGAACAAGCCACGCCCCCAGCACAGTCGTTACTCCGGGTAGCAGGTCAAGCAGAACCCGCATTGATTTTGACAGCATAGCGAGTATGGAAGGTTTCTTTTACATTCTCGTGGAAAATGATGATGATGATGATGTCCACTTGTAATGCGCATCCACTCCATGCTAGCAGCATGCTCAGGGCGCAAATAAATAAAATTAAAAAAATTTTAAATAATAAAATAAAATTAAAAAATAAAAATAAATAATAAAAAAAAAAAACACACGCAACTTCTGGTGCAAAGTAGTCCTAGAATTAAAAATCAAGAAAGAGTTGGTTTTGAGGTGCCTCCTGAAGGTGCCAGTGCAGTCAATGTCCCTCAAGGATTGTGGTAGTCCATTCCACAGCCTAGGTCCGCAGTGTGAAAATGCCTGGAAACCAAGTCGCTTCTTTGTGTGGCTTTCAACACTTGGGGTGCAGAGTTTGGACCGGACAGCAGAACGGAGCTGCCTCGGAGGGTTATGGCGTGGGACTATTTCCTGGAGGTACTCTGGTGAGTCTGGGTCATTTATAGACTTGTGGCACAAAGTGAGAATCTTGTGATCAATTCTTTGCTTGACTGGAAGCCAGTGCAACTGCTTAAGGACTGGTGTGATATGCTCCCTTCTTTTGGTTCTTGTGACAATTCTGGCGGCCGTGTTCTGAACCAGTTGAAGACGTCTGAGTTGTTGCTCTGGCAGACCCCAAAGACAGCTGTTACAGTAGTCCAGTCTGGATAGGACAAGGGCAACGGCGATAGCATTTGCAACTTTGGCTGTCAGGACAGGTCGTAGTTTTCCAAGGGAGCGAAGATGGAAGTAGTATCCCCTGACAACAGCACTGATGTGGTCTTCCATGGTAAGACTGGTATCGACAAAGACACCAAGATCTCTGACAGTCTTGGAGAAAGGGATGAGAGACTCACCAACACGGATGGCATCAAGAGATTCCACACCCAGTTTGTTCTTGGGTCCACACATTATTGCCTCAGTCTTATCATCATTTAACTTCAGCATGTTGGTTGACATCCAGGACTTGATTTCTTGGCAGCACGACTCGATTTTCTGCACTGTCTGAGAAGCGGAGACACTGTCAGGATGAAATGAGTCATAGAGACCAGAGTCATCTGCAAACAACTGTCGTCCTAACCTGTACTTGTCAATCACACGTCCTAACTTGGTGGTGTAGAGAGAGAACAGAACAGGCCCTAAGACGGACCCTTGAGGGACACCGCATACTAGCCGGGTCACATCAGACGCCACACCATTAACACTGACGTACTGGAATCTGTCCTCAAGGTACGACCGAAACCACTGTAAGACACACTCCGTGATACCAAACTCAAGCTGAAGTTTTTGCAGCAGTATCTGGTGATCTATGGTATCAAATGCCGCACTGAGATCCAGCAGCACCAAGAGTGAGTGCTCACCACGATCAGCTGCACAGAGAATGTCGTTTAAGACACGCAGCACTGCGGTCTCTGTAGAATGACCTGGCCTGTATGCAGACTGAAATTTATCCAGTAGCTGGTACCTAGACACATGATCAGCCAATCTATCGGCCACCACACGTTCTAAGAGCTTGGACAAATATGGAAGGTTTGATGCTGGCCTATAGTTCTTAGGAGCATCAGGGTCCAATTTTGACTTCTTCAAGAGAGGATGAATCACAGCAGTCTTAAAGGCTCCTGGAACAACACCGGTGAAGAGACTGCGGTTGATAATGTGCAGAATAACTGGCAGAAGAATGTCCAAATTCGCCAAGACTATTTTGGTGGGGATCGGGTCAACACTAGAGAACGTGGACTTGGATTTTGCGATGACTTTGTGCAGTTGATCAGCAGGGGCTGGCACAAACACTGATAAAGGATCGCCAGCAAAAGCGGATGAATGTTCCTGGCTATCAGGTTTACCACTTGTGTTCTCCTTTAACAGCTGCTCTCTGATGGCACCAATCTTATCGTTAAAGAACTGGGACAGAGAGGCAGCAGCCAAGTCACTGCTCATGTAAGGAAGAATAGGAGATTTAGCTTCCTTGCCAAGCAGTCTGCTCACAATCCTGAACATTTTCCTAGGGTCAGAAGCGGCAGCATCAAGTTCAGACTGAATATGTGTACTCTTTGCCTGACGAACCACCTGTGTGCAGTGATTGCGTGCCTTTCTATACAAGTTTTTGTGCACTTCTAGACGGGTTCTACGATACTGACACTCTGCACGATGACGCGCCTGCTTTGCAGCAAACCCCACCCGGGTCTGCCCTGGGGGACTTGGGTGGGGTTAGGTATTTTTTAGTTCCCAGGGTCACCCTGGTCAGCCCCACAGGGTGGGGTTTTCTCTCTATTCTGGGGCATGTGTTTCTGTCTACCCGAGGTCCATTCACCTGTATTTGCCTTTTTTAAACTCTCCCTACTGTCTGCACTGCCTGTAGCTCTTGATATTGGATGTGTGTTGCTAAATGGTCTTAGCTTTATTTAGGCCCCATGTGTTGGGTTTATTTAATGTGTTTGACCGGCTGGCGACATACATTCAATGTTCTGTTTAGTTTTTTTTTCACAAGCAGTGCAGGCACGTCCTGAGAAAGCCTTGTTGCTGTCGGGACGTTAAGCAATGTACAATCAATCAATCAATTGCTTTGCAGCAAGAACATCGGAATTATACCATGAGGTATCAGGGCGAAAAGGAATTTGCTTTACAGTTTCTGGTGCATACTTGTCAAGAAGGGAAGTCAGTGTATTGATCAATGGTGAGTCACCAAGTTTACAACGAAAAGCTTCCACATTCATTCCTTTGATGTTTCTACACCTGACTTTCAGCTTTGGAGTCCTAGGTTTCGCCAGTCGCATGGAGAAAGTGATCAGAGAGCTGCATGTCCTCCACACATACCGTATGAATAAGACTGGTTGACAGAGACGAAGGTGTAACAACCCAATCCAAAATGTGGCCTCGTTCGTGGGTTGGCACACAGACTAACTGAGACAGGTCTAGGGAGCTGAAGAGCTGCATGAACTGCTTGGTATCAGAATCATTCTTATTGTCCCAGTGAATATTAAAGTCACCAAGTACAACCAGTTTTTGTGTTGTGACCACAGTACTTGAGAGGAAGAGTGAAAATTCCTCCCGAAATTCAGCATTTGTGTGCTTATTTATCTTTGATGGGGGAGGGTGGTACAAACAGAATAGCCTCACAGTCACTGATTTTGTAGAAATGGTGAAGTCAATGTTTTCAAAAGTAGTGAACATTTTTGTAGAGCACAATCTCACATTCACTCTTGTGAATCAGAGCCACACCCCCCACCAGTTCTCAGTGAGCGTGTCAAAGGGATGCCAGAGAACATCAGTACACTGACATGTGTGTACCCACACTGATGACCTCATCTGCAGTATTGACCAGGTTCTGCCTTGTGACGTAGGCTAGTAAATATGCACAAATTGAAAACGAGGCCGATGCAGACGATAATCTGCGCTCTCGGGTACAAAATCAACACACCCACCAAACGATGAATTTCGACATTTGACATTGTATTTACATCATAAAGCTCTAAGTTAGTACACAAAGGACCCATATATAATACTGTCGGCAGTATCTGTTGCAGACAGTTTTCTGACTGTGTTGAGATGCTTGATCCTGGGGAAAATAACTTTAACATTGACAGTTTCTCAGACACAATGAAGTTTAGTTTATAAGCATTTTTCCACTAAAATTGGTCAAATTTAGCAGAAAAGTACTGATGATAAGACAGTTTTATGCATAATAATTTGGTCAAGGGTATTGGGAGGGGACAAAAGTGTGAAATGACAAAATGTAGAATGCATTAATTTTGCAGGTACAAAAGCCAACGCCTTTTTTATGAACACTTATTTCAATTAACTATGAAATGCTCATAAAGGTCTGATTAATTATGTGGATTGGTTAT
Source organism: Semisulcospira habei (assembly GCA_036245525.1). Lineage (NCBI taxonomy): Eukaryota > Metazoa > Mollusca > Gastropoda > Semisulcospiridae > Semisulcospira > Semisulcospira habei. The sequence continues at coordinate 176,119,619 of BTPG01000001.1, forward strand.
GCATGTGAGCCTTAAGGGGTTTGCCGTTCTTGTTTTCAAGTGATCTGATCCATGGCAGGCTTTCAGTGCTGAGATTTGCCAATATGGACAGTTTATCAAAGTTGTTTCCATCAAATAAATCTTTTCTTTTCCTTTTTGCACCATGTAAGTAGGCACACTTTCCAGAGGTTTTCCACTGACTTTTGAGTGTAATGGATGAAACTCTTCTGTGTACAAAGGAAAAGAAGAGCAAAAAAGTCGTTCATTTATTTCTTAGCACTATTTCCTGCATTATTTGAAGGCATACTAGGAATGTTTATTAACCCATTAGTGCCTACATTTATATAGATATATTTATTCCAATATGTGGCTGGTGTACATGATTTAATTTTTTAAAATTACTTTTCTTACAACTAGCACCTGTAGTATAGGTCGTTTGACATCAGAGCGTACATTTTTAACAAAATATCTCAACAAAGAACCATTTTTCTATACTAATCTTAGAAAAAAAATATCATTAATTTAGTGACAACTGACCTAATACAAATTTTAGGAAACTCCAAAAGAAATGTGTTTTCCTGTACAGTACTAAAAATGCAGATTTATTTCATAACGACTGATTTTACCCCGCCTACATGTGCCCCAGATATATTAAGCCCAGTATATGAAAGATACATTTTCGTGTGAATTGGCAAAGTTTGCAAAACTGAAACGGCGGAGGCATACATCGTCTGCATGCTTCACCTCGATATTGAAATCTGCCAGGGCTCTTTAGGGTTTTGAAAATGTCTTGTTCTTGTCTTTTCACTAAATTAATAGGGCTGTACAGCAAAATCGACAAATCATAAGAGTTCAGTATATTAGGTCAATTGGTGCCAAATTATATTTGTTTTGAAAGTGGTACAGAAAAGTGTTTCTTTGCGGAGGTATTTGGGCAAAAGGTAGGCTCAGATGTCAAACGGCCCATAGCAAGCATGAGCAATGGCTAACTAACGTCAGTTTTCAAGAGTGTTAAATGTATTGTTGGTGTTCTAAAATGTATTGAAAGTTTAAACTTTTTTCATTTGATGTTTTCTCACATTGTGGTACCAGATTGTGCAGAGATTTGAACCCCATGTTGTAAAGTTATGTACAAACATGTACAGATTTGTTTTGCTACTTGCTTTAAATATTGTAGACACAATTATTAGAACTGAAGAATTATAGCTGGTAACCGCTGGGGTTTACTGACCACAAAATTTGATGTGATTTCCCATTTTTATCTTTTATTTTGACTTTAGTGTTGATAATACCAACATGTTCAGTTGTAAAGTTATGTTCAAACTTGCCATTTTCACACATTATTCCCTTTATTATTACATCACTGCTGCTCTGTAGTGTAGTAGAAAGCTACAGGTGATCGTGATTTTATTTTTTGGTTCTTGTTCATTTATGGTGGCACTTTTTTGCGGAAATTTGAACCTCGTGGTGTAAAGTTATGTACAAACAATTACAATATTTATTTGCTGCTTTCATTAATCTTTTAGACACAATTTTGGGAGAAATAAAAGTGTATTTGTTAAAAACACATCACTAGAGTAGTGTTTTGTTATTTTTGGATTTATGCAAGTTAGTTAAGGGCCTCAAGTTTGTTCATCATGGTGTAAAGTTATGTTCAAGCACTGTGTGTTTCTTGTTTTTAGCCTTCATTTTATTCTATGTTGTGAATGTTGTTTTTTCTTCTAAATTATTCTGTAATCTATAAGAGTTTAGTACACAATAAAGGGAAAACACACCATCTTAATTGACTTTCTTTGCTGTGTTGTCAAGGATTTCAAATTTTTGTTCGTGAGTAAGTTGTCCAATTTTGTTTTTAGTTTATAGCTACTGTATTCACACTTATCTCTATTAGGATAGTTTGGAATCAATCACTGTGCAATTAAAATTGTGTGTTTAATACCACACACAATTTTTTAAATATAATTTATGCATTTTTTTTCATAAATGTATAGCCGTGTGTAAAGTTATGTTCAAACAACTTCAGTGTCGCACCATTGTGTATCTATTCACCCCATCAAACTTTCTTTGAAATTTAATCATAGCCTATTAAGGAAAGAAGAACATGATAATTTATACAGCATGAAATCTACTTTGTGAAAGCTAGAAAATGTGTTTTATAAATGTGTGACGGTGTAAATGTTATGCACAAACCATAACGGTATTTCTCCAATTACACCCAAACGACTGCTCATGGGGATTTTTTTGTTTTTTGTTTTTTGTTGGGGGGGGGGGGGGATGTTACTTATGACTAAACACATCACAATCATGCAAAGTGATGCTTATTTGTCACACTCTTTGGACACTCAGTCGTACTCTTGACCATATTGTCTCATGAAGGATACATTACATATTAGGAGATACATCAACCATGTTATTTCAAAGGTGGTGCCAGTATATAGCTTGAATGCAGGCTGATGCCTGATAGATGACCACAGTTAAGCTTTGCTATAGTATGTGATCAAAAGACAGCTGGGCATGGGTGGTAGGGTATACAAATGTACACACTGTACCACAATGACACACACTGCTGCCCCTGAACTGATCCATTAGAATGTGAAACAGTAATGTAGAGCTACACACTTCTAAATGCAGCCCTTTACTGCAACACATTAAGATCAGAAAAAGAACTCTGCCTTGCAAAAACCGATGAAAATGTGTAGCATTTGGCCACATGCACATTGATTGATCTCTGTATTTTTCTACAGTTAAGTAGGAGTGCACTTTCCACAAGTTTTCAAACTTATCTGGATGTCAAAGTTCATTATTTTAGTGTCAACAGAACCTACACAGAAAATGCTAAAATTTGTCTTGCAAAGTTGCCAGTCATGGTATTTCAAGGTGAAGTACATTAATGGTTGACCAACTTACTGGTTAGAGTCAGTCATACAGCAAGTTGCAGACCCACAAAAAACAACAACTTACAATAATACAAATAGATATTTTTATCATGCCTCTTCGTTGGCACCCTCGCAGTCGCAGGCACACAGGTCTGTTTAAGGCGGATAATATAGCGTAGAGATGTGGCAATGTGATGTAGAAGTCTCCTGATGATACCAGTAAAGCAGTCATGTAGCATTGACAGTCTGTACTGATATGACACCAACCAGCTTGCATCAGTAATTCGTGTTTCTGGAGGCAGTCAGTATGTGTCCTAATACAAAGAAAAAGTTCCTGGCATAAACTAAACCCAAATACAAAGAAACAGTCCCTGTCTTAACCCTATCCATACTGAGCCTAAAACTTTCAAAATCTTCAACTTTGTACACTGCCATATGCAAGCTACATTACACTACAGTACTTACACTGTTACAGATAAGGATATAGACCAATGGCTTTAGTTCAAGGGTGGTGCCAGAATAGCTTGGCACCTGGAGGCGCCAAGCTATTCTGGCACTACCCGTGAACTATTTTAATAAAAACTTATTTCACACATTGGTGTATTCTGAATGATAAGGGTTAAACAAAGTCTGTGCCTTCTCCTTCACCAGTAAACAAGAATTAAATTTTAAAAATATTAGTCCATTACAGATACTTTATCTATCATGCCTGTTCGTTGGCACACTTGCACAAGTCTTTTTGAGACAGACAATACAGTAAACAGATGTAAGCAGCAGCCTGAACTGTTGATACCAACCATCATGCATGAGTGGTTCTCATATCTTGTTTTGGAGGCAGCCAGCATACATCCTAATATGTACAAAGAACAATTCCTGTCATAAATAAGGTCTACGCCTTAAACAACTGTATAAATGGAGACCAGATTCTGATTCGACCTACATTGCATCAACTTATAGTTCTATACTTTGGTACCTGCGGTATTCACAAATAAGTCTAGGCACATCAAATCACTGAAACACTAATGTCCCCATCTGTTCTTGTATGTATATATACCATACTTTTTCCACTAAGAGTAAGAATCAAAACGTTTCTCAGCTTCGCAGCTAAACAAATGGGGAAAGAGTCAAAACTGAGACATAATGGAGTGTACTGTATGTCAGAATCATAGCTCAACACATAACTGAAGAAGAAGGGGAAAAAAATGATGGAGGGGGGGGGGGGGTTGTTACACAAACGCACTAGTTTTGGCTACAGTGAAACAGTGGCTTCGTACATCAATGGTAGCTCCTGGTACATGCATGTATAGCATTAGCAGCAGCCAACACACATAAGCAGCAATTCTGTCCACTGGCGATTTGCATACGTCTCCAAAAATGACTTACAATTTCGTTAAAAATTATTATAAATTTTCATTTCTTGAAAGATAGCGCTATTCTGCATTTTATTCAATAGCCATTTTTTAGCCCCAGTTTGAAAAAAAACACGACAGAATCCGGACTTTAAAAAAAAATGTGAAACCGGTTTAGTCATGTCCTCTAAAGTCCTAACGATCATCCGATTGAAATCAAAACTCACCCAACAGCCGATGTAACGATCTCCGGCGCATATTTTGTTACAAACAGCCGTTTACTGCAACATACCAGGATGATGTGAAGATCTTTACCTTGCAAAATTTGATTCAAATTCAGATCAATTACGTTTCAAGCAGGCCGGTCAAATGAAATGCGCTACGCGCAAGAGTCCGAATAGCTCATTCGGTGAAACGTCGGAGCAGGAGAGCGAAGGGAATCGCCGGGTCGTGGGTTCGAATCCCGTCCCGGCCCCGGTAGGTGGACTCACAATCCAGGGGGGGGGGGGGGGGAAACGGATTTGTTTAATAGCATGTCCGTTGAAAGGTCCTGGTAAATCAAAGTGGCATAGTTGGAGTGCGCCTGAGTTGATCAGTGTTCAGGTCGTACTCCATAGGCAATAGATTTCCTTTCCCCCATAACCCGCCCGTCAGGGCCGTCCATGATCACCTCGGTGCTGTAGACGTTAAACCCGAACTAACCAACCAACTAACCAACCGCCACGCGCATTGATAGCTCTGCGTTAAGCGGACAAAATAAAATCTGCAGCAATTTTATCTGTGTAAACGCTTAAAAGTGCCCGCATCGAATTTTCGTTTCATTTAAAAAACACATTTATACATTCAAAATATAGACATTTTATCGTTATGAAAAAACACTGGAAAAAATCCTTTGTTGATGTTTTTACTTTAGTTTGTCTGCTTTCGGTCTGCGTACGAATATGACTTCAAGTTTGATTATGTTTACTACTCTAGGGGTACATGCTTGAGGAAGTCTGTACCGGTTTAAAAAAAAAAAACTGACGGACTCTAAGAAGCTCGCAATGAATGAACTGGACGCACAGAAAGCCAGTCTGCACATTTATGTAGCCTAGAACAATTTCTCGCATTTGGATGAGAATAAACTTGGCGAGAATGTGACCGCCTTCACAGACGTTGTCAACATGCAAATCGGGTATGTTGAATAACCGCATAGAACAAAGGAACTGTTGTCAAACTAACGGGTTGCATTCGATTCATGGTGAACTGATGGATTACGGATCGAAATGCGATTAATAATTTACATACATTTTGTTTATGATTTTCGTTCTTAAAGTACACCTATATTGCAGGTAATGGCATCAATACCAGCGTTAGACAAAAACTGAAGATATGCCTAAAAATAGCAAGTTTCAAAGAACAAAATGATGTACGTGACCCCCCATATCGCTTACCTCTGGCAGAGAAAGCCATTTCCAGCAAAACCAACGAAAATTCTATTCTGAGGTCTAAATTTTGGCTCCTTTTTTTTGGCGGGAATTGAGTCACATGACCCGTTTTTGCGGCTTACCATTGGCTGCAGGGGGAATTCCTTTCTACTTTTGGGCGTCAGATCGAGGCTCATTAAATATGCATGGAGGAATTTTCTGAGGAATGGGGACTTGTCATGCAGACTGTAGAGAAAGTCAGACAGTGCCAGTGACGTGAACATCTATGCCTCTTGAGGATGTTTGAAGCGCGCGCATGCACTCACGCACACGCCGTACACACACACATCAACGCGCTTTCAGAAGAGCATGCAGGTGTACTTAGAATAGCATTTAAAGTCAACCTTATTTCACACAAATTATACTTACTTACTTACGCCTGTCACCCCTCCCAGGGTATAGGCCGTCGACGAGAGACCTCCAGCGACTCCTGTCCTGTGCTTCTCCTTCGATTTTACTCCAGGTGGTTCCCAGTCTCTTGATGTCTGCTTGGAGGTCTCGACGCCAGGTGTTTCTCGGCCTGCCTCTTTTCCTCTTTCCCTGGGGGTTTCATGACAATGCCTGCCTAGTGATACGGGAAACTGGCTTTCTCAGACAGTGACCAATCCATCCTCATTTTCTTCGTCCAATTTCATTTTCTGCTGTTATCTGCTCTGTTCTCTCCCAGAGTCTGACGTTGCTGATCTTCTCTGGCCAGTGGATTTTTAAGATTCTTCTAAGGCAACTGTTTATGAAGATCTGTACTCTGTTGACTGTGGTGTTTGTCAACCTCCAAGCCTCTGCTCCAAAAAGGAGAACTGCTTTTACGTTTGAGTTGAAAATCCAGACTTTGGTGTGTTGTGACAGCTCTCTGGAACTCCACACTTTTTTCAACTGGGGAAAGGCTGCTCTGGCTTTACCGATTCGTCCTCTGACATCTGCATCAGTGCCACCTTTTTTGTCGATGATGCTCCCGAGATAGGTGAAGGACTCCACCTCCTCCAACGGGGTGCCAGCAAGCAAGGCTGGTTCTTCCCTGGTTGCGTTCAGCCTCATTGTCTTTGTTTTCTGTTTGTGGATGGTGAGGCCCACTTGGGACGAGATGTCAGCAAGCCTCGCGGTCTTGTCCTGCATTTGTTGATGAGTGTGGGACATTAAAGCCAAGTCGTCTGCAAAATCGAGGTCGTCAAGCTGTGTCCACAGGGTCCACTGTATTCCGCTTCTTCTCTCCTCTATGGTCCTCTTCATGACCCAGTCTATGGCCAGTAGGAAGAGGAACGGAGACAGCAAACAACCCTGCCTGACGCCGGTTCTGCCTTGGAGCTGCCTGGTGAACTGCCCTTCATGGATCACGCGACATGTCATGCCATCGTAGCTGCTCTTGATCAGGCAGACGAGTTTTGTGGGTACACCGTAGTGTCGTAGGAGTTTCCACAGAGTCTCTCGGTCCACGCTGTCAAATGCTTTCTCGTAATCCACAAAGTTGACGTACAGCGGGGAGCTCCACTCCAGAGACTGCTCCATGATGATGCGGAGAGTGGCAACCTGGTCTGTACATGATCGGTTTTTCCTGAATCCTGCTGGCTGGTCTCTCAGCTGGGGGTCGACGGAGCTCTTCATTCTCTCCAAGATGATCCTGTTGAAGACCTTTCCTGGTACTGACAGCAATGTGATTCCTCTGTAGTTGGAACACTTGCTGAGGTCGCCTTTCTTTGGAAGCTTGATTAGGTACCCCTCCTTCCAGTCAGCCGGCATCACCTCCTCTTCCCAGATCTTTCCAAACAGTGGGTACAGCATCTCTACTGTTGTTTCTAGGTCTGCTTTCAGAACCTCCTTTCAGAATCTGGCCCTGCTGCTTTGCCGTTCTTCACAAATGCCACTGCTCTTCTGATCTCTTCCCGGCTGGGTCTGTCACAGCTGATGGGTAGGTCAGTCTCTGCTGGCTGGTTGTCTGGGGGGTCGGCTGGGGTGGGTCTCAGTGTTCAGTAACCCTTCAAAATACTCGGCCCATCTGTCGAGTTGGTCTGCTCTTTCGGCAATAGGCTTGCCTTCTTTGTCTTTTACTGGTCTTTCTGTATGGCCATACTTGCCAGACACTCTTCTGGTAATGTCGTAGAGCTGTTTCAAGTTGCCTCTGCCTGCTGACTTTTCTGCCTCTGCTGCCAGGCCGTCTGTGTAGACTCTCTTGTCTGCCCTGATACTCCTCTTCACCTTATTTCATTCGGTGCACCCCTCTCGCGAGGGACCCCTGTCCACCACCCAGGAGACGCGCCTCAACGCCATATGGTCTCAGCGCGAGGACACAAATTATAGCAAGACTGAAATTGTACCGTGAAATTTTATTTTTGTCACCATTTTCGCAAGTCTTGAATCGAAAGCCAAACTCATATCACGTTAAATATAAAATTACGTAAAAACAATTTTTTTTTAAAAAGTCGTGACAAATAACGTTTGACAAAGGCAATGACACATATGTGCACATCTCCAAGAGGCATAGATCCTCGTGCCCGAACATCTATGCCTCTTGAGGATGTTTGCAGCGCGTGCATGCACTGACGCACGCACAGGTACACGCACACGCATACACACACATCGACGCGCTTTCAGAAGAAAATGCAGATGTACTTAGTATAGCATGTAGCTAGGTAAAGTCAACCTAATTTCACACAAATTATTTCAAGACTGCAATTGTACCGTGAAATGCTAGTTGTTGTTTTTTCCCCAAGTCTTGAAGCGAAAGCGAATCTCATATCACGTTAAATATAAAATTACGTTAAAAAATATATATAAAAAAACGTCATGACAAATGACGTTTGACAAACCAATGACGCATATGCACTGCGCGCGCCCCTTATAGAATTCACTATGACGCATTGACACATCTGCATGGCTTTTTCAAAAGGAGATATTTCAACATCAGAATCAAGTCAAAGACAAAAGGTATTATAGACCCTTGACAGCGAAGACAGCTCTCATATAGAAGGGACTTTGTTGGTTATGGTTCATCCCATTTTGTTTATGTTTAATATCATCTCTGAACCGTCAGATTAACCGTAATCTGGCTTACCCGCACATAAACTGTTTTCTGCATTATTTTATTGCCGCGTAGACTAGCATATCTCAGTTTTCTTTCTAATAATGTCTGATAATACGTTGAAATCACACCAGCTCCATATCAGTAGGGCACCTTAACATTACCACTTGGTGAATAAGGTTCCCGAGTTTTGACCCAACCCACACGCTTTCACATTTTTGGAATCACCGAGTCATGCCTAAATTCCAACATTAGCGATGTGTCACTTTCAGTTCCTGCATTTTCCATTTTCAGACGTGATCCTGTACTTCCGCAGCAAACAGGAGTTGTTGTGTATATACACGATTCTCTTGCGCAGTTTACGCGCAGGCAGACGCCGTGAATAGACCTTGAATCAAAGACTGTTGAAAGCCGCGTGTGGGTTGAGGTCAAAACAAACAAATCTGCTCCGTTGTTAATTGGATTTGTGTATAGAAACCCGTCTGCATGACTGAGTGGTACGACGACTTCAACTTTAACAATGGTGGACAAAGTAATTAAATGCAGCTCCTATGTATTATTACTTGGAGACTTTAACATTAACATGTTTACTTCACACCCAGCTTGGGATTCCACTATCACTATGTTAGGTCTCAAGCAGCTTATCATATCCGCCACCAGAGTTACAGAGTCGTTTGCCACTCTCATTTATCATGTTTATACTTCTAACAAATCAAGGGATTCACGCTCTTCGCAGGTGCTAAAATGAGACAGTACTCGTGACTACCGATCTACTCATTCTGTGCGATTTGTGACGCTTATAGCACTAGTACTCGTGCACCGTCACGTGACACTTTCTCTACTAGTGTTCTACGCCATATTCACACTACGATCATATCTGCGTCCTTTCGCGGCGCTGACGGACTTATTTCCCCTATCGCGCAGCGGGGTTGTTTAGCTTTAACTGTAAGTGAAGTGTGCTGAAGGGGTTAGTCCCTCTTAGTGAACGTTGTGACGTATTTTCTGGCCGCAAGGTAGTGAGGTCTATGCTAGTTATTTCACTTGCCTCCCACATTCTCTGTGTTAGAGCGGACTAATATTATTCTTTTACTTGTTTCACGATTTCAGTTCTTATTTGCCGTTGTATCACTTATAAGCTTTTTCATTAGTACTCTTTAGTACTGACATACATTTGCAATCATGGCGTATGGTCGCCAGTTACATATTGGCCATTTAATTAATTGTTTATCATTTAACTAACAAAGTTCCCGATCTGTGTGTGCTCTTGAGTCAACCCAATCCATTTCACTTGTTTTGTGTAACGGAATCGCGTCTCAATCCTAACATCAGCGATGAGGCCAAAATCAGCGATGAGGCCGTTTCTATCCAGGACTTCACTGTACTGCGCCGCAATGCTGAAGTACCCGGGACAGACGGGTATTGCAGTATACATTCATAATTCAATTAGCGGTATTACTCGCAGGCGTGGGGACATGGAGTCGAAAACCGTTGAATGCATTTGGATTGAGTTAAGGGCAAACAAATCAAGCCCCGTGCTGGTCGGGTACATTTACAGAAACCCAGCATCAACATTTCAATGGCCCTTCGACGACTTTATCGTCATCAGTGATGATAAGGTCAGACAGTCCAGCTCTGAAATTTTGATAGTCCTAGGCGATTTCAATATTAACATGTTTTTGAATAACCATGTCTATGTTTGGTTTAAAGCAGCTAGTTAAAACAGCAACTCGTGTTAGTCCAACTTCCTACACCCTTATAGACCACATATATACAACTACTCAATCAAGGGTGATGGCAATAGAAGTGCTTCAGGTAGGGATTAGCGATCACTACCCGGTGTGCTGTTGCTGGGCGGATAATTCATTCCGAAAACATCAGCACACGACTATTAGATACAGATCACTTAAACACTTCAACACGGAAACATTTCTTTGTGATTTAAGTAGCGCACCCTTTGATACAGTGTACTACCATAATGACCCCAACGATGCTTTGTCTGAATGGTACGGCTTGTTCCTTGGTGTTTGTTACGTGGTGAAGTCGTAGTCGTAGTATGATAAACACACCAGACGCACGCACGTAAGGTTCTTTTAAATAAACTTCATTCAGCTGCAACCCGTCACATGTGGCTTAAGGATGTAGACAATACTGGAGTAACAGTTTCAACAATATTTTAATTCAGCAATGCGATCTCCACACAATGCATTTCCAAATGCACCAACATTGATACAATGTCTCTTCTGCAAATGTCCACACTGGCGACACAAAGTTTCTCATACAACGTACACCACCGTTACGCTGCGTCTCTCACAATATACACCCTATACGATAAACTGTGTCTCTACAACTGACAATGCAAGACAATGTACATACGTGCTTCCCAGCACCAAACTTTTATAGTACAACCAATTTACAGAATAATCCAAGAAAATCATACAACGCAACCAATCAGAACGAAACACGTAACTGAAACTCATAAATATTAATAAAGAAAGAATTTAGTAGAATAACTACAATAGGCTACAAAAATTCGGCTACTAATTTCAGCCCCAAATCCTAGTGTGTAACCATATCACACAAAAGTATGGAAGGCAGTTCACAATCTAGCCGGAATCTTTCCAGAAGTTTCACAATCTTTCAACAACAAAAAACATACCGACTGGCTGCCAACTTCACGCGCACATAAAACAACTATGACTATTTGAGCGTCTATAAAACAGTGTAGCGAAATGTTGCCTACACCTCTGACGACACACCGCCGTGAGATGGCCTTAGTCGCCTGCTCGGCGTTAAACCCAAATAACTAACTAACTAACTGACGACACACATACGCGGTCACTAGACAGCGCGACCTGCTCGAAGGTCTATACTCCGCGAATCTACATAAAAACAAAAATCGACCGCTATTCTCCGCGCGACCTTGCTAGAAGCTTCCGGTTAAACTTAGCATAATAACAAAGCGAATTCCGCTCTACGCGCGAACGAAAGAAAATCTTACTAAAAAGGTACGTAAATCGTAACCATGATAGCTCAAATAAATATCGGATCGTTTCCTACGATTAACACATGTATGCTCTCACAGGACATATATATATATATATATATATATATATATATATATATATATATATATATATATATATATATATATATATATATATATATATATATATATAATATATATATATATATATATATATATATATATATATATATATTGTCACGGTTAGTGACTGTTTTGACAGTGGTAGTCGAAAGTTACCGAAGCACCGGTCACGCAGGAATAGTGAGTTGTTTACAAGTTGGTAGAGACGGGTTAGTGTTCTTTGTTTTGCACTGCGGGGCGCGCTAGTGAATGCGGTAGTGTGTTCACTGCAGAGTTTAGCTTGTCGGGAGCAAGGCAATGATATTTTAGTTCCCAGCTGTACTCGGTTGGACCAAGTTGTCTTGCCTAGCTGACTGTTGAGAGTCAGTGACACAGCGCCGATCGGGTCGTTGGGGGCCAAAGACTGGGGGTTGTTTTGCCTACGGGTGGCGGCGTTGTGACGAGTCGCAGAGGAGGTAAGTGCTTAAAAAACCCGCGTGCGGATGTTTTGTTATGTTCAGATGGTATGGGTGTTAGGGCTAGAAGTATCGTGGGGGGGGGGGGGGGGAAGGAGGGGAAAACGCGATGGGTGGTAAAGGGGAAGTATTGTTTTGACGTTAGTGTTTTGGTTCTATTTCATTAGTTATTTTTAACTGTTTAGCGAAATGTTGCATTGGTTAGTGGAATGTGTTGGTTAGTGAAATGGTGTATTGGCTGGTTGTGAAAGTGCAGAGAATGTTAGGAAGGCTTTTATATAATGTTTGAGAACTTTTATTGTTTGGTTTTTGTGTAATTTTTGGTTTGGAAAGCACGTGTCACATGGGTGAGGGTCGAGTGCTTGAACGGTTAGTGGTAGTGTTTTTGTAAACCAAGCAGGGTGGGTATGGGAGTTTAGCTGGTTTAACGACCCACTGGTTTACCTTACTTACGAGGCCGTTTAGGCTCCTGCTTTTGTTTTGCATTCGTTTTCGGGGTCGGGACCGGTTGGAGGACCGACGGGCATCGGGACCAACCACAGGTCGCTGGACCGGGTGTCGCGTGGAAGGGCGCGGTCGTCTATGCTGCCGAAGCCGCCGTGTCACCGTCGCGGCCAGACCAAGCGCCAGGGAAACAGGGGAACAGAGAAAGAGAGAGAGAAGACCCGCGAAGCTGTACGACCGTTAAGAAAACCGGACGGGAGGGATCCACAGGCGTTCGTCGACTCACCACGGTGGTCCCATTCTTATTCGCCTTTCCATTACTCACTCTGCCTTGGTGTAGTTCCATGATTCTTGTACACGAACAGTACGTTGTAAATGACGGTTTTCAGCCGTCAATTCGGAGGACTGTAACCTGACTTTTATTATTGTGGAGCAACAGTGCTGCGTAGCGTGGGGGAGTGCTTGTTTCCACCACTCGATGCAATGCTGATGCTGTGGAAGTAGTATTAACCTTGGTTTAGTTTTTTTCCTTTTGTTTTTCTTTTCTTTCTTTCTTTTTCGGGAGGGGGAGGAGGGGGCAGGGAGGGGAAGTGTCGGTGGGAAGTGTGGGAAGGAAGGAAAGGGGGATAGTTAGTGTAATAAGTATTAAAGAGTGAGTGTACGTGTAAAGTAAATGTGTTGTGTTGTGTTGCTTGTGCTGAGCTGTAACCTGTCTTGAGGCAAGACGCTAGGGTTCTTTATCTGTCTTCTTTCGCTCTTCAACTCCTAACCTTCATTCTCGTCTATCTCTAGTCGGGACATTTGGGGGTTCTACTTCTATTCTATCTTTCAATCTCGTCTGTCCCTCCCTAGTCGTGACATTTGGGGGCTCGTCCGGGATACAATAGGGGGAGGTAACTCACCCGTATTTTAGTACGAGGTACAGCTCAGTGTGTGTTGTTTTGTATTGTCGCCGGTCTCGGCTGACAAGCTGACGTTGACAGACTCTGACGGTAAACTAAGGGCGTTTGGTTGGGTGCTCGGGCGCACGCGCTGGGGCTCGCACGCGGGGTTTTTAGACCTATCCTCGGGGTTCGACACAGAGCGTGTTACTTGTGGGCATTTTTGATCTTGTGTGTTTCATCTCCTGTATAGTATGGAGGAGGACGGACCGGCCTTCAACACTCGGGGCAGGATGGCGCTTGCCGGAGATCACCCGCGGTCAGTTACTGCTGCTGGCTGCTGCTAGGAGTCCAGGGTTTCAGCCACGGTCTCCAGGAGCTCAGGCTTTTCAGTTTGCGTCACCATCGTTGGGTAGAGGTAGGGGAAAGTTAGTTCCATTGTTGTACTCACCTACTAACTTGACCCCAGGCCCCGGTAGGCTTATTAACCGTACTGAAACGGAGGTAGTTGAGAGGCCTACTGATGATTCTACCATGAAGGACCTCATCTTCTACATGATGCAGAAGGACCAAGCCGACCGGGAGGAACGTTGTCGTGAGGAGGAGAAGCGTCGTCGTCAGGACCAGGCCGACCGGGAGGAACGTTTTCGTCAGGAGGAGTTGCGTCACCGGAAAGAAGAGGAGGAGAAAAAGGAAGGCAGGAACTTTTAGAGCTGATGTCGAGTCATATCACTAAGTCACAGCCAGCATCGAAGTCGGAGATCTTCCAGCCAGTGAAGATTAATTTGCCGCCTTATGATGAGAAAGAAGACCTTGACATTTACTTGACTCAGTTTGAAAGGTTTAGCTGGAGTTTTGAAGTGGCCAGAGGATACGTTGGCCTCAGGCTGTCATCGCTTCTGAAGGGAAAGGCCTGAGAAGTTCTTGACCGACTAGCGCCAGATGTAGCTCTAAAGGATTACGAGGAACTGAAGAATGCGTTGTTAACCAGGTTTCAGTTAACAGCAGAAACGTACAGACTCAGGCTGAGGACATCAAGGAAGCAGAAAGAAGAATCCTTTCCGCAGTTCGCTGTCCGCCTGGAGCTCTGGTTGAAGAGATGGATGTCACTAAGTAAGAAGAAGAGGAGTTTCAAGACCTGAAAGACTTGATTCTTCAAGAGCAACTCTTGGACGGTTGGACTCTTGGACGGTATGACACCGGAACTGGCTACCCATGTTAGGGAGAGGAAACCTAGCACCGTCACTCAAGCAGCAGAGATCGCTGAAGTCTATTTAGAGGCACGGAGAGGTACGCAGCGTGGAGGTTTGTTCAGTCGCCATACAAGAGTCCAACCAGGAAGTAAACCCAAACCCGCTGACAGTGACGAGACCAAACCGGGCAAACCACCAGGAGCTTCTGATTCGAAGTCGCCTAAAGGTTGCTGGCATTGTGGAGGACCACATAGGAAAGACAGTTGGCCCAAACTAGCGAAAAAGGCAGCAGTCGCAAAGGTTGGTGGGAGGACCAAGGTAGAGAAGCCCGCCGAGTTCAAGTACGACCCGCGTTGTTCAGCAGTAGTGAATGGCCAAGTTGCTGAAGGTCTACGGGACACTGGGGCAACTCTCCTGATCGTGGCCAAACAGCTAGTGAAGGAAGATCAACTTGACGGCAAGAGCCTTTCACTAATGTCAGTGGATTCCAGCACGGTAACAGGACCCACAGCGATTGTCGACCTCGTCTGCCCCTTTTATTGTGGGAAAGCCATGGCATTAGTTCTCGATAGACCAGTATCACCTGTTATCATAGGGAACGAGGCGGAAGACGCAGAAGGAGTCCAACACTTTGTTCCGGTCACTCCTACGGAAATGGCAATGGCTGTCATGACACGACAGCAAGCACCGAAGACGAGAAGAGGTGAATTAAAGATAGGGGATCAAAGGATGACAGTTCTTTCAGTTACACCTGAAGTTTTGAAACGATCTCAGAGGGAGGACCCAAGTTTGGAAAACGTCCGTTCCAAAGTGGGGAAACCACCTGCGACCTGTAAAAATGGAAACAAGGTCCACTACTTTTGGAAGAAGGGAATACTGTACCGGGCTTACAGTAATAACCATGCCTTACAGAAGCAAGTAGTTGTACCACAGCAATTCAGGAACGAAGTGATACGCATTGGACACGATACTCCCATGGCCGGTCATTTGGGTGCGCGTAAGACGCAGGAGAGAGTACAGCGCAGTTTTTATTGGCCAGGTGTGTGCTCAGACGGGAACAGATACTGCAAATCCTGCGACCAGTGCCAACGTTCTACGCCTCCAGGGAAAATTCGGAAGGCTCCATTGGGAAGTATGCCGCTGATAGATCAGCCGTTCGACCGGGTAGCAGCGGACATCATTGGACCCATAATCCCAGCATCAGACAGAGGACACAGGTTTGTGTTGGTCATGGTGGACTTTGCTACAAGGTATCCAGAAGCGGTACCTCTGAAGCAGATAGATGCTAATTCTATTGCTGAAGCTTTCTGGAATACATGGACTCAAGTGGGAATTCCGCGGGAAATCCTCACGGACAAAGGGACACAGTTCACAAGTGAAGTCATGGCCGAGGTGAACACACTACTCGTGATCCGAGGCATGACCACGACGCCGTACCACCCTCAGTGTAACTGGTTAGTAGAAAGGTTCAACCAAACCCTGAAGATGATGATCAGAAGGTTGTGTCAAGAACAGCCGAGAGAATGGGACCGGTTCTTGCCAGGACTCCTATTTGCCTACAGAGAGGTTCCGCAGGAATCTACTGGATTCGCTCCTTTCGAACTACTCTTCGGTCGTACAGTAAGAGGGCCACTGCAAGTTCTCCAGAAGTTGTGGACTGACGAGGAGGCCGATGCCGAATCACGTACTGTGGCAGAGTATGTGGTCGAACTTCGAAACAGGATCGAGGAAACTTGCAAGATAGCCCAGACGCAATTGGCAAAATCTGTCCAAAGGTACAAACGTAACTTCGACAAGAAAGCCAGGGCCAGAACATTCAAAGTGGGGAGCAAGGTGCTACTCTTCTATCCTGCCAAGAACAAGATGGAAATGGCTTGACAAGGCCTGTACGTCGTTACCGAGAAGAAGGGAGAAAATAACTACAGGATACGCATCAGGGGAAAAGAAAAAAACTGTTTCATGCAAACTTGCTGAAGGCCTACGTCGAGAGAGAGCCACCTGCACAGGTAGAGAAGTTAGCAGCAATGGCCGTGATTACTCAAGATGAGTGCGTTGAGGAAGAGGCTGAGGAAGTAAGCCTGTGTTTCGACAGGAACAGTTCCGTTGATTCAGTTACAAGCAGAAGAAACTACCATTGATTATCTGGGACATCACGTTGGAAACGGTGAGCTCAGGCCTGACGTTGAGAAACTGGAGAAAATCCGGAGGGCTGAAGCACCCAAGACGAAACGCCAGTTGCGCGCATTTCTGGGATTAGCAGGGTACTATCGTCGTTTTGTACCAAGTACGCTGAAACTGCTCGACTGACGCTACCAAGAAACGAGAACCGAACCAGGTTCGGTGGACACCGGAATGTAACGAAGCATTCGAAACGCTTAAGGACCAGTTGTGCAGTGAGCCAGTGGTCAAACTATCTGATTGGGACAAACCTTTTTGCTTAAGGACGGATGCGTCGGGGGTAGGTCTAGGAGCAGTGCTTCTACAAGAAGGGGACGACGACCTACTACACCCCGTGGCGTACGCCAGCAAGAAACTCAGCCCAACAGAACAAAGGTACTCCGCGATCGAGCGAGAATGGTATGCGATTGTCTGGGGAATAGGCAAATTCCACACATATCTGTTTGGTCAACAGTTTACAGTCGAGTGTGATCACTCACCACTCCAGTATCTGCAGTCCATGAAATCAGTCAACAGTCGTATTTGCTCGTTGGGCACTTTTGTTGCAAGAACATGACTTTGTAGTTAAGGTTATTCCAGGGGTGGAGAATGTCGGAGCCGACTATTTGAGTCGCATGACGGAATAGGGTGCTCTAGTTTGGTTGTTGTTGTTGTTGTTTTTTCACGGTGAGGGGTGCTTTCGACTTAGGTTGGAGGGTATTGTCACGGTTAGTGACTGTTTTGACAGTGGTAGTCGAAAGTTACCGAAGCACCGGTCACGCAGGAATAATGAGTTGTTTACAAGTTGGTAGAGACGGGTTAGTGTTCTTTGTTTTGCACGTGCGGGGCGCGCTAGTGAATGCGGTAGTGTGTTCACTGCAGAGTTTAGCTTGTTGGGAGCAAGGGAATGATATTTTAGTTCGCAGCTGTACTCGGTTGGACCAAGTTGTCTTGCCTAGCTGATTGTTGGGAGTCAGTGACTGACCGTCTGTGAGAGTCAGTGACACAGCGCCGATCCAGTCCCGGGGTCGTTGGGGGCCGGAGACTGGGGGTTGTTTTGCCCACGGGTGGCGGCGTTGTGACGAGTCGCAGAGGAGGTAAGTGCTTAAAAACCCGCGTGCTGATGTTTTGTTATGTAAAGTTGGTATGGGTGGTTTGTACTATGTGTTAGGGCTAGAAGTATCGTGGGGGGGGGGGGGGGTGGAGGAGGGGAGAACGCGATGGGTGGTAAAGGGGAAGTATAGTTTTGACATTAGTGGTTTGGTTCTATTTCATTAGTTATTTTTAACTGTTTAGCGAAATGTTGCATTGGTTAGTGGAATGTGTTGGTTAGTGAAATGTTGTATTGGCTGGTTGTGAAAGTGCAGAGAATGTTAGGAAGGCTTTTATATAATGTTTGAGAACTTTTATTGTTTGGTTTTTGTGTAATTTTTGGTTTGGAAAGCACGTGTCACATGGGTGAGGGTCGAGTGCTTGAACGGTTAGTGGTAGTGTTTTTGTAAACCAAGCAGGGTGGGTATGGGAGTTTAGCTGGTTTAACGACCCACTGGTTTACCTTACTTACGAGGCCGTTTAGGCTCCTGCTTTTGTTTTGCATTCGTTTTCGGGGTCGGGACCGGTTGGAGGACCGACGGGCATCGGGACCAACCACGGCTCGCTGGACCAGGTGTCGGCGTGGAAGGGCGCGGTCGTGTCACCATCGCGGCCAGACCAAGCGCCAGGGAGAGAGAGAGAGAGAGAGAGAGAGAGAGAGAGAGAGAGAGAGAGAGAGAGAGAGAGAGAGAGAGAGAGAGAGAGAGAGAGAGAGAGAGAGAGAGAGAGAGAGAGAGAGAAAAGACCCGCGAAGCTGTACGACCGTTAAGGAAGCCGGACGGGAGGGATCCACAGGCGTTCGTCGACTCACCACGGTGGTCCCATTCTTATTCGCCTTTTCATTACTCACTCTGCCTTGGTGTAGTTACATGATTCTTGCATATGAACAGTACGTTGTAAATGACGGTTTTCAGCCGTCAGTTCGGAGGACTGTAACCTGACTTTTATTATTGTGGAGCAACAGTGCTGCGTAGCGTGGGGGAGTGCTTGTTTCCACCACTCGATGCAATGCTGATGCTGTGGAAGTAGTATTAACCTTGGTTTAGTTTTTTCCTTTTGTTTCTTTTCTTTCTTTTTTTCGGGAGGGGGAGGGGAGGAGGGGGCAGGGAGGGGAAGTGTCGGTGGGAAGTGTGGGAAGGAAGGAAAGGGGGATAGTTAGTGTAATAAGTAATAAAGAGTAAAGTGTAAAGTAAATGTGTTGTGTTGCTTGTGCTGAGCTGTAACCTGTCTTGAGGCAAGACGATAGGGTTCTTTATCTGTCTTCTTCCGCTCTTCTCAAACCTTCATTCTCGTCTATCTCTCTTTAGTCCGGACATTTGGGGGTTCTACTTCTATTCTACCTTTCAATCTTGTCTGTCCCTCCCTAGTCGTGATATATATAACACCTTTGCATAAGGCAGGGGACATTTCCATCTTCTCTAAAAACGGCTAAAGTGATCACACTACCTAAAACGAAAGACCTTGCCGACCCTAACGAGTTCAGGTCCATTTCAACACTGTCAAAACCGATAGAAAGACACATTCACACACACTTACAACATTTTTTAGATTTTCTAGAAAAACACAAACTCATACATCCATTACAATCTGGCTTTCGGCGGAAACACTCCTGTCACACAGCATTGGTACACCTAGTTGACAGATGAATAGCTGTCAAATGACTGGAGCAGTATTTTTGGACCTTTCAAAAGCATTTGACCTCGTCAATCATAAAACTTTAGTTCAAAAACTTACTGTCTATCAACTAAGCGCAGACACACTAGCCTTCCTTTTGTCATATCTGCATGGGCGTATGCAGTATGTCTACGTGAATGGTAAACACTCACCTGAGGGAGTGATAGAGCACGGAGTACCACAGGGATCGATTCTTGGTCCATTATTGTTCTGTCTTCATAAACGACCTTCTATTATATATATCTGACGCCAGTGTAACTTGCAGTCTTTTTGCAGGCGATGGAACACTGGACGTTTCGTCATCAGATGTACCATGTATGGTGAAGATTCTCCAGGACAGTTTAAATGAGGTATCTGAATGGTGCAGAAATAACGCTATGATACCTAATCCAACTAAAACCAAATGCATGCTGATTACCACACGGCAAAAGCATCAGCTGAACCCCCCTCCCCTTCAACTAACACTTAACGGCCAGCCTGTGGAGCAAGTCGGGGAACAGCGCGTGCTTGGAATCAACTTAGACGACAAGTTGTGCTGGCAAGGCCACATTACTAAACTGTGTAAAATAGTATCTAAAAATGTATTCCTCCTGTCGAAATTGAGACATTTCGCTAAAGAGCCAACAAGCAAACTCTTCTACTATGCGGGGCGGTCCGTGGCGCTGTGGTTAAGGCGCCTGCCACCAATGCTAAAGGTGCGAGGTTCTATACCGGGTTTCGGCGTCGGATTTTTCTCTTCTAGTAAGTGTCACCGGTAATTCGGGCGGACCGTCGGGGGTTCTTTCTCCGGGTACTCCGGTTCTTCCACCCCCTCCACTTTGGTTTCAGGCCACTTTATAAATTTCAAATACAAGCGATCAAAATTTCCGAAAACTCAGTAGCTGAGCTGACCCTTCGCACCACGTGAATGTCCTGTGTCTGTCTTGTACTATGTTTGTCTTCAGAGTGAATGCGTGTGTCACGTGAGCGTGCGTGTTGGGTGCAGTTCGCGGCGCTTTGAGCCGATTCGCCGAATCGGGAAAACGCGCCTATATAATAACCATTATTATTATTATTATATTCAGTCACATTTGGATTATGCCTCATCTATTTGGGACCGTAGTAGAGACGCTAATTGAAAAAGTCTGAACTCGCTCCACAGAAGAGCCATTAAACTCATTGTTGACAGACCCTCGGAAGTCATTAGTACTGACAACAAGTTCAAGCTGTTAGACATTTTGCTACTTGAAAAACAGTTTATGTATAACAAGTTGGTGCTCCGCCATGCGCAAAATCACCCTCTCAGAAACACCAGCCTGTCTCAATAGTTTGTTCCACTTTGCTCATACGAGGTCCAGTCGAACACCAGGGAGCAATCTTGTAGTACCGATGCCTCGACTGGACATTTATAGGTCGTCATTGTCCTATTCTGGTGCAAAGTTATGGAACTCCATTCCTGCGGATGTTAGAGCCGCGCCATCGCTTAAAACATAACTTACATGACCAAGCTGCTGAAACATCTAGGCACAACTTAATTTTTCCTTTTATTTTTTATTTTTATTTTTATTCTTACATGTAGCATTCCATGCATTGTGCGGTATTTCACGGATAGTCTGCATTCTCTTGTAACATTTATGAACGCGTGTAATATACCGCTGGCATTCCAGCAAGCCGCATTATGTAATATCCATGACCCCATGGACTCGGCTGGCCAGACGGGATGCCGTCGATAGACAAAGTTAAGACATAAACGCTCGCACCGCGTGGCAGTACTATAGTTTCTTCGCGTCGACCCGCGCGCGCGATGATTGCGGTATCACTATACATTACTTTTACTGCAGACTATAGCAGCTAGCTGTGCGCGGTTTTGGCGCGGGGAGGCCGCTATCGCATGTGTGTGTAAATAATAAATAATAAAAAAAATAAAAAATTTATTTCAGTTCTTGCAGGCCCATCAGGCCCATATGAACACAAAATACAATTTACAACCAGAAAATACAGGAAGGTGGTTGTAAAAAACACAATCACATAGCATTACAACAGCGCATATAAATAAACAAAAACAACAAAAGTTCAAAGTTTTTTTTGATGGCATATGTGTGTGTTTGTCTGTGTGTGTGCGAGTGTATGTGTGTGTGCACGCGCGCATCCCTACGTGCTTGCGCACGCGCGCGCGCGCGTGTGTAGTGTGTGTGTCAGTGTGTGTGTGTGTGTGTGTGTGTGTGTGTGTGTGTGTGTGTGTGTGTGTGTGTGCGCGCGTGTTGTATGTTTGTTGGAGTGAGCCGTGTTGATTTTATGAGAACAATAGCGGTTTTATGTACAAAATCCTTTATACTCTTTATATTTGATGTCTTACGGAAGACCAAGACATACTGAAGAGATGAACAGAGTACTGTTCAGATTTGTACAACCACCGAGCTACAGGGGACCCAGGCATACTTGTCAACCCACCTGTGACCAACAATGGCAACTATCCCATCCTCCGAGAAGAAGTAGAGGCTGCAGCGAAGTCGCTGGAAAAAAAGGGAAGGCAGCAGGAGTAGACAACATCAGTCCCTGCAGAGCTAGTCCAAGAAGGGGGAGAAGACATGATAAGCACCTTACTAACAATCTGCAATAAGATCTGGCAGTCAGGGGATTGACCCACACCATGGACCCAATTACTTATAATAACTCTCCCCCAAAAAGGCAAATTACATCAATGTCAGAATTATCGCACGATCAGTCTTATATGCCACCCAAGCAAAGTCATGTTAAAGATCCTACTGAACAGGCTGAAGCCACAGGCAGAGGAAATCATAGCTGAGGAAAGGCAGGCTTCAGACCAGGGCGCAGCACAACTGAGCAGATCTTCAACCTGAGAGTTCTATGTGAGAGGTACCTCCAGCACCAGCAAGACCTCTATCATGTCTTTGTGGATGTTAAGAAAGCGTTTGACAGAGTGTGGCATGCAGCCCTTTGGTCCACCATGAAGCTATACAACATCAATGCCAACCTGATCAAAGTCATAGCAAACCTTTACAACAAGGCTACTAGCGCAGTCTGCTTCAGCGGCAAAATAGGAAACTGGTTTAGGACTACAGTCGGAGTCAGACAAAGCTGCTTGCTCTTACCTACTCTTTTCAACATCTTCCTGGAAAGAATCATGACAGACGCTCTGAAAGATCATGAAGGAACTGTCAGTATTGGAGGCAGAACAATCACAAACTTGCGCTTTGCGGACGATAGTGATGGCCTTGCAGGAACAGAGAAGGAGTTAGCTCAGCTGGTGGAAAAGCTGGACAGTACAGCCATTGCGTATGGGGTGGAAATCAGTGCAGAGAAGACCAAACTGATGACAAATAACACCATTGGCACTGACACTGACGTCATGATTGGAAGCCAAAAACTGAAAGCAGTTAATAAATTCAAATACTTAGGAGCCATTGTGACAGATGAGGAATCAAACCCAGAAATACTGTCCAGGATTGCGCAGACAACAACAGCACTGACAAGATTGAAGACCATATGGAAGGACAGAAACATCACCCTAAACTCCAAGATCAGACTGATGCGCTCCTTAGTCATCTCAGTGTTCTTGTATGCCTGCGAGTGATGCACCCTCACAGCAGACCTTGAAAGGAGGATACAAGCCACTGAAATGAGATGTTTTCGAAGGCTGCTTGGCATTTCATACAGAGATCACATCACGAACGAGGAAGTGGGAAGCAGAATCAGGCAAGCCATCGGGTCCTATGAAGACCTATTAGTCATTATGAAAAAACGCAAACTGAAGTGGTATGGGCATGTCACGCGTTCAGCAGGGCTTGCTAAAACAATCCTGCAAGGCACTGTGCAAAGGGGACGAAGGAGAGGAAAACAGAGGAAAAGATGGGAGGACAATATCTCGGAGTGGACAGGACTGAGGCTGGGCGATACGCTAAGAATGGCAGAGAACAGAGTGGAATGGAGGGAGCTGGTTGCCAAGTCATCAGTGGTGCCCCAACGGTCGGCAAGACTACGGGATATAGATAGATGGATAGATATTTGCTGTAGTATAGTTTTAAGTGATAGAATGTATGTGTACATGATGTGTGTGTGTGTGTGTGTGTGTGTTTGTGTGTGTGTGTTTGTGTGTGTGTGTGTGTGTGTGTGTGTGTGTGTGTGTGTGTGTGTGTGTGTGTGTGTGTGTGTGTGTGTGTGTGTGTGTGTGTGTGTGTGTGTGGAGGGTTGTGCAGGCTTGGCTTGGCGCCTGTAGGCTACAAGCTAATCTGGCACAAACCTGTGCACGCGGCAGTTGCACACCGGCGCGCGTGATTGTATGTACGTTACTGACTTTATTGTGTATAGTATGTAGCAAGGACAAGAATGAAAACAGGTCTGCGCACCTATTCTTTTATCTTTGGAAAATTTCATTTCATCTCTCTCTCTCTCTCTCTCTCTCTCTCTCTCTCTCTCTCTCTCTCTCTCTCTCTCTCTCTCTCTCTCTCTCTCTCTCTCTCTCTCTCTCTCTCATATCCTAGGTGATTTTAATGTTGATTTGTTAAAAGACTGTTACTCTTCATGGAATTCAATGATCTCTTTTCTTGGTTTAACACAAGTTATTCAGTCGCCCACACGAGTTACTTCATCTTCTGCGACAATGATAGACCATATCTATACTACAAATGTAAATGCTGTTAATAATGTCCATGTTCTCAATTTTTCTATCAGTGATCACTTCCCAGTATCTTTCTCGCTGTCTGCCAAATTAGCTAAGAAATCTTGCACAGGGCATACTACTATTATTTACAGGTCTTTCAAAAAATTTAACCAGAATGCCTTTCTCTATGACTTATCCAATACCCCATTTAATGATGTGTTAAATTACAATGACCCAAATGAAGCCCTCACCCGCTGGTATGAACTGTTCCTCGGTGTTCTAGATAAACATGCCCCAGTGCGAACAAAACGTGTCAAACATCCCACAATTCCTGAATGGCTAACTGGAGAAATAAAAGCAGCCATGCAACTCAGAGATACACTTAAGAAAGAAAAGAAATTTGTTGACTATAAAAAGCAAAGAAATTTTGTCAAATCTTTGGTCCGAAAAGCTCAAAGACAACATGCTGAACAGATCATTGCAGACGGCAAGGACCTGCGCTCTGTTTGGCAAGTTATCAACACCTTTACTAAAGGTCACAATCACAGAGACATGAACATTGCACCTGAGCTCACTGCAGATACCTTCAATACCCACTTTCTTAGCATAGCTGAGACTTTAGCACGCACTAATACAAATGATCCTGCGAAATACCAATGTTCTGAGCAACTACGATTTCACAGTAACAATACTGCTGGTTGTGTTTTCTCACTCCCCCCAATGACTGTTTTTGACGTGGGTAAATATATATCTAATATGAAAAAGAGGTCATGTGGTTCAGATGGCATCAGTTGCGAAATTCTTAAAATAGCTCTGCCCTACATAGTTGAGTCTCTAACGTTCATTTACAATCTTTCTATTCAAAGAAATATTTTCCCTGATGAGTTAAAAACAGCTAAGGTCATTCCCCTTCCCAAAAGCAAAAACTTAAACTCATTGAATGATTATAGACCTATCTCCATTCTACCAGTTATCTCAAAACCTATTGAAAAACATATCCATACACATCTGCAAAATTTTCTAGAACAGAACTGTCTACTCAGTAAAATGCAGTCTGGGTTTCGCCCGCAACACTCTTGCCAAACTGCCCTTATACATATCATTGATAAATGGCTTACAGCCATTAATAATTCTCAGTTATCAGGTGCAGTTTTTCTTGACCTTAAAAAAGCTTTTGATTTAGTCAACCACTCTATCTTATTAAAAAAAACTACCGATGTATCACATCGATTCCAATACCGTACATCTGATATCATCCTATCTAAGTGACAGAAGACAGAAAGTTTTGCTTCATGGTAATTACTCGAGTGAAGGTTTAGTAACGTGTGGTGTTCCTCAGGGGTCAATTTTGGGCCCATTGTTATTCAACATATTTATCAATGATTTACCATTCTCTATCTCACATCCCGATGCAACGTGTGACTTATTTGCTGATGACACTACCATACATACATCAAACAGCGAATTGCCAAAAATAAACGAAGTTCTCCAGCAAAGTCTTGATGAGGTTTCAAGCTGGTGCCAACATAATCATATGATAATTAGTGTCCAAAAGACAAAGAGTATGTTAATTACTTCACGCCAAAAACATCAACGTGGTCTCCTGCCCTTAACATTATACCTGAACTCTGAGCCCCTTGATCAAGTTAAAAAACACCGTTTGCTTGGAGTCACAGTAGATAACCAGCTCAGCTGGGAACCACATATCGAAAACACCTGCAAAACAATATCTAAAAATCTATTCCTGCTATCAAAACTAAGTCAAATAGTTAACACTGAGACTAGAAGACTCTTTCTCCATGCCCATATTAAGACACACTGTGATTACTGCTCCACTATCTGGGATGGATGCAGTGACGTACATTTAAAGAAACTTAACTCATTGTACCGTCGAGGGGTAAAGTTAACTGTGCCTGGTCCCTCTCCCACCGACGAAAAGTTTAGAACCATCCGACTGCTAAACCTAAACAAACAGTTCACATTTAATCGATGCATACTTATGCATAAAATTCTTCACCATAAAACCCCATCTTACCTTCGTATGTTATTTTTGGATAGTCAAAGACAAAACACGAGGAACAGTTTGTTACAGCTACCAAGGGCCAGGCTCGATATATATAAAACCAGCCTTTCGTTCTCAGGTGCCAAAGCCTGGAACAAACTACCACCCCAAATTAAATCTATTTCTAATTCTAGAACCTTCAAAACTCGTTTATATAACATCTTGTTACAGTAACTTACTACCTGAACGGACTACTTATATGTGTGTGTGTGTGTGTGTGTGTGTGTGTGTGTGTGTGTGTGTGTGTGTGTGTGTGTGTGTGTGTATGTATGTATGTATGTATATATATAGTATATATATATATATATATATATATATATATATATATATATATTATATATATATATATATATATATATATAAATTATTATTCACTATTATTGATATGTGTGCGCATTATTTGCATTGCTTTTTTCCAGTTTATTTCTTCATGTTTCGATTTATTGTGTTATTGTGTTTTTTACTCTTTGCTGTTAATATTTCTTTTCTAACAGGACAGTTTGTAAGAGAGGCGTTTCGCCTAAAACTTTATCCTGTCAATAAAACGTTTCATCATCATCTCTCTCTCTCTCTCTCTCTCTCTCTCTCTCTCTCTCTCTCTCTCTCTCTCTCTCTCTCCTCTCTCTCTCTCTCTCTCTCTCTCTCTCTCATGGTCAGTGATTAATTAAAATTATATGTTTGCCGCTTTCCTAGTCTCAAAGAAATTTGTGCAAAGAATAAAAGTGTAACTCCTAATAAACTACGTTCTTCACATTTTAAGTATGCTGTGCTAATGCCATGGGATTCCAGGCTGGTAAGCTTGCATAGTGTCATCAGGACATCAGCTGCCCTTTTGTGACTGCATCGCTTATTAGATCTTTATATATATATATATATATATATATATATATATATATATATATATATATATATATATATATATATATATATATATATATAATTATTACTATTTTTTTTTCTTCTGAGGTGGGGGGGAGGGTGGGGGGGATTGGTCTTTTTACTTATATGTTTAATCTTTTCAGTCGGTCCTCTGATGTATTTGTATATGATGTGTAGAGTAGCAGGACAGTTTGGAAGCCGATAGGCATTGCTATGCCTGAAACTTTTATCCTGAATAAATACGTTTCATCATCATCATCATCATCATCTCTGTCTCTCTGTCTCTGTCTCTGTCTCCGGCTCTCTCTCTCTCTCTCTCTCTCTCTCTCTCTCTCTCTCTCTCTCTCTCTCTCTCTCTCTCTCTGTCCAATATCGGTATTGGACTGATGTGACGCGTCCAATATCGGTACAGAGTCAAAACCGGTACAGGTTCAAATGGCTATAATGGTACACGGCCGTTGCACGTTGCACATGACACGTCGCAAGCATGGCTATTCTAGTGCCTGGTCGCAGGCGTCTCGTCGCCAGTCGCCGGCTTTTTTTGCACTGGTCGAACGTCGCACGGGTACCATCGCATGTCGCAGGCAGCCCGTCGAATGGTCGCACGCGTACGGTCGGGTGTCGCAGGCATCCCGTCGTGTGTCGCACGAAGGCAAGAAACGACCCCAAAATATACCGCCAACGTAACCGAAAATAAAAATCTCAATCGAACCCCGGTCAAAGTCTAATGGTAACATGCGGCTACGCTACATAGACTGTTGTCCGAGGACACGTCAGCCAATAGGACCCCGTGCCTTGTCGCAAGTAAAGCGTCATCTTATTCGCAGCGCAGCAGTATGTCCGTCTCGGACAATGAGATCGAGGAACTGGAATTAAATCTGCCCAGCGCCGCAGAATGCGAGGCTAGATGCCAGAGGTTCGCGGAGGTGACAGGGACTGACACGGCGCTGGCCATGTTCTTTCTGCAGGACCGCCAATGGGACTTGGATGTCAGAGCTGTTTTCTTTTTCATGGCTAAATATATACTGTTAATGCAATGTGATGATGATGATGATGTCCACTTATAATGCGCATCCACTCCATGCTCTGAGCGCAAAAAAAAAACCAAAAAACAAACAACAACAACAAAAAAACTCTGGTGCACACTTAGTCCTAGAATTAAAAGTCAAGAAACAGGTGCGTCTTGAGGTGCCTCCTGAAGGTGCCAATGCAGTCAATGTCCATGAAGGATTGAGGTATGATTCCACAGCATATAGGTCCGCAGTGTGAAAATGCCTGGAAGGGTAAGCAGCGTACGTGTTAGGTCAATTTTTATATTCGAACACGGGCAAATGTCTGTCACACACTACTCGCGTTGCACATCCTTTACATCGACTTTTTCCGAACCGAGAGGGTGAATCTCGGAAGCACTACATACCACGAACCCTACGTGTCGATAGAACTATGGCCGTTCGAACTACATGTCAATAGCACTAGGGCTCGAATAGCACTATGCACGATAGCACCACGGCCATTAGACTTAAGAGTGCTGGAACTTCATAGCGATAGACCTACGCCTTCCAAAGTACATGTCAAAATAGCACTGGGTGTCAAAAGAACTATGACTCTTGTCCAGTGGCACTACATAGACAGTAAATGTTGATAGACCTACACCTGACACTGATAACGGCAGTATCTGAATTCCTTATATAAACTGCTAAGTCAGTCCCCGCTCCTGTGCCCCTCAATGCCTCCTAGCCTCCCCCACCTACAACATGGTGATGTGACACATGCAATGAGTCGATCACCCCTATGCCCCTCATTATCTAGCCCCCACCACCATCCCATCCCACCTCAGGCCCTCTTCCACACCTACAATGCAGTGAGGCGACAGGTGTAATTTCTATACAGTCCTTTAGCAGTAAGTGAGTAAAGTTTTTGAATGGCGGCAGTGTCTACGAAGACAAGACACACTTTTGGTTTGAAAGCGGAAGCATGTTTACAGGAAAATGATATTCAGCTAAGGGACATAAATCCAGTGCAGAGTCGAAAACAAAGCAGACATCAAAAGTTCTGTCTCTCGTAAATTTAGATTTGTGCTGATCTATGGACACTGTAAAATATTTGGATGCGTCGACTGTGGGTCAGATAGCATCATGGTATCAGTAATTGCTGTTGCCCTCATACGGAGGAGATAGCAGAAGTATTGAAGAAAGGTCAAAGCAATATTTTCAGGTTTCTAATGTGAATTATAGACATGGGATTAGTAGTTATTCATCTCTGAAGTGAAAGGCCTTAAAAAAATGGCTGAAATTTGAGCGCTTGTAAAACAGCACTATCAACTTGCTGGCCTATGGCTATTTTAGTGTGACACATTTGGCTTTCATCAAATACTTATGAATTATAGTCTCTCCAAAGTACATTGTCGGTTTATTTCAGCATCTCTGATCTTCTGTGTGCAAACTACACAGATGCTAATGGACAGACCCTGAAAACTGACGGTAACACTGTTCGCAAGTTGCGGCAGAGCAAGTAGTAGAAGGGGGAAAATAAAGGACTAGTTTTTCCTGACAATCATACTTTGAGGATCTCAAGTGCATTAATAATGTTTGATGGGAATTGAAAAAGGAGTTGGGGGGGTGGGGGGATGTACTAGTGCTCTTGGACCATAACCATCAACAGAATATTGTAAAAGATCTAATTTTACCATGGTCTTTTGGTTACAGTGTACTTTTGTTTTACAACACTGAGTGGTCAACAGACAATTGATACTGCATGACTTTAGAAATCTGTGTGCAACAGAGGGCCCTTAATGCATATTTTGGAGAGACGGGGGCTGCTGGTGAGGGAGGGACAGCGACAAGCACGGCTGCTGTATCAAGTGGGAGCACAGACACTGTCGGGTATGGTGCATTGCTTTAGCAACTGATAGAGATGTATATATTGTGGTGGGCATAACAAGTGTAGGTTTGTTATTTTTTTTATTTCTCAAGTGCAAGGTTGAAAATGCAACTGTTTTTGTCTTGTCATCGCAAGGCATTTTGCAAAGTGGCACTGATGTTAATAGGCACTGTGTGCCAGAGCAAAATGTTATGGGATCAAAATTAGTGCCAGTTACCTGCATCTGCTTCACTAGGTACTGTAAACACCCTCACCTCATCAGTGACAAGAGTTCTTTGAGTCATCCCATGAAAATCCAAACAAATTTTGTTTTTCTCCAGTATTTATTAATTTGTTGGCTCACCTGTGAAGTAAAAGTGTGTCTATGATGTGGGCTAGTTGTCATCCATCTGACATCCATTGTAAACTTTAACATTGTAGACTATTCAAGCCACAGTTTTCAAATTAGGCCCAAGGATACTTTGGGGCAAGACCTTTTTCTTAGAGACTACTCAAGCCACAATCTTCAAACTTGGCTCTATTAACATACCAATTTCGATGACCTCTCTGAAAGGTCAAGATCACAGAGGTCAGGAAATAGACATATTTTGACCTCCCCCCCCCCCCCCCCCCCCCCAAAAAAAAAAAAAAAAAAAAAAAATTCTCAAGTACTTTTCATAACTTCAAACTCAAACTTGGTACAAAGATACCTGATGGTAAGACCTTTCTATGCAAACTACTTTGGCTGACCCCTCAGAAAGGTCAAGGGTCACAGGAAATAGTAAAACAAGAATGGCAAAGCCCTTAAGCCTCATGTGAGTGAATGGTCCTGTTCTAACATAAGTAAAGGTTGGCTTTTGAACTGGAAAATCCATGTTTTCACAAAATTTATTCACTTTTCACACTTTTGTCCATCTCCCATGACCCTTGACCTGTGTGAGTAGTGAAACTAAATAGTATGCGTAGAAAGGTCTTATCAATGTACCTCTTCAGCTTTTAGCGTGATACGAGGGTGTTTTCAGACAATTTGACACCTTATAAATTTTTGACATTATTCTAAGAACTTAAGATTTATATTCTAGTCTAGCTGATAGAACCACTTCCCCTCTGTGGTCCCACACTTGTTTAATTGTTCTATCCACAGAAGAAATGCTCCAAAGAAGTCGTTTTTGGGTGTAGGTGACAGACACTGGAAAATGACAGTTCCCAGGGTTGAGCGAGTGTTTAAAATGCCTCTAACTCTAAGTAATGTACTTCTTGAAGTGTGGGAACAAGAGAAAAATTCATGGAGTCAGACCATGGAAGTTTGCAGGTCGCAGGTGCGTTTTCATGCAGGATTTTGAGTCTAGGCATCCCAGTGTTTGTTTTTGCATTTGTCTAGAATCTGTTCACCCCAGAGTCTGTGTAGTACATGGTATTGTTGGTGTCTTGCATGGTCGTGCTTGTAGAACTGCTCCCTCAGTCTCGAAAAAGACAGTGTACACAATTTCAGTTTAAGAGTGACATCTTCTTGCAATTTTAGGAGAAGACACCCCTTTGGTTCCCTGACTGTATTTTTTACCCTTTTGTTAGACTCAGCATGATACATCCAAAAATAGTTGCACGTAACTATCTCATTTAAGCGTCTAGTGTCACGATGTTTGTACTTTTGTGGGTAAGTTCTGGCAAAACACACCCTACCCCTCTTATCGCCTAAGTGTCAAACAAGATGAGGATTTCATCCCAAAGTCTACCATATTGTTTGGAGCTCAGATGCGTTTATCTTTTAGGAACATTCAGGGTTGTTCATATTTTTAGGCTTATTATGCTGATCCATTTCCCTCCGCTCTGTGCCAACCCCTGAACGACACACACATCGGCTCACACAAATAAAGACACACACGCAGTGCTTCCCACCATTAGTACGCTCTGTGGGCTCATGTAACGACAGGAATCCATCTCCTTCTACTCTAACCCACCCTCTGATCCACACACACTGGTACACAGAAATAAAGACGGACACACGGCGATTCCCACCATTCATAAGCTCTGTGGTTTGGCATAGCTTTGCTATTCTGAAGAAGAATAATAGCACGAGCAGCAAAATGACGTCATTTCAAGCTTCATGTCATGTCATCATTGGTCTCACGACGCTGTGTTCATAGTGACGACTCGATGTAATGCGTCATCACAGTACTAACATTTGACGTATCAGAGAATCAACTTTGCAATTTTTTTGCTGATTTTCACACCTAGGGCTTCTATCTATCTATATCCCATTGGGGCACCACTGATGCTTGGCAACCAGCTCCCTCCATTACTCTCTGTTCTCTGCCATTCTCAACGTATCACCCATCCTCAGTCCTGTCCACTCTGAGATATTGTCCTCCCATCTTTTCCTCAGTCTTCCTCTCCTTTGTCCTCCTTGCACAGTGCCTTGCAGGATTGTTTTGGCAAGCCCTGCTGAACGCCTAGGGCTTACAGGTCACAATTTGACCGAATCCTACCCCAGGGCCTGGACAAACAGCAGGCTTATGCAAACACTGTTTATGAAAAATCATTAATGAGAAGATTGTTTTTTTCGTAAAAGAAAAATTAAAGTTTTGTTAGCTGTTTTTTTCAAATGACTCCTAAAAAGTGGTGCAGAACATTGATTTTCACACCTAGGGCATACAGGTCACAATTGACCTAATCATACCTGACAGCCAAGAAAAACTGTAGGCTTATGTAAATATTGTATACAAAAAGTGGTGCAGAACATTGATTTTCACACCTAGGGCATACAGGTCACAATTGACCTAATCATACCTGACAGCCGAGACAAACTGTAGGCTTATGTAAATATTGTATACAAAAAGTCATGTGATTATTACTGAGAAGATTTGTTGTTGTTTTTTCATAAAAAAGATTAAATTGTTTTAAGATTAACCCATATAAATCGTGAAATTAATCCCAAAAACATGAAAATATAATTTTTCAAAAAATATTTAATTATCACTCAAAAAGTTCTAGAGGTACAATGCTAGTTAATGAACTCATTCAAGATGTCCCTTTCATCTAGCAATACGCAAAATATCTAGTAAAAATAAGAAAAATTACAGATTCCAGTGTGGATAACCCGGTTTTTGTTAAACGGCCATATTCTCGTCAATGAGAATCTTAATTAAAAAAAAAAAATTTAAATGTCGCGAGATAATTCTTTTAGGGACAATATCCTAAAATTTCAAGCTTGTCCATCCTCAAACATGGGCTCTACTTGCTGTCACATACACACACGCATATACACCGCTTGGCGCCAAAAAGACGTTCTCTAGCAAGGTTTGCGTAGCTAGACGTGACGTCATTTTTATCGTGCGACTTCTGTGCCCTGCAGGCGGTTCTGCTGGCACTCAAGCATGCTTATCGGTCTAGGGAAAGGAACTTCCTGATTCTGTCTTGACTCTCTTTCTGTCCTGCAGGGCCCAGGAACAGACCACCCACTGCTGGTGCAGATTAGAAAGCTCTACGCAGATTGATGAAGGAATATTATGACATTTCTATTTGGGTCCCAGGGCATGTGGGCATCGAAGGCAACGCAACGACCCTGTCCCTGACGCACAGACTGTTCATAGTGATTTTAAACCTGTTATTAGTGCATACATAGGAGGAGACTGTCCTTGCTCGGCTCCACATCGGGCACAATTATGTTATGCACTCTTATTTACTAAAACAGGTGTTATGCCTGCGACGAGCAGTATTTTGTTAAACATATTTTGCTGTCTTGTGCCGATTTAATTGACACAAGATATAAACACTTCACAGCAGACTCCTTAAAGGTTTTGTTCCGGGATGTACAAGATCTTCAGTTTTTTGAGAGAGTGCAATATTTTTAATAAGATTTGAGCATTCATAGACTATGATAATTCTATTATTTTGACCTTTTTGAGAGTCTGTAGATGTTTCCTTTAAAGACCCGTGCGACATTTAAGCATGAAATATTTTAAAGATATATTTACATCTTGCTTGTCTTAAGACTTTTGTTTTAGTCTGGCTGGCCAGATTTTTACTCATCCTGCCGTGAGATGGCCTTGTCTGCTCGGCGTTAAACCCAAATAACTAACTTCTTTGCCACAACTTCTGCGCTGCACGCCAAAAACATGCATGCTCCAGAATGCTCTGTAGACAGATGATGAATGTACGGCAATATGTTCAGCAATCTCTTTACGGCTAAATCTTGGGTCTCCGCCAAAGACTGTCTGGACACGAGGAGTTAACTTTTTATTACACATTTCGTGTTTTTGCACTTTCCCCTTGCTCACTTAGAAGCCAGAATTTCCTAAAGATAAACGTTTTATCCAAATCCAACTGTTGTTTTATATGGAGCAGAGTAGGTTGTTGTTTTATATGGAGCAGTGTAGTCAGCTAATACCTTCACCACCGATGTTCAGAGTGCTACGCTTTCTATTACGTAGGCTCAGATATGGAAAACGTCATGTTTTGGGCCATGTTTTGAGGCATTTCCAAAAGTGATGTTAAATGTTAAAAGAATTGCTATATCTTGAACACTGCTGGTTAAAAATGGACAATATTTTGCTGTGATTTACGCAATGAGTTGCACTTTAAGTGACATAACGCATTGTCTTGTTCATTTTGGTGGAAATGCAAGAAAACACTTGGACATAAATTATCTGAAAAGCCCCTCATGATTAATTCATTTTTTGAAAAGAAATGTTATTAAGAAACATAATGACATTGTTAAGACAGTAACATAAATAAATCAAATGTGTCTTTATTTTATCTCAAGCTAGCCTACAAGGGTATTGAGATTGGAGTACTCATTCAGGAGAAAATTGCTTTTATGAAAATGTTTGACCTGCAAATCAGCCCATGTTTGTTTTACTTTTAATGATGTGGAATGGAATGCGATTTATATCAAACCCAGCTGCGGATTAGTGTTGAACTCTACTGGGATCAAACCTGGATTAGACCAAGTGTAATGCACCAACCCGGTTTGAACCTGAGTTCAAACCGGGTCATTGTGCGAATGCAAACAGCCTCCATGTTTCTTAAGAGCCAAAACATGCTGAATCTTCTCACGTGATATGTTGAAAAATGGCGGCATTACCACTATGTGTGGAAAATGTGGATAAGGTATTTGTGTATGCGTGCACACACGAATTTTTTTTTTTTTTTTCAGGGGGGAATTTTTTTTTTTATATTATAGAATTTTCCATTGGCACGATTGTAAATTTTCAGACTTCAGTCAGCAAACTTTTGCACATGGATATAATCAATTTCCTTTGCTTTGTGCGTCTGCGCGTATGATAAAGATTTTTTATCTCCATTTTCTTCACCCAAAATAATGAGAAAATTGAGATTTTTTTCAAGTGTTTCAAGTTAGAGGCAACTAAGAACACTGACCTCAGGGTTTGAAATGTGAATTGGATTGGGCCTGCTTCATCTCTCAAACTAGAGTACTAAGATATGTACTGCTTGGAAAAGTGTCCTGTTTTCTGGACCCCACAACTAGGGGCTTTTGTGTAAAATTAATACAGTGAAAGCACTTTTATATGGTGGAAAGAAGTTTAAAACAGCAGAATAGAAATGGGTGCGAAAGAATGTGCTTTAGGGAATAGAGATGAATTGTGTGCATGGACAGAGGTGTGATGTTTATTACATTGCACGTTTTAAATTTCAAGTTCATGAGTGTTTTGAGTGGGTTTCTGGTCATGTTTTGCAGACATTCCAGCACAGTATCAAACCAGCTTGTTGACACAGAACCACACCGTATCCGCCTGCTGTCATGGAATATTGATGGGCTGGACAGTGCTAGCCTGATGCAGCGAGCCACATCCGTAGTGGAGACCATTAAAATGTGAGAGTTTATCCCATATTGATCCATTTATTGTAGGTTGTTGACAATCCTGATCAACCCTTGGCAATTGACACAAGGTCAGCATGTGGCAATAAATGGCATTTATTTTCATGAATTGAGACCCATACAAGCTTCAAGGTCAGCAGAGATGTATTACAGTCTGTCAATATGCATCTTACAGGGCTCCATGAGAATCTGTGCCTTTTGCAGATTGGCGAGATTTTGTGATGTCATCCGTCTGTATTCTTTGGAGAATGCAAAGAATTTTGACAGGTGGTAGCAAGATGCATAGGTTGTCATGAGCCCCTGTGACCAAAGGAGATCACAATAATTCTGACATAGGTTTTTGTTGTTTCTATTTAAAAATAGGAACAACTTTGAAATGGGGCTCGTCGGAGCACATTCGAGAACATCGCACATGACGTTTTTGGCGTGCAAGGCAGAAATTCTGCCAAGGAAGTAACTAGATAAAAATGACATCATGTCTAGCTACACAAACCATGCTGGAGAACGTCTTTGGCGCCAAGCGCCGTGTGTGTGTGTGTGTGCGTGTGTGTGTGTGTGTGTATGTGACAGCGACTAGAGCCCACATTTGAGGATGGACAAGCTTGAAACTTTAGGATATTATACCTAAAAGAATAGAATAATCTTGAGGTTTTTAAAAAAACAATTTTGATTAAGATGCTCATTGGTGAGAAAATGGCCATTTCACAAAAACCGCTTGATCCACACTGGAGTCCGTAATTTTTTTAATTTTTACTTTTTATTTTGCATATAGCTAGATAAAAGGAAGATATTGAACGAGTTCGTTATCCAGCATTGTACCTCTTGAACTTTATGAGTGATAATTAAATATTTTTTTAAAAATATAGTTTCATATTTTTGGGATTAATTTTATGAATTATTTGGGATTAATCTTAGAACAATTGAATCTTTTTTAAGAAAAAAGCAATCTTCTCATTAATAATCACATGATTTTTCTTATAGTGTATTTACATTGTGACCTGTAAGCCCTAGGTGTGAAAAGCAGATACTTTTCTGCACCACTTTTTCAGAGTTATTTTTAAAACAGCTAACATAACTTTGATTTTTCTTTACGAAAAAAAAAATCTTCTCATTAATACCTGCATAATTTTTCATAAAAAGTATTTGCATAAAGCTGCTGTTTGCTCTGGGGTAGGATTCGGTCAAATTGTAACCTGTAAGCCCTACGTGTGAAAATCAGCAAGAAAATTACCAAGTTTGATCTTATAATACGTAAAATGTTAGTACTGCGATGAGTGATGTGTAACATCAAGTCACTATGAACAAGGCGTCGTGGGACTAATGATGCCATGATGTGAATCTTGAAGTGACGTCATTTTGCTGCTCATGCTATCATTCTTCTTCAGAATAGCTATGCGCTGTGGTAAATGGCGCTGCGGTAGCGGCGACACGTCTGCCTTGTGTCAATGTTTTAGTGTTATTTCATAATCTACACCTCAACCGTGAGTGAGTGACAAAGCTGTCAATATGAATTATCGGATAAGAAATGCAGTGGTGGCCAGTTTGATCTCCAGCAGGGGATTGGCGGAAGTTTCTTTTCGTCCTTTGACAACTCCAATCTGGTACAACATGGCAGAGCTGCTTGATGTTCGTTCATCCCCGATGGTTGTGCGACCTACTCTAGACCTGCCATTCGAGATGAAGATCAGGAAGCGGGGCAGTAAGGGCGGGGTGAGAGCAAGGAACAAAAGACGAGCTTTCAAACCGTTTCTGCCTTCTGCCATCATTGGTAACATACAGTCATTGCAAAACAAACTCGATGAACTCGATGCAAATGTACAACATACTGACCATTTTGCAGCATGATGTGCTTTACTGAGACCAGGAGTGGGTTGCATGTAGCGTGCTTAAATATAGTGTGTTAAGCTCGCTGACTTAAGGCCTTTCGTGCTTAGTAAAGCTCTTGCTTAGTGCGCGAGAGTTTTCTGTTGCATGGAACGACCTAGCGACGTGCGTAGCTCCGAACGAGTTCTTAGCGAGCGGGGATAGGTTATTTATAGCTTATGGTGGGGTTCTCCCCTAAGTCATCATAGATTGTAGAAATCAGCCAATAAAAACGCACGGTTTTCGCTTCTTCTGACCTAACGGAAACGAAGTAGACAAAACGCCGGTGAAATGGCGGCGATGGAAAACAAGAAATCAAGAGAGAAAGAATAGCACATTTTTTGTGCAGGCAACCCTGCTTGTCAGTCTAATGTAGATGTACATTAGTTAAGGAGTACCGTGTAGGCTCCCATAGTATGAGGATCTATGTCTCAAGTCTAATGTAGATGTACATTAGTTAAGGAGTACCGTGTAGGCTCATGAGGATCTGTCTCTCTGACAACGGCGGGTGTTGGTTATACTGACCCATCGGCCGTGTGCAGGGTCAGTTCAGTGAAATCATATGCAGACTCCTCACCGATAATTCCCAGATGTCCGTGAGACGAGGCTGGGTGGGGGTCCGTGCGTCAGTTCCCACGTACTTTTCGTGTTCTTCCTTCTCTATCCAAGATGGAAGGCTGTTTCTTCCACAAGGTTTATGAGAGTGAATTCACATTTCCGTTCACAGTTCTCGAACACGGCAGCTAAGAACTCTTCCTCAGCTAAGCACGCCGCTACGCACGGGGGGGACCGTCCTTAGAATTAAGCACGCCACTAAGCTCGCTCCAGCAGATAAGCACGCTCATGCAACGCACATTTTCAGCTAAGCTTGCAAACTTAGCGCTAAGCAAGAAATCTGCGCGCTAAGCAAGCATATGCAACCCACCCCTGGCTACATAGCAACGTAACAGATGATAGTGTTGCAATTGATGGATTTTCTTCATTCAGATATGACAGACATAAAGATTCTGGGAAAAAGAAGTGGGGTGGACTTTGTGTGTATGTAAACAAGAAGTGGTGTAATCCAAACATGTCGCTGACGTACACATTCTGTTCGCCAGACGTTGAAATCATGACAGTGAGCGCACGCCCCTATTACCTTCCGCGGAAATTTTCACATTTTTTTTGTAACGAATGTGTACTACCACCATCAGCTAACGAGAAAGGTGCCGCCGATA
Organism: Semisulcospira habei; assembly: GCA_036245525.1. NCBI lineage: Eukaryota > Metazoa > Mollusca > Gastropoda > Semisulcospiridae > Semisulcospira > Semisulcospira habei. Next base: position 176,158,623 of record BTPG01000001.1, read on the forward strand.
TCTGCATGATCTTGACACTCGAGCGCCCGATGCGTTCAAGTGTGTCACGGGTGACGTCAATCACTGTAATTTAAAGAATGTTCTGCCAGGGTTCCACCAACAAGTGACTGTACAACACGAGGGGACCAAACTCTTGATGTGTTTTGTTTTTTTTGTTTTGTCAGAGATTCGTACATCGCTGTTCCGATGCCGCCGCTAGGATGATCTGATCATAACTTGGTTAAACTCGTGCCATGGTATACACCACACGTACAACGCGAGCCGCCGCTTACCAGGACAGTACAGAAGTGGTCCACAGCAGCTAAAGAGGCCCTGAAAGGTTGCTTTGACTGCACCGAGTGGAATGTTTTTACGGACACTACAAGCGACGTTGCCGAGCTGGCTGACACAGTTTGCAGCTACATAAATTTCTGCTTAGACGGTGTTGTGCCTAAAACAACTGTTAAAATCTATTCCAACAACAAACCTTGGGTCACGAAGCACATCAAGGAGGTCTTAAACAGAAAGAAGAAAGCTTTTGAAGACAAGAACAAAGAACAGTTACGGACAGTACAAAAGGAACTGAAAAGGGTGCTTAGGAAGGGGAAGAAAGCATATCAAAAAAGATAGAAAAACAGTTTGAGACTGGTAACATGAAATGTGTGCGGGAGGGTATGAACCTGATGGGTGGGAACAAGAAGCAAAAAGCTGTTCCGGTTTTGAGCAAAACTGTGGACTATGCCAACGACTTAAATCGGTTTTATGCAAGATTTGATTGTCATGATTTTGAGCATGAGAGGGAACAGGTCAAGGAAATGCTAGTTAGTGGACCTAAACACATGCAAAGTGAAGTGATTGTGGTGACTGAGGAGGAGGTGCTTAGCGTACTTAAACATACCAACCCAAGCAAAGCGGTTGGGCCAGATGGTGTTAGATCAAATGTGTTAAAATTATGCACTGAACAACTGTACCGAATTCTTTGCTATATTTTTAACATGTCACTTACCCAGTGTGTCGTTCCCTGTTCGTGGAAGACCTCTTCTATTGTCCCCGTGCCAAAAAAGCAAACTGTATCTGCGATGAATGATTTAAGACCAGTTGCTCTTACCTCATGTGTCATGAAGGTTTTTGAGAGGGCTGTTCTTTCACATTTTCAAATACAGGTTTCAGATTTTATGGACCCCTTTCAGTTTGCTTACAGAAGGCAAAGAGGTGTTGATGATGCCATTTTGCATGTTGTAAACAACTCTCATTTAGAAAAACCAGGAGCCTCTATTCGACTGATCTATGATTTTTCTTCTGCTTTTAACACCATTCAGCCACACATACTCACCTCCAAACTAGTTCACATGAACATAAATGCCTCTACCATTCTTTGGGTTTTGGACTATCTCACTAACCACCCACAGTACGTCAGAATTAATTTGAATCTAATCTCAGATGTATTTTTTACCAACACTGATGCACCATAGGGGACTGTCCTGTCGCCTTTTTTGTTTGCTTTGTACACAGCAGACTGTAGAGCTACTCATGACGACTGTGTCATGGACAAAATAATCCGCTGACAACACAAGCCCCACCCGGGTCTGCCCTGGGGGACTTGGGTGGGGTTAGGTACTTTTTAGTTCCCAGGGTCACCCTGGTCAGCCCCACAGGGTGAGTTTTTCTCTCTATTCTGGGGCATGTGTTTCTGTCTACCCGAAGTCCATTCACCTGTATTTGCCTTTTTAAAACTCTCCCTACTGTCTGCACTGCCTGTAGCTCTTGATATTGGATGTGTGTTGCTAAATGGTCTTAGCTTTATTTAGGCCCCATGTGTTAGGTTTATTTAATGTATTTGACCGGCTGGCGACATACATTCAATGTTCTGTTTAGTTGTTTTTTTCACAAGCAGTGCAGGCACGTCCTGAGAAAGCCTTGTTGCTGTCGGGACGTTAAGCAATGTACAATCAATCAATCAACCGCTGACAACACGGCACTGACAGGTCGGATTACAGATGAGGACGACAGACACTATCGACAGGAGATCGATGACTTTGTAGAGTGGTGCGATAGAAACTATCTTGAATTACATGTTGGCAAAACAAAAGAGATGGTCATAGATTTCAGGAATAGCAAACAGCATCCCGGTCCTGTTGTCATCAAGGGAACAGAAGTTGAGCGTGTAGAGTCCTACAAGTATTTAGGTGTTCCTTTTGACAACACGCTCAACTGGAAACAAAACACAAATGCTATTGTGAAAAAAACGCATATCCATCTTTACTGTTTGAGAAAGCTCAGATCATTTCATGTAAGCACTCGGCTTTTACATATGTTTTACTGCTCCAGTATTGTTAGCATTCTAACTTTTGGACTGACGTGCTGGGGGAGAAATTTATGTAAAAGGGATCAAGCTCGCCTTAACAAAGTAATCCGGAAAGGGGGCGGGGTGATTGGTAGGGCACAGGATAATTTGGACACACTGTACAACAGACGGATTACGAACAAATTGGCTGACATTCTTGATGACAAAACACATCCACTTAGATATGAATTTGACAGCAGACATATCGAACGAAGTGGCAGACTTCGAGTACCCAAAAGTCGTACATCACGTTATGCCAACTCTTTTGTCCCTCGGGCTGTTGCCCTTTTCAACAGTAATATCAGTAGATAGTGTCGGTCAACATTCTTCAGTTCCATAGTATTTTCCCTAGTAGCCCTTTCACTCAGTATTATTATTATATTTTTTTTTTTTTTTTTTTTTAATTTATTTTATTTTTTTTTATATGCCAAGTGTGTTACAAAGGTAACATATGTCTGTACAGTTCATTTCTTTAATTGAGAGTTATGGGTTATTTAATTATTTTTATGAGTGAATGATGATGCCATGTGTTGTATGGGCAGACAGTGAATTTCCCCATGAGGGATTAATAAAGTATTATTTTATTGTATTGTATTGTACACCAGACCACAGAGCTTACGAATGGTGGGAATTGCCGTGTGTCCGAGAAGAACCCAATGGATAAAGAAACACACTTATAAAAGACAGTTGCAACACAACACAGATGTCTCCTCCTTTGTTTTATCACGGTTAGACTACTGTAATTCCCTCCTTTCTGGCCTGCCTAAAACCCAGCTAGATAAACTGCATAGAGTGCAAAACAGTGCTGCCCGTTTAGTTCTGCGCATGCGTAAGCGTGACCATATCCGCCCCGCCCTTGAAAAACTCCACTGGCTGCCCGTAGAAGAACACATGTATAAGCTTCTTGTTTTGCACGTTTCAACCCGAGAAAGGCCCCTGGGCCTGAAGGTTTGTGTGGTCAGGTGTTGAAAACATGTTCTAGTCAGCTCAGTCAGGTTTTCACTCGCTTATTTCAACTTTTTTTAAATGTTCATTTTGTTCCACGTGTCTGGAGAACTTCTGTGATCATACCTGTTCCTAAGAAACCCAATGCTAAGACTCATAATGATCTTCGGCCTGTGGCCTTGACCTCTATACTGTGTAAATGCGTGGAGAGAGTGGTGTGCAATCAGCTGACTGCTTCTGTGGCCGATCGCATGGATCCCTTTCAGTTTGCTTACAGGGCTAGAAGGGGGTGGAGGATGCCTCTGTTCTTCTTCTTGATCTTGTCTTAAGTCATCTCGATAAAGCTGGAACATTCACTAGAGTACTTTTCATGGAGTTTTCTTCAGCCTTTAATACGTTACAGCCGCACTTGCTTCTTTCTCATCTTTTTGATCTTCAAGTTAACTCGGAACTCGTTCTTTGGATAAGGGCTTTTTTGTGCGATCGGCCACAGAGGGTCAGTGTGGGTGGATGTATGTCTAGTGAGCGGGTTTTGAACACTGGGGCACCTCAGGGGTGTGTCCTGTCTCCTGTACTCTTCTCAACTTACACCAATGAATTAACGTGTAATACTCATATTCTCACCCTTATCAAATTTGCAGACGACATGGCTTTGGTTGCACGCCTCAAAGACGAGCATTCACTCTCTCAGTACTTTGAATTTATAAAATTTCTCACTTTTTGGTTTGGCTCAAGTTTTCTGGAATTAAATGTTCAAAAAACAAAGGAAATCTGTTTTGACGAGGGTCAGGCGCAGGACACATCCCTGGTGCGGCCAGTTATGATAAACCATGAAGCTGTGGAACAGGTTGATTCTTTTAAGTACCTTGGCACTGTTCTGGATAAAAAAGTTAGTTTTAGTCTTCATGTTGACAGTGTTTGCAGAAAGACAAATCAGAGATTGTATCTTTTGAGGAAATTGAAGTCCTTTGACGTTGATTCAGTTATTTTAGAAACAGTGTATAGATCTTTAATTGAAAGCATTCTCACTTTTAATGTCATAGCATGGTTTGGAAACCTGACTGTAAGAGACAAGGCAAAGTTGACACGTGTCGTCAATCTGGCCGGCAAAATCGTTGGCCATGAGCAAAGATCTCTTTCCGGACTCTACGAGTTGTTTTGTAAGAAAAAGCAGGCAAAATTATCCGTGACCCCACCCACCCCTTTCATGACGCATTCAAAATGCTGCCCTCCGGTAGACGACTGCGTGCTCCTTTGGCAAAACGTAGCGTGTACAAGCGCTCCTTCATTCCTACCGCCATCAGTATCCTAAACTCAAAACAGCTGTGATGATGGCCCATTCTCCTCTTCATCCTTCATTCTGCATTCAGCCTAAGCCATACCATTTCCTCCCCTTGTTTTAATCCACCCCCCCCCCCCCCCCCCCCCCCCCCCCCCCCGCCTCCACCTCCACTTCTTTTAGCGTGTGTGTATGCTGAAAGGGTGTGTGTGTATGTTTGATATTGTGATGCTTGTATTTTTGTTGTATATATGTTGTACATATTTTATTATTATTATTTATGTCACTTGATTCCTTGTTTTATTTAATTATCCTATACCAGTGCTGCAAAGAAAAATTTCCATATAAAATCTTTTTTATCTGGACGATAAAGTTTTTGAATCTTGAATCTTGAACTGTCCGCATGTGCTTCAACTCTATCAACCCGACTTCTCCTGCTTATATCTCTGACTTACTCCATCATCTACAGGGACTGTCTTTCTGCTCACCTCTCCTTCTCTCAGTCTCTCCCTTTTGCTCATCCCTCCTTTAAATATGTCGAGGCCATAGCAACACTCCCTGGCCAGTCCCTCATCTTCTCATGTATCTATCGCCCCCCTCCAAGCTCTCAAAACAAACTCACAAACTCCATGTTCCTCACCGAGTTTTGACCTCCTCCTCGACTACAACAGCACATGATCCGGAAAACACATCCTTCTTGGCGACTTTAACTTCCACTTCGACAAACCCGACCACCCTGACACAAAACGCCTTTGCACGTCACTTTCAAACCACAATCTTACACAACACATCACTAAACCCACCCACCGACTCGGCCACACCCTCGACTGGATCATCACCCGCACCTCCGATCAACTCTTCCTCGACTCTGACACCTCTTCTGTGCTTCCCTCCGACCACCTCGCTATTCTCGTCGCCCTCAACCTACCTCCCCCGAAAAAAACCAAGCTCTTTGTCTCTTGTCGCAAACTAAAATCTGTCAACCGAGAGAACTTCTTCAATGAAGCTGTCGACCTTCTCTTGGACCCCGCCTCCTCTATCGATCTTGCATCCCATTTTGATTCCTCCCTTTGAAAACTTGAATAAATAAAGTACTAAATCGTAACATTTGCTAAACACACACACATATTGGATAATATGAGAAACATTACGTAACCTGGCTGATACAATAACTCGCACGTTCATTTACACACACACACACGTGCTTCATAACCGACCACTTTCATAACACCCCCATATCTCTGCCACTACCTTACCCCACCCGGGTCTGCCCTGGGGGACTTGGGTGGGGTTAGGTATTTTTTAGTTCCCAGGGTCACCCTGGTCAGCCCCACAGGGTGGGTTTTTCTCTCTATTCTGGGGCATGTGTTTCTGTCTACCCTTTGTCCATTCACCTGTATTTGCCTTTTTAAAACTCTCCCTACTGTCTGCACTGCCTGTAGCTCTTGATATTGGATGTGTGTTGCTAGATGGTCTTAGCTTTATTTAGGCCCCATGTGTTAGGTTTATTTAACGTATTTGACCGGTTGGCGACATACATTCAATGTTCTGTTTAGTTGTTTTTTTTTTTACAAGCAGTGCAGGCACGTCCTGAGAAAGCCTTGTTGCTGTCGGGACGTTAAGCAATGTACAATCAATCAAAACCTTTGAAAACTATTAGACACCCATGCCCCTGTCACCACCTGCTCCATACCCAACCGACTCCCCTCCCCCTGGATCACTGACGACATAGCTGAGGCCAAGCACGAGCGTCGACAAGCGGAACGCCGCTGGCGCTCCTCTGACCTCACCGTTCACAGAGAGATCTTCCAAACCACCCGATCCAAAGTCTGCAGAATGATCTCCGACTCCAAACGTAAACACCTTCAAAACAAAATCCTGGAATCCACTTCTTTGAAAACCCTCTATGCTACCATGAACACACTCCTAGGCACTTCTAAAGACTCTCCTCTTCCCAACACACACAGCATAGAAGAACTTCCATCTGCTTTTTCCTCCTATTTCTCCGACAAAATCCAAACTCTGCGCAACACACTTGACACTCTGCCTTCAACGCCTTGCCTTCCTGGCCCCCCCTTTTCCGGCACTCCCCTCTCGTCCTTCCGCCCCGTCTCTCAGGATGAAGTCCTCAAGACCATAAGGTCCATGCCCTTCAAAACCTGCGAACTAGACCCCCTCCCAGCTTCTCTCTACCGGGACGGCCTCCCAAAACTTTTGCCCTTCATTACCGACATCATCAACACATCTCTAGAGAATGGCTCCGTCCCCAATATCTTCAAGTCTGCCATCGTCCGTCCTCTCCTCAAAAAACACAACCTTGACCCAAACGAACTCAAGAACTACCGCCCAGTCTCCAATCTCTTTCCTGTCCAAGCTTCTTGAGAACTGAAGGTTGTCCTCAACCAACTCAACCTCCACCTCGCTGACAACAACCTCCTCAGTCCCTTCCAGTCTGCCTATCGCAAACATCACAGCACTGAAACAGCCCTTCTACATATCCTAAACGACCTGCTTCTCTCCACTGACTCGGGCAACATCTCCCTTCTTACGCTACTCGATCTCTCTGCCGCCTTTGACAATATAGACCACTCTATCCTCATCCACCGTCTTCACCACTCCTTTGGCATCACTGACTCTGCTCACTCCTGGTTTCTCTCCGACAGACAGCAGTCCGTCACCATCGACGGCGTCTCCTCCAACCCAGTCAGGCTCTCCTGCGGCGTTCCACAGGAGTCCGTCCTGGGCCCGGTCCTTTTCACACTCTACACCTCTCCCCTGTCCAACATCATCCAGTCTCGCCACATACACCACCACCTCTACGCTGATGACTCACAATTACTAGACAAAGACAAACTCGACAACACTCAGACACTACTGACTTGCATGGCTGACTGCTATGAAGACGTGAAAAACTGGATGACGGCAAACAAGCTCAAACTGAACGACGACAAAACGGAAGCCATGCTGGTAGGCACTCGCCAGAAACGTCCCAGCTCCCTCCCTCTCTCCACCTTCAACTCGACAGCACCCCCATCTCCCTCTCTGACTTGGTCAAGAACCTTGGCGTTATCCTCGATTCCTCTCTTTTCATGACCAGCTTCGTCTCCGCCATGGCCCAAGTGTGTTATTTCCACCTCCGCCGCATCAGTCAGATCAGAAAATACCTCACTACCGAAGCTGCCACCAAACTCACTGTCTCTCTCATCTTATCTCGCATCGACTACTGCAACTCTCTCCTTTCCGGCCTTCCTCACTCCACCACTCTCACTCTCCAGCGCGTCCAGAACAATGCTGCCTGCCTCGTCCTCAGAAAGAAAAAATCCGACCACATCACTCCCCTGCTCAAGCTCCTTCACTGGCTCCCCATCCCCCAACGCATCCAATACAAGATTCTGTCTCTCTGCTACAAATCCCTGAACAACTACGCTCCTGCCTATCTCTCCAACTTACTTCACCCCTACACTCCTTCCCGCTCCCTCCGCTCTGCCTCTGACCCTCTCCGCCTCCACATCCCCCGCACCAACTCAGCACTTTTGGCCCCCGCTCCTTCTCAGTATGCGGTCCATCCACCTGGAACACTCTCCCACTCTCTCCGTCAGAAACACTCTCTCTCCTCCTTCCAGTCCGCCCTCAAAACTCACCTCTTTCAACAGTTCTAGCACTATATCACCACACTCCCCACCCCAAGCTGACCGTCGTAATGTATTTTCACTAATTGTGGTACATGAGTCATCGTCTAAAGCGTGCGCATGCGTGTGCGAGTTGTGAGTGCGCACTTAGAGTTATAATTATTATAAGATAAGCGCATTATAAATACCGTAATTATTATTATTATTATCTGTATACTCCATCTCGCACCCTCTGCTCTTCCTCCGACACACGTAAATTTTGCCTTCCCAATTTTAAATGTAAAACACATGGCGGTCGTGCATTCTCCCATCTTGGCCCTGCCACATGGAACAGCCTCCCCGCCCCAGTCTGTAACTGTCAAACACTCTCCTCATTTAAATCACTTCTCAAAACCCACCTCTACAATGCTGCCTTTCACTAGTTCATTTCCCCAGCCATGCACAATTCATCACCACGGTCATGTGTGTGTGTGTGTGCATGCGTATGTTGTGTGTGTGCGTGTTAGCTGTTAGCCTTTTCTTTGTATCAACGCTTAGAGCTACTTTTAGAATAAGCGCTTAACATTAATCTCCTTTATTATTATTATTATTATTATTAATGTATTATTATTTGGGGTATTTACCCTTTTCAAAATAGACAAACAAACAAGTGGTATTCAGTGGTTACTTATTTTATCCGGCCTCCCTCACTCCACCACTTTCACTCTCCAGCGCGTCCAGAACAATGCTGCCCACCTCGTCCTCGGAAAGAAAAAACCCGACCACATCACTCCCCTGCTCAAACTCCTTCACTGGCTTCCCATTCCACAACACATCCAATACAAGATTCTGTCTCTCTGCTACAAATCCCTGAACAACTGCGCTCCTGCCTATCTCTCCGGCTTACTTCACCCCTACACTTCTTCCCTTCTCCCTCCGCTCTGCCTCCAACCCCCTCCGCTTCCACATCCCCTGCACCAAACTCAGCACTTTCGGCTCCCGCTCCTTCTCAGTATACGGTCCATCCACCTGGAACACTCTCCCACTCTCTCTCCGTCAGAAACACTCTCTCTCCTCCTTCTAGTCTGCCCTAAAAACTCACCTCTTTCAACAGTTCTAGCACTATATCACCACACCCCCCACCCCAAGCTGACTGTCGTAATGTATTTCACTATTTGTGGTATGTGAGTCCTTGTCTAAAGCGTGTGCATGCGTGCGCGAGTTGTGAGTGCGAGCTTAGAGTTATAATTATTATAAGATAAGCGCATTATAAATACCATTATTATTATTATTAAAAGGAATGTGGCAGCTCTGGATTGCCGTGTGTCCGTCTACATTTCTGTGCGCCAGTGTGTGTGGATCAGAGGGTGGGTTAGAGTAGAAGGAGATGGATGAGAAGGATAAGCTTGAAAATGGGAACAACTTTGGGCTGGGGTCCCATCTTGTTTGGTAGTACTGAAAAATCTCTCGAGTGCTTTTAACATCTGAATGTATGAACAAAAGCAAGTAGGAAAAGGTTTTAAATGCACTTGAGTGAGATTTGCAGTATCACCTAAACACATGGCAGAGCAAAAAATGAGAAACGTGGTTTTGGTAGCAACAGTGTAAGCACATGCAACGAAAAAACCCAGATTTACTCGCCAACATGGCAGAAAGATGTATTCCACAAGCAAAGAAATCACACAAGAGATCTGTCCCTTCTTGAATCGCTATTTTACGAGCTAAAAATCACTGTTGAAGCCGCGCTCATGAGGATCAAACAAGCTCATCGTCGGAGACGATCCAAGGCACGTTGTCGGCTACTTTGGCCTTGTTCCGACACCATTTGACAAGGGCATTCACTTTCAGATATTTTAGAAATGTTTGATGAAACATTATAGTGGTTGCTTCCCTTAGACCGATAGCTGTGCTTCATTCGATTTTTGTAAAAACCCAACCCTAGAATACTAGTGACTCGTCTATAAATGGCAGCGAGCACAACGCTATAACGTAAGCATTTCGGTGGCTAAGGGTTTGTTTGGGCTAACACTAAACCAGAAGCGTTTTGATGGGAAAGAGATAAACTTGTGCCAGTGGACATACTACCCAAAACCAACAGACTGATCACTTGGAGGAGCCAGTTTAACCGAAGTATTGTGTGGAAACAAAATGGTATTTTAGTACTATGCTTGCAGCATAAAAATAGTACTTTATTGTAATTGTGTTCTTAAAACCCTCATGACTGCATGATTTCTGTGCCCTGTGACCTGAACCTTTCCAAAAGGTCACTCAGTTGAGCAAGTTTTGTGTCTCGGCATAATTACAGAGTTGACCATTGATGAAGTTATATTTTTTGTGTAAAAAAAAATGTAGGAGATGAAACATTCGGCTGAAAGTACAGAAGCCTATTTGAGAAAAACGTGCCCAGCGTTTGCAGCTGTAGACTAGTCTGTAGCAGACGACAGCCACAAATGCAGGGCACATTTTCCAGTCTCAAGTAGGCTTCTGTACTTTCATCCAAATGTTTCCTCTGCCGCTGCATTTTCTTGAACAAAAATGTAACTTTATCAATTGTAAAAGCTGGTAGAGGCATTTTGGAGAAATTACCGGTGAAAATATTGCGCATAGTATCCTATTTCCATTTTACAGGTCACTGCAATGGCTAAGCCTAACGGTAAAGGCATAGATACTATAGCTCAGCATCTTTGTCAAAGGTCTGAGCTGCATGGAGAATTGACAATAGCGCGCACGGACAGCGACAGGAAGTGGGGCACGCATTAAGCATGGTTTTGCTGTGTTTCTACCTCTGCAACTGTGTAACTTGAATAGAGTCTACTGTGCTACTGTACAGTGAGACTGAATTTTTTTTTGACTCTTTTGGATGCTTTTGTTATAATTGCGGACCTTTAAAGCTGAGAAACAGTCAAAAAACTCCGCCCCGCACGTGTTTTAAAAAAAACTGTGCAGGACCCAGCGAGGGCCCTGTCTTCGTGAACGTTCGGCTAACTTCGGCAAACCGGTTTGCAACTGACTCAGTTGACTGAGTTTTCAACTGCGTTTGTCGTGCTGGCAAAACTCCCGTGAAAAAGACAGGCCACTTCCTGTTTGCAGCGAGTGGGCACCGCGATCACTGATCTAAACCAGCGATATTTTTACTGATATCAACAGTAGCAGACGACACTCGACCACCCGACGGACAGAGCAGGCCATTTGTGCCTTGCCTGGACGCACACTGGATATGGACCAGGCCGAGCTATCCGTAAGTTTCACAGTACAGCCTGAAGCTTATATGATATCGGAAGGGTGTGGAAGGAGGGGTTATTTGTCGTTTAGTGTTTGTTGTTATATCTTTTCATCTGGAGTGGCCTACAGCAAATATTTTCTCCATACGAAGGGCAGCTACTATAAATCAGCTTGACCCATGGCAACCTTGTATCTTTTGGCATCTATGTAAACAGTCGATTCTCTCTCTCTCTCTCTCTCTCTCTCTCTCTCTCTCTCTCTCTCTCTCTCTCTCTCTCTCTCTCTCATCCAATTTACTGTATTGGTTGTACATCACAATGCTTCTTTATTTATTTATATTAGCCTATATTGGACTGGAGGTACGTGTTGACAAAATCCGTTCACAACTACAAAGTGTCAGGAGTCATACTTACAGCATGTACAGCCGTACATCCTGCCATCATAGTCCCCAGCGCGTAAAATCCGTGGCTGTCGGTTAGTTTCAAAGTGTCACAGAATCGTCTGCTGTTGTCCGATCTGCTAATCGCGATGATTTCCGTGCAACAGGAAGTGGTCTGTCGTTTTCCGAGAGTTTTGCAAGCTCGGGATACGCAGTTGCCAACTCCGTCAACTGAGTTACGAACCGATTTGACCCACTTAGGGGCAGGGCCCAAGCTGGGTCCTGTAGTCTTTTTAAAACACGCGCTGGGCGGGTTTTTCTCATTGCACCTCAGCTTTAAAGCCTCAGACTTCAAACTTGACCCAAGAACACTTTGTGGCAAAATCTTTCTAAACATACCATTTTCAGTGACCTTTCTCAAAGGTAACATGGGAGGTCCAGAAAGAAGTAAGATCACTTAATAATAATAATAATGGTTATTTATATAGCGCCTGACCTCCTGACAGAGCTCTAGGCGCTTTACAATGTTTTTTAAAAATATGATGCAAACATAAATATACAATTAAATCAATATTAACAAAATAGAAGAACAAAACCAAACAGCCACAAAAACAGTGGTATGAATGTGCACATACATGATCACCTCCACATGCACACACATACATAAACAAGAACAAGTCATCGGTAGACTTAAAAAGTTACATTTTGAGTGAGCTTTTAAACAAATGACTGCACTGTGTATAGCCCAAAGGACTTGGTTTTGGCAGAGGTCAATGGAGTTATTAATGTACAACAGATCAGAGAGATAGACAGGTCCACAGTCAAAGAGAGCAATGTTTGTCAGTGAGAGAATTTTATGCTGTATCCTAGCAGGGACAGGCAAACAGTGAAAAAAAAGGGAGGCTAAAAAGTGACCCACATGCTGATGTGAGTTGAATGCCAGGAGGTCACCATGTGCTATAATGCCCTCATCCGGATATGGGTGTGCTGGTCAAAACCCGAGAAACCAGCTGAGGTTAGGCGGAACCAGACATTGCCAATGAGAGAGGAAGAGGATAATAGGTGGTGAACTGCGGCGAAGTATGGGCACGTGCCTGAACTCTGATTTCCCTTATGGAGGAACTTCCTTCAAGCTACCCGATGTGGCTGAAGGCAGAAATTTACAGACTTACTGTCGGTGAAACTGACTGCAAGAGTTGTGCCGGGTCACATCGCAGCACCGTCTTGGTATTTCAGAATACAAAGCCACACATAATCGCGCCCCCCCCCCCCCCCCCCCCCCCCACAGACCGAAAACAAGTGTCAAACTCTGAATACACCTTCTATATTCAAATTGAGAGCAACAAATATGGGCAAGGGTCTGAAATGGCGTCGGACTCGATTTTCGCTAGTACTGTTACTTTGCGAGGAAGCTGTCTCTGTAAACCTTATCATTTGACAAAACATACGATGTGCATCTGGCAGAGAAAAGGTCGTTCTTCATTATGACGTCAAGGAAAGATCGATAGAAAACATCAAAGAAGAAAAAATTGACGATGAATGACATGACATTCAGCTGTTTTCGTCACACTTTTTGTGACATCGTAAACAGTGTGTTCGGTATTTGACGACTGGTATAAAATTGCTTCAGAGAATATCCATACAAATTTCATTTTCGAAAGTAAAAATGTATAAAGGGTACAAAAATAATTAAACTTTGAAAATCGCTTCGTTTTCTGCAGAGTTATGCGTCAAAACCGGCAACTCTTGAGTACGTAACGTTTTTTCGTGATTCCGCCTTAGGGCATATTAATCCGCGCTGATGTTGTAATGCACTTTATTTCTTCTGCTAATCAATTATCAAACATGAGTCTAAACCTTAATTGAAGCTATACAATAATCAGTATAATGATATAATTCATCGAACGAATAAGATAGGCAAACCAATTTCTGTCAACTTTTGTGTCATGAAAAATAAACGTAACGTACTCTTTTTTTGGGACGCTATATTTTCTTAATAATGCGGTTAGCGGGAATTTTAACACGCGAAACAATCGGTCTTTGTTCATTTTCTACGTGACAATGGAGGAAGAAGCAAGTACGGAGATCAGTTCGTCCAAAAATGAAGGTAAGTCAAGCGGTGTGAATTTTTTATCTACGTTATGTACTCAGATTTCTGGTAGTTTGGTCAATGTTTTTAGTCTTTTACGTCGACATTCACGGAGTAAATCTTACGCTTTTATGATAAAAATGTAGGTTTATTTCAAGTCAACAGCATCACTACAAAGATGTTTGAGAAAACGTTCTTGTTCGTAGATAATAATAAATTATATTTGCACCGGTGTAAGGTAATTTGTCGTGAAGCTACGTACTCAGTTTTTTTAAAGAGTATTATTGTCAAATCAGTGTAAAACGTTGATCTTTTTAAACGGATATTTTTTTTTTGCGGACAAATAGACCACTAGCCAAATAAATTCCTGTGGCAAGTTTTGTTTGTGCAATTCATTTGTGTGCGTAACTTTACAACCGGAAAAATCTCATCTTACAGGTGGTATGTTAATTTGTAAAAGGCTCGAATATTTCTTTTCATAGACTAATAATTATGCATCACAAATGTTTTCATAACATGATACTTGATTTCTTTCTGGTTGTGGTCACTATCGGTTTTAAATTTTGTGATACCGGTCACGTGCATAACGTCACACCGCTAGATAAAAATTCCTAATGCTGAAAGTTGTGTGAAGTGACGAACTCAAACCATCCTTGAAAGAATCTAGAGTAATCTAGTTTTTCTCACTTTAGGATTATTATGAAGCTTAATATGTGAACACGTACCCCACTTATTGATTTCTTCTATTCATTGTGAGATAATTTCTCTTAGTACATAACTTTACTACCAACTTCCAAAACCAGACGAGTAAGTGGGTTTGTGAAATGATGAACACAATTCGGTTTTTTTTAATTTTAAATTTGAAGTGATACGTTGTCTTTTAAAAGATACATTGTATACATTATTTACCCTTGAAAGTTAAATGAATATCAACACACACACCACCACCACACTATTTTATTCCACTCCTTGTGCATAACTTCACACTGTATTTGTCCAAGCAAACCTGCATCAAAATGGTGAAGTTACATACACCATTATTTTTCAAGACGAGCTCTTTAATTATGTATTACACATTATAATAAATGAATAAAACTAGTTTTGTTCAACACATGTGGTTGATAACTCTTGGGCTTTAGTCTGCTTGTATTTTCCCATTCCTATGGGACTGTACATAACTTCATGACCAGACCCATTGCATAGCATAGTGTAAAGTTATGCACACACATTTCGAGCCATTAAACATCGCTATTGTGGCAATGCATTGATTTAATGCAGTTTACAATGCTTCCTTACCTAAAAAGTAGCTAATTTTAGTAAATTGTCCTCCAAGGTAAACTGCCCTTTTGATCCACTCTTTGTGCATAACTTCACATTCTCTGTCAAAGAATGGCATGAGCATGGGGATGTGGGAAGTCCATGCCCTCAGCAGTGTGCTGGGTAGGCCCCTCTTCTCTATCTACCCTGACTATGGTGGGGCAACTGTACGCCAACATCTGCACAGGAAGGTACTGCCCCGTGACGTCGTCCATGAGAAACCAGGGTACATCATGTGGACTAGCACACATGGAACACTGGCCCTGCCACAAAGCTGGGTGCCAAATCATTTTGTGGTCTGTGTACCCAAAGAAGGTTGGTTTTCTTGATTAAAATAAATGTTTTGTTTAAAATGTCAATTGCTAGGGGTTGAATTGGTAATCAAGTTTCAAAGTCGATAATTTATTTCGTCTACTTATCCGCTTTTCCTCATCTGGTATTGATATAATGATTTTAGTATGTTTAACAGTACTTAATTCAGTCCCATTGGTTCATAGTCTGATGACACTTTAGACACTCATTAAGTAGTACAGGTGACGCTATGGAAAACCGCTAACTGTATTACAGGCACTGTGGGAAGAGCTAACTGTAGTACTGACGCTATGGGGGAGAGATAGGATGGTTCTGGTTTATTAACGTTCAGTAAGCTAGTATATTCCTGTGAGACAAAGAGTAGCCCCTTATAAAATATATCGCTGTTCAAACTCGTCTCTTGTGCAGGTTGTGATGTTGATCCTGTGGCTCCAGGGCAGTTTTTGTTAGTCAATGTGGAGTCCAAGAAAGGAGGAACCTCTCAATTTGTGGCGCAGGTATGTATTTATTTGTTTGGCTTTCATAATTTTCAAATTGGGGTGAAGCTGAACAGTATGACTGATAAGAGATGCCCAGTTACTGACCCCACTGCTGCATGCCGTTTCGATAACCACCATGTACATGAACGTCTGGAACTCACTTCCACTGCATGTCCGTCTTTCCCCTACCCTGTTGACCTTCAAAACAAATTTGAAGACCCATCTTTTCCAGGTAGCATATCAAGATTAGCTTAGTCTGGATGTGCTGCCTGGAAATGTTGGTTGTTTTCCCCATGTAGATAGGCTGTGTGTGTGTGTGTGTGTGTTTCATGTTAGGAATGCGCCTACATGGTGCGAGCAGATGTTTATTTAAAGAGTGAGTGCGTTCTAATTTTTCTCCTTTTTAATATTTTTTTTGTGTGTGCTGTAAAGCGCTCCGAGCTTGCTGTTCGTGGGGAAGGGCGCTATATAAAAACTATGTATTATTATTATTTTTTTACATAAAGAAGAAAACGCACCAGCAGTTTTATTTGAAAGGGTAGCATGAGAGATTCATTTTGATAGATTATAATTTGCTGTTTTCAGGTCACAAGGGTAACCGAGGAGGGTGCTTGGGGTCGTTACTTAGAGAAGTATGGAGAAGGCTGGAAGTGGCCAGAGAAAGGTCAGGAATACTTCCTTCCTGAATCCGACATCTTTAAGACACTGGCCAAGTACACTACTCGTCAGGATCGAAGAACATTACTTTTCACATTTACCCTGTAAATAGCTCTATTGGACGCTTCTAGATGTCATTTTCCCTTTTTATCACATTTTTGGATAGTGGAGCCTTTGGTTTATTTAGAAACCCCCCACCCTCCACCCAAACCCAGCATTTGTAATTTATGTCTCTGTTGTGAAGTTGGACAACTTTTGATTTAATTGTACTCTGTACCTCTTGCAATTATGTGTACTTGTATAAATCAATGCAATTACTACTGTAGATCACGTTTTTTGAGCTGCTTGTCTTGTCTTAATGAATCGCTGCGTGAGGTTATGTCCACAATTATTTGGTCTATCAACCATTCTACAGTCAATGGGTTGCTGATTGGCAGTTGTAATTCACCTTATGTCAACTGTTGACATCTTCCATAGTTTTGGGCATCATAACTAATTTTATTCAATGCAAGCTGTCACTTAACAACATTCAGTACTGCATTTGTGTAATGAAGTTATGTACTCTACCACTAAAATGTTAATATTTAAAAGCAGTCAACACCATGGTTGGTTAGAATTTGTCAGAGTGTCTACCCTTGTTAGTTTTGTTAATCTGACAAGTCAGCTCCTGTTTGTCATAAATAACAAGGTTTTAGCCACACACAAATGTTACGTCACAGCGTGAAGTTATGAACTCATCAATCGTTCCCAAGCATTGTACGCTTTCTAATGGTATTGTTAAGATCGTTTTGTGTTTATCCTAAATCAAATGAACTTCACAACTGCATTCAAACTGTATTGCTTAATTTCTATATGGGTTGTGGCTGCGTTAATGTTTTTTAATAGATGTTTGACTAGTGCCAAGGTTATCTTCAAAATATTCATGTACCTGTACGACAAACATGTTGTTTTCATATTGGAAAATTCCCTCGGGTACTGTAAAGTAGTTTTGTTGCATTTAAAGTTAAATGTTTGGTGAATTGACTGCCTAATGAGATGTAATGCAACCCTGCCGTTCTCATGTGTAATGTTATGTACTCAATTGTTTCACGCTTGTCTGTAAAACTGGTTTTAAATGCAAACTTGCTTCCAAGTGTTTGTAGATTACTAACATGACTGTTTTATTGTTTCCATGCACTTAGGTTTTACATTTCAGTATTCGTGCTGCTCTGATAGATTTATTTAGTTTGTGACATGAGGTGATGTTATGCACACAAGTTGAATTGTGCGTTTCAAACTTTTTTTGCATTAAAAATGTCTCATCTGGTCAAATATCCTGTGTGCTGATGTGCGTTCATTTTATTTTTCATATTCTGCATTCTCTTTTCTTTAGACAGTCATTTTATGTGTGTCACAATTTCTCAACTCCTTTTCTGAACCTTGCCCATATGCGGTCATGTGGAAAAAAACAATGTGACTGTGTCGGTTAGGGCAGTAGTTCTCTAAACCAGGCTATGGTCTTTGCTTTAAACATCATAAACGTTATCATTATAGTGTTTAACATGACATTATGGAAGCTCCATGGCACAGAATCCACTGCCTTCCAGCGACAAAAGCCATGCTGCTTTCAGCATTACGGATGAGAGCTGCCTTCTTTAAAAAGTGGGGGTCAGTTTGACCCCACAAGTGTAAATTGGGATGTAAAGTTCAGAGCTTAATAATTAATTAATTATGACACATAAACGCATAAATTTATATGCACAATTAAGCTTTTATTAATTTGAAGAATACACTGAGTTACAAAGTGATTGGACGAAAACTGAATTTTTCGGAAATTGTTAAAATTGGTTTGGGGTCAAATTGACCCCTGAAATGTCGAAGGTTAAGAGATTAAAGAGCAGAAATGGGTACTAACTCGTAAATATGCCGGAGACAGAAAAATAAATGTATGTCAGAACTCAAGGAGGCAAAATTCAAAGCATATAAGCAAGTCTGTGTATTCAATCCATGTGGTTCTAGATTGTTTTGGGTTTTGATGGTGATGTATTTGAGAACAAAGCATTGTAAAAGCATTATGCATTTGTGTAATTTGTAGCATTATAGGTCTGTGAAAAGATGGCTTTTGGTCACATCTATACTGCAATGAATACATTCAAGGTTACACCTGTTGTGTATTCAGACATGTCTCTATATAATCAAAAGCCGTAATTTTGTAGAGGATCTAAACACTGATATTTTCCTGAGACATCAAATTGTTGTATAATTGTGACATGAAAACATGACATGTTTGTGAATAAAGAGAAGCAGAAATTATGTAAAGTGGTGGTACATCTAGTTTTGCAAGTGCCCATAATGTTTTTTTGTTTTGCGTGCAGATTGAGTTGACCAGACTATTTACATTCAGTTTTGTGTATATGTATCCATTGACGTACCAGGGCGTATGATGTGCAGGGCTGCCTACCCCTACGATTTTCCCGTAGTTTCTACGAAAACTGACCACAAACTACGGGACTACGGTTGCTTGTCAAAAATTACGATTTTTATCTGATCGAAAAATACGATTTTGTTCGTGTGAGCACACTGTACTGCAAGTCCGTCTGGAGATATAGTCGCACGTATAGTATTCTTCCTGCGCATGCACGCACTGCTGCCAGGGGTTCTCCTGGCATCCTTTTTGTGCCGCACGGTCACGCGTTAATTCAACATGGCTACGAAAGAGAGCAAGTGTATGCACGAGACCGACAAAAGTGATGAAGAAAGCGGAAATTTTTTTTCTAGGAAAAAGAAGAAAGTTATTGCTGCTTCATTGCAGACCTTTCGTTCGAAATATGGCAGAGAAGTACCCTTTGATTCAGAAGAGTGACTGAGAAAGGCCCACAGTATGCCTTTTGCATTGCGTGCAGATGTGATTTTTCTATAGCCCATGGCGGTCTTGATGACTGCAGGCCCACAGTATGCCTTGTGCATTGCGTGCAGATGTGATTTTTCTATAGCCCATGGCGGTATTGACTGCAGGAGGCATGTCAAGGCACAAAAACAGGTTAATGCATCAAAGCCGAAGAGTTCTAATGCCATCACAAACTTCTTTGCTCAGAAGAAGGTGACCGGGCCGTCGGTTGAAGAGGTTGCTCGCGCTGAAACCATGATGGTGGAATTGATCACAGAATTCAACCTGCCGCTCGCCGCAGCTGATCGTTTCAGTGAAGCTTTCAAGTTGATATTCAAGGACTCAAAAATAGCAGCTGACTTTGCTTGTGGACGGAGCAAAGCAACTGCTATTGTACAGAAAATAGGGAAAAGCTTCAAAGCACCGGAGCAAGCATTGGATAAGAGACTCTACAAGCTCTCCTTGTGGTAAAGTCCAAGCCGGCAAATCATGTCAGAGAGTGATGGGGTACACAAGTCAAGAGCTTTGAGAACTGAAATCCTGCTACAAGGAAACTCCGAGAAAGGAAAAGAAATGAGTAACACATGCTGTTGGTGACTAACTTTCAGTGATGCTGAAGTGATTAACATAATTCGTGAAAGTGTAATAAGTGTTGGAAGGGTTAGAGCTCTTTTTTAAGGAACAGTATTAATATTTTGATTATTCATAATCATAACAGTATCTTCATTTGAGAGACGAGAACAAGACACATCTCTGTTGTGTGTTTTACTTTAGTAACTAACTGATTGGCTTATTTTTGTTTTATTCTAACAGTTCAGTACTGTTTGAATGTAACAAAAAAGAAAAAAAAAGTTTGGTTTTTTTGTGTGTGTGTTTGCTTGGTCACAGATTACACTCACAGTTACTTTTTTGTTCTTATTTTGTGAGTTTAAAGTGAGAAGAATGTCTTTATATAATCTTGAATAATACAATTTTTACTAGAATTAAACAAAAATTCAATCAAAATCGTTACTTTCGAGTCAATTAAACCCACATGTTGACAGGTTGGTTGGTTGTTGATGACAAGATGGTTGATTGTTGATGTTGTGGAATTGGTTTAGTCATTTGTCAATAATTTGTAATGTTCTTTCATTTATGTACACACACATGCATCATTTTTTACTTTACCGTCAAAGTCAGATGGTTTTGTTCTCATCACTACTGATAAGTCTCCAAAACTACTGAATATTGTGGTTTTCTGATGGGCAAACTACTGAAGGTCATTTTGAGGGGTAGGCAGTTCTGGATGTGTAATATTTTCAATGTATATAACATTAGCGGGGAGATTATTTTTTTCTTGATGATGCGAAGGAGGTGTGGTGTGATGTTACATACTTGCACATGCTGTAATCGGTACGTATGTTCTAGTCCGTCAAATGTATTTGTTTTATGTTCACATTTGTTGTTTTTACATCTGTTTTAAAACAATTACGCTGCAAACAAATTTCCCATATTGGGACAATAAAGGTATTTGTATTCATGAGAAAAAATATAGGCACCTGATTGGGGTATTTGAAAATCTTTTTTTCTTACTAGGGGTTTTAGGTTAAATCTCTTTTTGTGTTACCTACATAGCTTGGAAGGTAGGAAGAGTGAGTGATTGACGGGCAGTGGGGGGCTATTTTGTAGTGATGGACTAAGGGATCAAGGGGCAGCACACGTGTTTAGTATGGGCAGAAATCCAGAGGGAGACGCAAGGGTAGAGGATAGTGGGTTTGACACGCTTATAAAGTGAGCATGGGTGGAAAGTTGGCAGATGGAAAGCTGTGTATTTAAAATCTCTCTGAGTCTGACAAACATCAGGAAACTCACCTAGATAGTATTTGTGTTTAATGCTGAGCAGGCAACTAAGGTCATCTCACGGTGGAACAAAGGAGAAGTGGAGCGGAGAGGTCTTTCATTTTACGACTGTCATACTTTAAAATCAAACGAAAGTTGAGTAATTGGTCTGCTTGTGCAGCACTGTTGAAAGTCTTATTAAGAATATTTATAAAAGTGACACAATGTATTGTGAACTATCATCCTTCATTGCCAGAAGAGGGGCACTTTAATTTTGACAGATACCAACTTTCATCCATTAACTAGGTTTCTGTGTCAAGATCGTTGTCTGTGTTTTGTGTCAGTGAATGCATTGTTGGCTTCAGGGAGAACCCCCATGTGATATTCGTGCAAGAGATGGTGCCAGGCAATGAGGCAGTGCTGAGGCAGGGGCTGAGGGACTACACGGTGGTGTGTGGAGGGACGGGGGACCAGCAGGGTTACTACAGTGCCATCTTTCTGCACAAAGACCACACCATGATGGATGACTTCACCATCCTTCCCTTCTTCTCCAGCACCATGAGCCGCAACCTCCTCATTGTCAATGTGAGTTGTACATGAAACTCTCCCTCTTGTACTGTGTTAAGTGTGTTGACTTAAGTGGGTTTTTAACCAGATCAACTGTGAGTTTACCGAGCTTGCTAACTATAAGTTTGGCTAGTTCAATTTTTAATACAGTATAACCTAAATGCGGCCAACGGAGCCAAAAAGGGCAAAGATACCCGTGTGATTGGTCAGTGACCGCTCACTCAACACAGAGCCAGCCATCTGCCACACTCTCTGACAGAGCCCAGATGCCGTGTCATTACGCAGTGATAGACGTGCCTTTGGCTCATCAGTTGTGTGAAGGGTCGCGCTATCTAGTAAGCTGTCTCCACATCTCTTGTTGAAGTCGCACGCGTGCGCTTACACACACTCTTGTAACTCGTGATCACTTTCTCTCAGTCTCTTTCTTATGAGTTTTTTGTTATCATTTTTATTTTACTTCTCTTTTTTACACACTTTTGTTTTTCTTTTCTTTTCTTTTACGTTATAACGCACGCAGACTTGCCCCCAGTCATATGCACAGACTCTCGCACAACAGACACATACACCGCCACTGACTCAGACGGGCGCATTCATGCGGTAAAACACAACTCACGGGATTCCTTTCTAACGGAACTTTTATACAATGTAAATAGAGAAAATGTGTAAATGATTATCGAACTATATATACTACACCACTACCAGCATCTCAACACCACATGCACACACACAATATAACTGCCAGGCTAGGTAGTAGTCTCTCACACTCCAACCTGTTTTGGTGTTCTCGCCTGGTTACGTTCAGTCCTTTCACGTCTAGGCATGCAAGTCCTTCGCACACTCCCGAGTCGTCCTGTCTCTCACACCGTGGACGTCCTCGTTACTCGTACCGTATCTTCGCTGTGACCCAAGTGTCTCGTCACCGGTCGCTCACTCCCCGAGTGAAAAGGTGGAGAGATGACCTCGCATTAGGTCCCTGGTCTCGGCGTCCGTCGCTCCAACCTCCGACAAGCACTCTGAATAAATAAAGTACTAAATCGTAACATTTGCTAAACACACACACATATTGGATAATATGAGAAACATTACGTAACCTGGCTGATACAATAACTCGCACGTTCATTTACACACACACACGTGCTTCATAACCGACCACTTTCATAACACCCCCATATCTCTGCCACTACCTTACCCCACCCGGGTCTGCCCTGGGGGACTTGGGTGGGGTTAGGTATTTTTTAGTTCCCAGGGTCACCCTGGTCAGCCCCACAGGGTGGGGTTTTCTCTCTATTCTGGGGCATGTGTTTCTGTCTACCCGAGGTCCATTCACCTGTATTTGCCTTTTTTAAACTCTCCCTACTGTCTGCACTGCCTGTAGCTCTTGATATTGGATGTGTGTTGCTAAATGGTCTTAGCTTTATTTAGGCCCTATGTGTTAGGTTTATTTAATGTGTTTGACCGGCTGGCGACATACATTCAATGTTCTGTTTAGTTGGTTGTTTTTTTTTCACAAGCAGTGCAGGCACGTCCTGAGAAAGCCTTGTTGCTGTCGGGACGTTAAGCAATGTACAATCAATCAATCTGCCACTACCTTGAACCAGACTATAACCTAACACTCTCGCTATACACTATCCCATACGCTGTAAAAAACTATACTTAACCACGTACTGCCTTCATAACGACTTAGGCTTACACCCCTCACATTCCTTAGTTATCCATCTCGGTAGATAAATATATACGAACCACCGGTTACCTCAATAACTTCCAAACCAACATAACTGAACCAAACCAGTCAACACTACACAACTAAATTAACTTCTATCAACGCATACTATCTTTAACACAGTAACCATCAATAATACATATATCAAAAACATACCTGAATTCTAGGTTTCAGAGTCTTGGAATACGGGCTAAGTTATCTCACATACGTCTGTACCCACTGACAGTAAAGCCCGTACTAACGTTAATACAGCTCTGCCAGACAGAGCTCTCACCTACATCTCACTAAAACTCCCCGTGTCGAACGTTCTTTAAAGATTCCACGTGGGCCACGAGCCTCACGGGCTATCGGCACAAACAAACCACTGACAACTACTGTACCGTATTTAACCTACTGTGTGAACCCTATGCGTGAGCATAGAGTTTCGTCACATACATCACATCCTTCAGTTGCCACATTCCTTCTGCGATAAATGGAGATAAGTAGCGATTGATCTTATTTGTTTGTCTATTTTGAAAAAGGATATTTACCCAAAATATTAATTATGTTGAGTTGGCAGTTCCCCCATCTCATTCACTCCCACCCCACCCGGGTCTGCCCTGGGGGACTTGGGTGGGGTTGGGTATTTTTTAGTTCCCAGGGTCACCCTGGTCAGCCCCACAGGGTGGGGTTTTCTATTCTGGGGCATGTGTTTCTGTCTACCCAAGGTCCATTCACCTGTATTTGCCTTTTAAAAACTCTCCCTACTGTCTGCACTGCCTGTAGCTCTTGATATTGGATGTGTGTTGCTAAATGGTCTTAGCTTTATTTAGGCCCCATGTGTTAGGTTTATTTAATGTATTTGACCGGCTGGCGACATACATTCAATGTTCTGTTTATTTTTTTTCACAAGCAGTGCAGGCACGTCCTGAGAAAGCCTTGTTGCTGTCGGGACGTTAAGCAATGTACAATCAATCAATCAATCAACTCATTCACTCCCGCCTCACATGGCAAGTCAGTCTTTATCTTTGGTTGAATAAAGAATGGCAGTGTTAATTTTTTTCTTAAATATAGATGGTCAGATCTAGTGCGGCAGAATAAGTTTACAGTTGCCAGAGGGTCAGCAAGATTTCCCAGGGGGTCACAGAAATGATGAAGTCTTAGATGTTCACATACTTTGTTACACACATGCAAACAGAACTGATGAGTCAACAAAAACATTTTTTACACAAGTTTTCTTTTTAAGTTTTTATTAAGTTGAGCACAAATGAGTAAAAGACATTTAAAAAATAAGTTAGTTTAACCCTTTCATTTCACTGGTGAAGTTCAAGGGCAGTGGGGTAATAAAAGACAGGTCCCATCCAGGTACGCATCCTGTCATTCTGGTCCCTGAGAATGAGCACTTCAAATGCCATTTTCTGCTTGTGTTTGACACTGAAGTGCATCAGGCAAACTTGTGACTGTCTGGCTGGTGCCTGATGATGTAACCCCAATTGCTAGGCGATGATCGTCTGAAACCTGATGACGAACAAGGGCAGAGCGCTGAAAATTTGTCGATCCCTTCACGAAAGCGTTTTTCGACTGTGCACGGATGGCAGCTTGGCACACAGCGCAGAACATCTGCCCATCTAAATGGTGTAGCCATTTACATTGTCCAAGCCAGTCGTGCTGCACGGCTGTGCAGTTCGGCTGATTTCTGACTCTTTAGTTTGACCCTCCGCCTGCTGCTGTGGTATGCGTCAGCCACTCCCCGCTGCAAGCAGGCTATCTAGGTCACTGCCTGGCAGCTACAATTCCTTCTCTAATCTCTGTAATGGACTACTGATGTGTCATGTGTTGTGCCTGTGTTTAATGTTCTCTATCTCCTTTTCAAAACTTTTCTACATAAAACCGTTTAGCACAGTTGTGCACCGTTGCCTGCTGGTTCCAGTGTTGGTGGTATTATTCGGGGGACATTTTTTTTAAAGGGTGCAATCCGAGTTTAAAGACAGGTACCGTGTTTGTGTGTGCCTCACAGTACTGAGCAGGTCTGAACATTCATATACTGTTGTGTATAGTGTAATCCCTGTGATTTATGCTCTGCTTACAGCCTCCAGTATTCTCTGTGATACTGTTTAATAGTATCAGGTACTAACTGTTGTCTGCTCATTCATGTTATCCTGGTTCCTTTATTTCAAATGGTGTAGTCTAAGGGAAAGACAGTACAGTTACATTTTCTGTAGAGTATGTGAAGGAAGGTCAAAACGAACTCTTGATGAAAAACCAATCAAACTGTGTGAAATGTAAACAAAACAAAAGTGAAACATAATTAACGAACAACCGGAAAAAGGAGATGTAATTAAATTCAATTACAAAAACTGTATTCATCCCTGAAAGGGAAATTCTAAGAACTGTTAATATTAAGGAACCACCAGTGCAATATGCTTAGGACCCATTACTTGTGTTCGTGTTGATATAAAGGCCCAGTTTGATGTGCTTCAGACCTGTTATTTGTGTTGGTGTTAATGTAAAGGAACCAGTGTGGTGTGCTTAAGACCTGTTACTTGTGTTAGTGGTTATGATTTATTATGTAAACCCAAGTGTACGGCATAAACACAGTGCACAAATGCTGGTATCAGCATGTTTGTGTTGATTGTCTTGATGTACCTAACCAGCTTCTCAGCAGTGGAGTGCTTTCTGACGCTAGTGTTGCTCTAGCAGGAATGGCCCCCGAATTCTAGTAAGTGATAACAGTAGAGGCTAGAATGCTGCGTAGATACAACTTTTCATCCCACATAAATCCTACATGCACAACAGATTAAGCTTCAAAGTTAACGCTTTATTTTGTCAGTGCATGTTTATTGTATTGCAAATATGAAATGTAACTGTTCTTGAAGGTGTGCTGGTATGGTAGTAAGCAGCATGAGCATGTTTAGTATGAAAAGAAAGCAAATTTTATCAGCTACAAATTTACACTCATGTTATAATGACATTCTTGTTGTGATGAATATTCAGTTACTAACACTTTTCAGCGTTTCCGCTGCAGTGCGCCGGTATGCGGCTGTCCGCATGTACACATAATGTAGGGTAATGGAAGAGCACTCCTTTCTAGGACCATTAACAGCTCTTCCACTCTGCCAGAAGAGGTGCGCAGAATGATTAGTTGCTCTCACACCCGGCCTTGCCACAGATGGCTTATCTTGCACTCAGTGGCCCCCGGTCCACTCCTAACTAAAAGTGTGGTTCTGCACAGTCATGGCTGGAAAGAATGTGTTCTCTTTTTTCCACAATCCGATGTGCATGTAGGAACTTCGAAGACTGTGATTTTGAGCTCGACAACCCGAATTTCATGAGTCCGGCCATCATGCTTTCGCCACAGGAAATGCCGATGGCCACTTGACTTCGGCTCCACCGCGGAAGAGTTATATCTGTTCAATTTCTGTTGCTGCGCATGCAGTACTGTTGCTGCGTTGGCGTTCAGCACTCTAAAAAAAAATCTTTGTTCTGCTCGGCATGCGTGGCTGTGAAACGTGTTCACGATGACGCACTGATGCGTTTTTCAGTGCATAAAGATAAAGCTTAGTGCGTCAGAGTAAAAATTTGTACGTCAGTCTGACGCAGAGCTCGGAACACTAGTGCGTCAGAGTTGGCTTTAGAGGGTCAGATACGCACACTTCAGCGTAATAATTATCACTGGAATGGGAAAGGAAAAATCTCATCTAGACTAACTCGCTATGCTTGCCACCGATCGATCATTTTCAGAAACAGGGCTCTATGTAAAAAACGTGCAGCCCTCCCATCCCGCCTCCCTCTCTCATGCACCACTACGACCTCCACCCTCTTGCTACAATGCTAGGCATTGTGTGTGTACGGAACCTGCAGCGGATGTGTGTCTGTCAGCATCCTCCATCACTTGTGTATTGATGATACACGTGAGCATGCGTGTTGAGCGTTCGCGCTTGAAAACAATAGATAGCCTCGGCCATCGCCAATGCAGATCGGACTGAGGTGTGAAAGCTAACACAGATGCGGTCATTCAGGCGTATTAGCTGTTGTGTAATGGAGCTCGCAGGTACTTCTGTAAACAAAGCTTCCGCGTGCGGTGTTACACGGAGGACGGAATCGTCTCAGTCCTTGGGATGGTTGTTCGTGTGAAACAGGTGAAAATACTATAAAATGTTCTGTTGGGGAAACAAAATCATCTTCGTGTTAAGCAGGAATTTCATGTAAAAGGGGCACAACTGAACTTTTTGAAGGCTTCATTTCGCATAAAGCTTTTACTGGGCTTCAGTATACATACCCACTTAAATATTGTCCCACCAAATGCTTTCTTTCGTCCGTTCAAAGCGAATCTTGTGTCGGGACACCGTGGAAAGATTGCTTCTTGATAGGCCATGGTAGGTGACGTCATAACTATTCTATATGACCTTAGGTCATCTGCATAATTATAATCAATCAGAGACAAGATGGCGGATAAACCAGCGAAGAAAAGAAAAGTATCATCGACTTGCGCCGACAATGACAGACTCAGAATTGAAGAAAAGAAAGAGGAAGAGAGACAAGATACCCTAAGTAGAATTGACATTGGACAAGGGAATATGGACATGTGGCAACACGTAAAGCAAGAGCTTGGCTTGACCGCCCATCCGGAATTTGTCGCCTTCCTGCTCTGTGAATCTGTAAGTAATCCATGGTCTTTGTCGATCTTCCTATAGCACTAGTGATTTTCAGAATTTATGATCTTCAGTAGAATTTATCTCTTACTGATTTCGCAAGATTTTAAACATGTTTTATCATAAAGTTACAAGCTAGTTATCAGATTTTATGCTGGAAGGATCTGAAAACTGCGGTGTGTGTCAAAATCATGTTGCACATCGCTGGTTGTGACACGTTTTTGTCTGTGCGGGCTCTTATTCACTCGGATTCACAGAGGTAGTGTTTCTGCTGCGATGATGCATTTGTCGTTTCCAGAGATGCTTTCAGTTACGTAGACTTCGATGTGTGAGATGTGAAATTGACTGCAGTGCAGAAAGTGGGTATAATTACCAATGTTCTGTTTCATGTTTCCGAGAGATAAAGGATCAAAGGTCAAACTAGGCACTGTGGACGCTGGCTCAGTCGCTTTGCGTGGAGAGTCGAACAAGCCACGCCCCCGGCTGTGCACTGACGATGCAGCACGATCGTTACTAATAAACATTAGCAGGTCAAGCGGAACCCGCATTGTGATTTTGACAGCATAGCGAGTATTCTACATTCTCGTGGAAAATTACGTCAAAGGGATGCCGGAGAACATCAGTACACACCGATGACCTTGTGACCTTCAGTATTGCGATACACTGATAGAGATAGTAAAGTGGACAGTTGATGGGCACCCCTCCCCCCAATCTATAGATTTATTTGATCCTCTCCGTATTTAGACAAACGAACTCCCAACACTTACCGCCAATACCTTTATTACCTAGCCATTTTAGTTCCACTCCAGAAATCATTCAAGCTACGTTTTTTGATCAGCTACCAACCCGCGATTATTAAGCCAGATCCCCCACTCCCACCTAAATTATTAATGCTGTCATTGACTTCTTTAAACAAAGGCTAATTATTCAATCGGCATTTACAGTTTTACCTTTGTCAATGTAAACGACTCATTTACGATCAGCTGTTTTCGGGAAATGACTACTTGCGCCATTGTGGGAATTCCCGTTAGGCATTATTGCCGCAACCCCCCCCCCCACATAGAAGTAAGTGACGTCAATGTTGCTATTAGCAACTGACCTCACATGCCTAGCTCGTGACTCTTAACACATGACAAAGTATTTCGCCATCGAGAGGGTAGGTTTCACTTTTTAATACAGGTAAACCTGTCTTTGTTTAGACAGGCACACTCAAATACATGTGACATACGCATCACACACAGCACACGCGGCATATTTACCATACTCAAAATACATGACACACGCGGCACACTCTCCATACTCAAAATACATGACATACGCGGCAGAGAATAATCCTTTCCGTAAATAAACAAACACACTTGACCAAATACATTCATCAGCTTTATCTGCCCAGTCAGGTCCCCCAACCCCTTGGAAACAAAAGGCTAGTTAAAATATCTTCCCGAGAAATAGTGACTACCGTACTCGCCACCCACCACTCAATGCTGTCAGAGTTGGCCTTCCTGAGAATACTTCCTGTTCATGGTAAACAATAGTCCTCTATGCCCAAATAGTGTGTCTCTCTCTCTCTCTCTCTCTTTCTCTCTCTCTCTCTCTGACGCCAATAGTTTTACCCCCAGAGAATAATAATGTGGGCTCCTGAGAATCCTATTTAAGAATCTATAGATTTATTTGATCCTCTCCGTATTTAAACTAACGCGCTCCAGCACTTACCACCAATGTCTTAATCGCCTAACCGTCCTAGTTCCATTTCAGAAATCATTCAAGCTACGTTTTTTGATCAGCTGACAACACACGATTATTAAGGCAGATACCCGACCCCACCTAAACACACGCCTTGGCTGAGAGGTGTTTACGCGGCTGTTATTACTGAAAAACAAACAAGGCTGCCAAACCCCACAAATGTGTTAGGTTTATTTAATGTATTTGACCGGCTGGCGACATACATTCAATGTTCTGTTTATTTTTTATTTTTCACAAGCAGTGCAGGCACGTCCTGAGAAAGCCTTGTTGCTGTCGGGACGCTAAGCAATGTACAATCAACTATTCAAAGTGTCGAGGTAAAATCGTATGCGACACACGCGGCATACATTGTACAGACACACGTAACATGTGCCGTACAGACATACGCGGCTTATGCGGCACACACACAGCAAGAGAAAACAAAAGCTAATTAAACTACCGACGATTACAACACAGTCAGTATATAGTACTGAATACCTAGTCAAGCCGTCACGCGTCACCGGTTTATAACACACACACCCGCTTAGTGTACATAAAGCGGAACAGCCAGCTGGCTAATTTTGGCTCATCATAGGCGAAAAATCTTTCTCGAGCAGTGAAGAACATTCTCGATTCTAAAACTGTCCCCCTACTACTGAAACGGTCCCCACACCACTGAAACTGTCCCCATCAAAACAAGGGGGACAGTTTTGCATTCTAGAATGTTCTAAAGCACGTGTTTGCTGTTGTAATCGTCCCATAAATAGCGTACATGACGTAGTTGGCTACACGTCAGCATTTGCTGATTCACAGCTCCAGTAACCTGTTCCCACGAAAGGGACCTTAAGTCGCTTTTGACCGAATGGAGCTACAGACCAAAAAGTGTGCAGGGGGTCATCTTGGATTAGTTCGAGTGATCAACTTTAAATGCTTGTTTCTCACTTAATAACCAATCTACAACAATAGTCTGTACATCAAATTAATTGGTTTTGATAGTAGATTGTAATGGTGTAAATATTTCAAAACTCAAAATTTCCGACTTATGGTCCCTTTTGTGGGATATAGAGGTATAAAGTCGACTCACAGTCTAGGATGTTCCAAATGACGTGTTTGCTTATGAAATCGTTTGCAATACTGTAGGTATAAAAGTAAACCAACAGCCAATAATCATTCTTTCCCGATTACATCCGTACCAGTAGGACAGTAAGCAGGGCCAAACGATAGCCAGGCATAAATGGCGAGCCACCAAAACAAATATGTTGAGGAAATGGAGATTGGTGAAAAAACGTACACTCAAGCTTTTTTAGACGAGCTGACAAAAGACGAGACTCTTGCTAAAAGTCGCCTACGCATAGACTTAGCAAGAGCGAAAAATAGAAAGGCATGAAAAAGACAAAAAAGAGAATTAAAATTATGGTTGAAAAGCTACGTGAGCAACAATCATCGTTTGACGCAGCGGTAGCTGACATACAGAGGCTAAAAGGTCTCCTTAAAGAAGAAAAAAGTGGCTAAATGTGGCAGTGGTTTTTTCTACACGTCTTTGGCATACCTCGCGAGGGGGAGCCATAAATACCTTCTAGGTATTCTGATGAGACCTAACAGGTTGAAATGGCTCACAGGTTAGTACTCTATTTTTCATAGTTTGAGATCTTTCTTTCTCATATGGTGTGAAATCTGTGACACTAACCTTTGAAAGCTCTGACATTTCCAAATCAACTCCAGCGTTATTCAGGGCCTTTTGAAAGCATTTGTGTACCCAGGTAAGGGAACTGTGTAATTTAGTGTAACACATGACCGCTTTTGAATACCAGGAAGGTGTTCGCTTTCAATAGGCGTGTAGTGAAATAAACACCATTACAAGTAGGGACAGGAATATCAGAGATAGGCAGAAGGGGACTTCACCCCCCAAGTAGGGACAGGAATATCAGAGATAGGCGGAACGGGACTTCACCCCCGCGCTGGGAAAAAAAGTAAATTACAAGTACATGATAAGTAACAAGTAACCTATAAGTTACTTTCAACTGACACATAACTTATAGGTTACCTTATCATGTACTTGCTAGTTAGTTGTCACAAGTCCTAATAAGTAATTAAAATAAGAACTTTTAAGAACCTAAACATAACAATTTACAAGAACTTGACCCTAGTCAACAACTTACTTGGACAGAATTTCCAAGTTACAAGGACAACAAGAAAACTTTTTTTTCTCAGTAGTACTCTGGTGGTGGGGCTGATGGCGTCAAATGAGCAGGCATAAAAGGCATGACATCTCTTTGTGAAGAGTATTTCAGAATTAATGAATGATTACCAAAACTGATCTTTACTTGCCTAACAGTCCGTAAACTTTTTTCATAGTTTCTTCTACGCCTATTTTCTTTCCTTCCTCTAAAAAAGATTGCTTTAGCTCTTCAACATTCGCGGGTTGACTACGCATCTTATTCTGTATTTCAGACTTCTGTTGCTTGTAATTTGCTAAATCATCCTGGACTCTTTTAAATTCATTATCGTCAATTTCATTATTTTCCAAAGATTTACTAATAATAAGTTTCATACTCGTCAGCTTAGCTGCTGCGAGCGTACTTAATGCTTCATGCTTCTGCAACTTAGTATAAAATTTTTGGTTAAGGGCTTCTATACCAAAGCATGCCAGGCTTGTGGCAAGGCCAACAGCTTCAACAGCAATTCCTACGACACTTCCCACCCCCGTTGCAAACAGAGTTATACCTCCTACAGATAATCCGGCCGAAACCACCCCCATGGCCATTGATGTGTTGTGTACAGAATTGAAAACCGTATTGTAACGGCATTTACACCTCGAGTATTTTGCTTGTTCTTCTTCCAAATACTTCAACGCTTCTGTAATATTCATTAAACGGAATGAATCTGCCTTTAATGTTTTATCACGCTCAATAGGCTCAAGCTGCTCAGGTGGTATTTGTGGATACAAGTTCACCATTTTTTATGACAAATATTTTTTTAATCAGCAATTACATTTTGCAACTCTTCAAAAGTATACAATTTGCTAGCATAATAAAATGCAACAAGATCAATGTGTTCAAGGTTTATGTAAATTAGACGAACAAAAGTTGTTTTGTCAACCACCACCTTGACAGTGGGAATACTGCTTGAAACATTAATAACATATTTATTTTTTGTAATGGCAATAAAGACCTTTGATGATTCTGTTACTGTTTCATTCCATGTAAGTTTAATTCCTTGTGCTATATTTGCCTCTTTAGCAGAAGCAACAGATTTCATGATAATTTCAAATACTATTGTCGCTTCTCTAGCCACGACTAAGCTTGCTGGCATAAACACAACAGAAGTATCTGATCTACCCTTTCTAGTTGTAAGAAGATACCGCCGTCTCTCATAATTTTCAACTTTCAGTTTTTCTCTGCTATTGTTGTCTAGGGAAAAACTTGGAACAAGGCTTACAATAAGCGGCCCAGAATTAACAACCTTCCTAAACACTAAGGCGCCTTCATCATCAGTGTATACATAAGGACTAATAAATTCAATCTTTATGTCCCAGTCAATTGTGGGTGGTGGTGCCGGTACAGGTGAAACAACCCACTTACTAACCACATGTATTAAGTTGTAAGGCGCATTATTTACAGGTGGAGTAGGTACAGTAACATCACGAAGCTGACCAAGTTTAGGAATCTGTTTTTCACCATCTTTCATGTCAACAATTACTTTCCTCTTGTACATGCCATTTGAATCAAGTTCAAAACCATATATTTCTCCAATTTCCCCTTCCTTCTCAAAATCCTGTACGTCTGCCAAATCTTTCAACTCTGTTACTGGACACGCAACTGGTATGATTCTAGGCTTTGGACCAAGACCACTCATTTTTATAAACAAAAATAAAATTATTTAACTTCTAACACTACACTAAAATCATGCATCACAACTGGTTTGCCATCCTGATTAGTTACATATAAACACAGTGATTCAAAGAAACTGGAACCTAATTTCTTAAACTGTAAAGGAAATCTAACAACCACACTTTCACAATAGGGAGCAGTTCCCGGCGGAAAGCATCTTAACAAAGTTGAAGGCTTTCCATTGTGAACATTTTCAGTTGTGTTTAGTTCTTTTAAATAAACATTTAGTACTGTGTGTACTGGCAAATTGACAGGATATCTTCCAATTACTTTTTGTTTATTTGGTTTCAATAGACCTTCATCTGATAATGACCAATCCTCATCTGGATGTATTATTACTTGGCCTAAAAAACCAAGTAGCCTTACAAGCCTATCTGATAATGAATACTGACTACCTTTTGGAAATTCCAATGTAACAAGTAAGTTAGCCTGATTAATAGTTGCTTTAATTTTAAATTCATTTTGAAACCATTCAGCTAAAGTACAAAAGTCATAATACCCAGATCGTAAAGCATCACTCTTCTTTCCACCATCAAGAGTTCCATATACAAAATAATTATCATCTGTTACATTAAACCACTTTACAGTGTAAAACATTTCATGGATAGCTACAGCCTTGCTACCATCACGATTATCAATCCCATTAGTTAGCCACACTGGTTTGCTCGTGTCAAGATTTGTTAAGGTTATAAACATTTTTATTATCACATAAAAAAAGCACAATGGAATTTAAATCACCAACAATTGCCATTGTAAACGCGTTTCAATTTAACGTGGATGCCAAGTATAATGTTGCACCAACTTATGACCAGAAAATAATTCAGTTAAATCAGCTTGATATTGCTGTGTCTGAACAAGATTTATTTCAAGTGAAAGTACCAAACCCATTTGACCATTACCTAAACCCTCCAATTACAGATGACTCTACTGCAAGAAAGTGGTCTTCAAGTCCACTACAGATGTTTCAAAACCAACTTAACTTTGCTATACTATGCTCAACTACAGGCTGTGGCGTTTCTTTTACAGACCATTTGAATCACTCAAACAAACTGATTAGGTCTGTGTATCGTTTTCACATGTATTACCAGCTTAGAAGAATACTGTCAGAACTGCATACCCCACTGCCCACTGAATCCAGTTTTAATCAGTTTAACAATCCCATGGATTTGAAAGCATTTGAACGGATCTGTAATGAATTTAACATCAGTACAAAGTATGACTTTACACAAAAACTTGATGATCACAAAGGCATGGGAACATTGTATTATGCTATGAGTCACAGACAATACCCTCAAGATTATTACCCTGGTTACACTTCATTCTCATCAAAATCACAAGTCTGGTTAGGATCAATAGAACAGAAACAGTCTAATGCCTGGACCACATTTGTCTTAGATAAATCTGACGGGTTTACTCAAGCGGGAGTCGAGCGCGTCAATGAGTCTATCAGAACATATGTCTGGTGTTTACTAGGAGCACAATCACTAACAAAATCAAACATTTTGAATGGAAGTGGTAAATTTGAAGCACAAAAACAGTTTCTTGCAAATCTTGAAGATTCAATTAACTCAACAGTTGATCTCCCATCAAGCATACAGCGTTACCAAGACGTTTTAAGATATGCCAGATCAAAAGTTGACTTTGTAGTTGGCATCGGGTTATACATGTTACCATCTGACCTTCAACTCCAAATGGGTACAATAACAAATTATAATAATGAAATCATTGTTGCAGGTGTTGGTCAGAAATTAGGACTCAATCAATCTGTAAACTTGGGGGTCACAACCACACATGTACAGACATTAAAACCATTAATGACACCAGCACCAGTAACGTCATCACCCGTACAGACAGTAACAACCCCGGTCCCAACACCAACACCAACCCCAACCCCTGACACCCATGAGTCAGAGAGAACAGCATTGGTAATAGGTCTCACTGGATTAGGGGTATTACTTCTTTATCTGTTTCATTAAATAACCCACTATTAACCCTCCTACTGTCACCAAAAAGACCCACACATGCTCTGCCATAAACCCTACTGCCTTTGCCGCTGTACTAATCAGCCAACTGACAACAGTGCCTATAATGCCAGGCAAAGCGTCCATTGCTTTCACAGCCAATTTCTTAAGCAAGTCTGACATGTGAGACAGTTGTTTCTTTACCCACGACTGTAAGTCTTTTGGATCTGTGGGGACTGGGGTTGGTGGTGCTGGAGGTGGAGAACCACCACCCGTTACAGCCAACACAACTGTACTGATAATAAACCCCAGAGCTGTAATTAAACTGGCAATTGTGATACCCTGTTCTCTGAAAAGTGTTTTTAGTCTCTCAGCCAGAGTAGTGTCTTCGTGAAGTATTTTCTGAATAGTTTCTCTAATCCTGTTGACCTGTGATTTTAGTTTTTGTCTCCCAATACTAATCGCTTCTAACCTTCCTGATCTTTCTATCTGCAAATCATTTAATCTGTGCTGTATTCTTTCTTTCATTTCTGTGTCAAGATTCTCATTGTCTGCTGTAGCCAGTTTCTCTTTTTCACGTTCTATGTGTTTATCAAGCTCTCCTAGTTTGGCTAAATTATTTACCATCTCACCTCTTATTGTCTGCAGTGATTTATCCAAACCCATAATCTCCCTCATTGACAAAGGTGGATCATCTATTGTTTTCAAAGCGTCATTTATTTGTCCTTCAGTAAATGAGGTTTCTTGTATCACTGTGTTTGCTATTTCTGGTAGGCTTGTTACTGGTGCCATTTCAATCTCTTGCCCTGTTGGCAACTTTGTTTGCGTGTCGTGAAGCACACTAACAAGTCTTGGGGGAACAGGAGACCCTCCAATACCAAGGTATCTTGCCAACCCAGAGTTACCACCGACTTCACCTTTAATTGTACTTAAAGCCCTAAACTTAGAAGGATTATTTTTATGTGTTAGATTTATTTTCCCTCTGTCTGTATTTACAAATAAGTGTCCTTTATCATATTCAAACTGATTAGGATCTATTACATCTGGGTGGACACCAACACTGTCATAAAATGAGTTTACTTTGTCTTTTAACAGTTCATGATGCATACTACTACTACTAGTTACCATTCCAGTCATATCTGTGATACTGGTATCATAGTCATTCATGTCATCCATTTCAAAATCTTCATGATTAAATCCTCCCGCTGCCATTGTTTTATTAATTTATTATTTTTTATTGTGCATAATAAAAATGACACAGTCTTACGGATCAAAGTTAGACCCATACAGAAAACTACGTGAGCCCCTGGGTGTTAAGGGCATAAGACAATCAATCGTCATCACAAACAATCCAAGTACCATAGACCAGAACCAAACACTTACAGTCAAGTTTCCAAACCTAGGACCCAGTGACGTTATTGTTCCTGGTACTGCACGCCTTGCTTTTAATATTGAACTATCATCAGACGCAGACGTGAACAGAACACTGGTTAACAATCTTGGCAGAGCAATTGTTAGAACTATTAAAGTAAAACTTGAAGGACAGGAAGTGTTTAGTCTTGACGACTCAGATGTATTTTACTGTTACAAAGATCTTTGGCTTACAAGAGAAGAACGAGAAGATCGTATTTACCAAGGCATACAGTCTGATAATGTTTGTAAACTTCGAATCAATGCTGGAGATAAATCAACGTCAGCAGCCCAGGACGTTATATTAGCAGAAACATATGGAACCAGATTTTACATTCCACTTGAGTTTGAAATCCTAACAGCTCATCTGCCTTATTATCAAGGGGCACTGAATGACCGTCTGAGTTTTGAACTAACCTTCAATGACTACTCCAAAGTTATTAAATCATCTGATCTTAGTGCAACATATAAGATCTCTAACATTTCCTTGGAATATGAAATTGTCACACACACTGATCTAGCCAGACTCATTCAAAATCAGTATCAGTCAAGACTGCCAATTTATTATGACAGGGTGATTAGACATAGTTTAATACCTAAAGACAAAAGCGACCCAATGTGGAACATAAACTTAAACACGCCAGCTAGGTCACTGAAAGGTATTCTTATGTTGTTTGTTGAACCTGTGAGTCCATACAAACGGGATTCAGAAAAATTCTACAATCCTAAGATTACACATTTGTCCTGCACAATTGAAGGCCGCCCTAATCAAGTGTACGCATCTGGAATGTTACCTTATCAACACTACGATGAGATCACAAAATATTTTGCAGGAGGAAGGATTAGAGATAAACCAGCAAACATTGCGTGCAAAGATCTACATCTGTATGACGTTAGGATTGGTCAATACCTGACAAACAAGTATGCACTGTGGTTAGACCTGCGTAGTACAGATGATGACTATCTTCATGGGTCAGGACGTACTGTCGAGAACGGTAGTGATGGAATAACAATTCAGATACAAAAGAAGGTTGAAACTGCTGCAGCCATAAACATATATTTGTATCTAATTTATGACGCACAACTCAATATTGCAGAAAGCATGGATTGATTGATTGTACATTGCTTAACGTCCCGACAGCAACAAGGCTTTCTCAGGACGTGCCTGCACTGCTTGTGAAAAAAAAAATAAACAGAAAATTGAATGTATGTCGCCAGCCGGTCAAATACAATAAAGAAACCTACAACATGGGGCATAAATAAAGCTAAGACCATTTAGCAACACACATCCAATATCAAGAGCTACAGGCAGTGCAGACAGTAGGGAGAGTTTTAAAAAGGCAAATACAGGTGAATGGACAAAGGGTAGACAGAAACACATGCCCCAGAATAGAGAGAAAAACCCACCCTGTGGGGCTGACCAGGGTGACCCTGGGAACTAAAAAATACCTAACCCCACCCAAGTCCCCCAGGGCAGACCCGGGTGGGGTTGCAGAAAGCAGACTGAGTGGACACATATATTAAAATTATATTGTGTATTAAAATGAACCGGGGCTTGATGACACTCGACCCACACTGTGGTTTATTTTGTGGTGCCACAGGGTGTGGGAAAACTGAATTTATTCTTAATCTCTTACAAACAAGATACCTTCATCATTTTGAAAAAATAGTAATATTTTGTCCAACAATCAAACACAACAAAGCTTATCAAAACCGTTTATTCATTTGGACTGACAGTAACATATACTTAGTTGACCCTGAGAAAAAACTCAATGACTACCTACAATATTTTTACAAGCAATTTGAAGGACAGCCAACGTTGTTTATTGTTGATGATTGCTCAGCAGAGAAAGACATTGTCAAAAAGAGAAATACTTTAGCAGAACTTGCCTTCAGTGGTAGACACGCAAACATCAGTGTTTGGATTCTCACTCAGAAATATAATGCTGTACTAAAAGATTTTCGAGAACAGTTAAAGTTTATCTGTTTGTTTTACTGTAAGGATCGTGACAGCTTCGAAGACTGTCTCAGAGAAAACGATGTCATTCCAAATAAGCAAGAACGGGATGATGTAAAAAATAAACTGAAATCAACTAAGCATCTAAAGCTCATTTTAAAGACAGATCAACCCACTGGATATGGGTTAGTAAATTAATTTATCTTTTGGGTTTGTCTATAAAAATGACGGACGGACAAGAGGATCAAAATTGGCCTATTGGTAAATTCATGGATATTACATCGAGTTTCAGGGGTTTTATGCTTATTAGTGACTTAAAAACACAAGTTAGACGCCCTTTTTCAACACTTCCAACACCAATGAAAATATACATGACATATAGTTTTTATCTTGGATATTCTAATAATTTTCCATGTTATAATAATAGGACAAAAGATTTTTTAGTTTATGATGCTAAATCTGACTGGTTTAAGATTATGTGTTTATTCATATACAATCAAATAAAAAAAGAAAATAAAAATGTTAAATTTATTACTGTTAATAAAACAATATTACACATGCAAAAGATTGAACATGATACAACAGAAGACATATCTATGAAGTGGCTTATTAGTTGGTAATTAATTTTGTCTATTATATAGATTTTAGTCAATAAAGTGCCATTTTCATTATATAATTTTCTATTTATTTTTTTGTCGGACAAATAAAAAAGATGGACAACCATCAAAGATTAAGAAACGTGTTTCACACAACTGACTTACCTATATCTAATATTTACAATGTCTATGAATCAATAGAAAGATCTTTTTTAGTCATACAAAATAACCTTCTTTCTGATAGTGTAAAGATTCAGATTGTTGCAAAAATAGAATTTGCCTGAGATGTTGGTGAAGTTATTGTAACATATATCTCGACAAGGCAGCACACAGTTAATTCGAGAAGAGAACTAGAGAAAGTGTTTAGAGAAAGATTGTTACCAGACTTCCATGAAGCAATTGACAGAGCAGAAATGCAAGGGTCTGGCTGGCATGAAGGCCTTGTACATGAACTACAACTGAAGCAGTCAAGATATCATCCTATACTAGGTAAATCATGGATACCACTTCCAACTGAGGTTGCAAACAAAAAGGCTGTAGTCAATATTCAAAACAATGATAATTTATGTTTTATGTGGTGTGTGCTTGCTAAACTTCATTTTGTAAGAGTAAAACCTGATCGTGTATCTAACTATACCAAATTTGTAAATGAACTCAACTTCAGTGGCATTGAGTTCCCTGTTAAAATAGAGGATATAGACTTGTTTGAAAAACTAAATCCTGGTATATCTGTGAATGTGTTTGTGTGGGAAAATGAATCTGAGAATAAGTTACAGCCAATTAGAGTATCTCCAATTGCCCCAACCTATGGGCAGTCAGAAGATAGACATGTTGACATGTTGCTAATAAGATCTGGTGATAACTTTCACTACACAATTATCAGAAGTATGTCAAGACTAATTCATCATACAACAAAACATGACGGTAAACAGGAATTTTGTAAAAAATGTTTACAGAGGTTTTCCTCTATTAAAGTAGCACACAAACATGTGCAGCACTGCAGGTCGGCTGATGACATTCAAACAATACTGAGGTATCCAGATCCTGGTAGTCAAGTGTATTTTAAGAACTATGGGAATCAGCAAAAGCTGCCGTTTGTAGTGTATGCAGATTTTGAATCACTCGTTGTTCCATATGAGGGTCCTGTTCCAGAGTCATTACCAAAGACTATAAAATTGAGTGACCAAGTGGTGTGTTCTTTTGGATACATTCTTGTTAGGTCAGACGGTCTTCATTCAGAACCTGTTATCTACAGGGGTGAAAATGCAGCTTGTCTGTTTTTAACAGAAATGAGACATTTGTATAGTCAGGTAGTACAATATCTCACAACATGTCAGATGCCTTTGGTGATGACAGAAGAAGACAAACTGAAATTTGATACAGCTGAGACGTGTTGGATTTGTGAACAGCCTTTAGGTGGTGATAAAGTTCGTGACCACGATCACATAACTGGACGTTACAGAGGCGCTGCACATAACAATTGTAACTTGTTATTAAAAACAGATCCTAAGACATATAAGTTACCAATCTTTTTTCACAATCTGAAGGGATATGATTCACACATCATCATGCAGGCTGTTGATGAGTCTTACAGAAAAATTAGTTGCATTGCCCAGACAACTGAGAAGTACTTGACTTTTAGATTGGACAAATTAGCATTTTATGACTCCATGCAACATTTGTCTTTAGGTCTTGCTAGTCTGGCAGAAGGACTGAGTGAGTATCCAATAACAAGTAAATATTTTGAGCCGGACTTGATTAAAAAAGGTGTTTATCCATATGAGTACATCAGTGACTGGGTAGTTTTTGAGGAAAGGAGACTGCCTCCAAAAGAGAAATTTTATTCCACACTAACTGGTAAAGGTATTTCTGACTCTGAATACCAGCATGCACTTGATGCGTGGGAAAAACTAGGGTGTCAGACAATTGGTGATTACCACGATCAGTACTTAAAGGCTGATGTCTGTTTGCTAGCAGACGTATTTGAAAGTTACCGTGAAAAGGGTTTGTTACACTACAAGCTTGACCCTGCTTGTTACATAACTAGTCCTGGCATGACATGGGATGCATTTTTGAAATCCAGTAAGATATCTATAGACCTGTTGTCTGATCGTACGATGGGTGAAATGGTGGAACGTGGATTGAGAGGTGGTATTAGTCTAGCAGCAAACAATTATGGCAAGGCCAACAACAAATATCTTGACGACTTTGACCCCTCAAAGCCAATGTCATTTATTACATACTTGGATGCTAATAATTTGTATGGATTTGCAATGTGTGAATTGTTGCCATTAAAAAACTTTTGTTTGTATGATTTGTCACAGTATGGCATAAAAAAATTAACAAAATATATTATGGATCGAGGTCAAAATGATGAAAAGGGTTGGATCTTTGAAGTAGACTTGGAGTATCCACACCATTTACATGATTACCATAATGATTATCCATTAGCAGTTGAGAAACTGAGTTTGACAGGGAAAAAAGAAGACACCAAACTTGTACCAAATTTAAATGACAAATTCAATTACGTTTGCCACTATCGTTTGTTACAGTTTTACATCAGACATGGTTTAGTACTAAAAAAAGTTCATAGAGGAATTCAATTTGACCAAAGTGCTTTTATGAAAGATTACATAATGAAGAACACAACATTGCGTGCAAGAGATGGTAACACTGCATTTGACAAAGACTTCTTTAAGCTTATGAACAATGCCTGTTTTGGTAAGACTATGGAAAATCCTCATCACAGAAAAGATGTGAGACTTGTTACAACTGAATCAGGCGCAATTAAACTTACAAGTAAGCCTCAGTACACAGGGTATAAAGAATTTCATTCATCATTGTATGCTGTGTCACTCAAAAAAAAAGATTGTTAAACTGGATAAGCCAGTATTCATTGGTATGGCAATTCTTGAGTTATCAAAACTGTTAATGCTTGAATTTTATTATGATTACTTCAAACCAAAGTATCCTGAGTGTCGATTGTTATACACTGACACTGACTCTATGATCATTGATGTGCCTACTGAAGACTTTTATGAAGACATGAAAACAGAGTTACACATGTATGACACGTCTGATTATCCTAAAGATCACCCATTGTTTAGCACACAAAACAAGAAAGTGCCTGGTAAGTTTAAAGATGAACTGAATGGTGTGCCAATAGTTGAGTACGTTGGACTGAGATCCAAAATGTATTCTATACTGCATCAGAAAGGTAGTCAGTCGAAAGCCAAAGGTATCAAGAAAACAGCAATAAAAAATAAAGACATTCGACATGAACATTACAAGCAAGTGTTAGATGGTGCATTAATGCCTGATTATCCAAACAAGACACTAAGATCAAACAAACATAATATTGAAATGATTCAAACATATAAAAAGTCTCTAGCAGTTGGGGATACAAAAAGAGTGTTTCACACTAAGGAAAAAGCTTATGCACCAGGTCATTACAGGCTCAAGTTATCTGAAAAAATAGCTGATGAACTGTTTGATGAACTAATTGATGAATTGAAATTGTTAAAAATGAGTAACAGTGTCTGTGGGAATAATCTGTAATTCTTCTCTAACAAATGCCCTCTGGGGTGCAGGCTCATACAGATAATATATTGTTGCATTAGCTGAAGGAACTATTTTTTTTATATTATGAACAGATGTAGACCAAATTGGATCAGTTGCCCTACGTCTAACGTCATTCTCAGCTTCACCTGGTTGATACAAATATCTTACCTGTTTTGTAAACAAGCTAGTGTCTGGAGGTGTTGTTGTTGTTTTTATTTCTGACGGTATTGTTTTCAATTTAATAGCATCAACAGGTTTAGGGTGACCCTCATTATTCATTGCTTTTATTACAGACGGTAATCTTTTAACCCACTCAGTGTTACGTGTGTCATGCATGAGTTCCTTAGAATACTGATAGCTAAAAAGTCTCTCTGATAATTGTTTGTTAAAGTTTTCTACAATTGCCTGTGATCTATGCAAGCCTGGTATACCGCGTCTAACCAGTACGCCATGCTTTGCAAATAATTGATTAACAGCCCCTTTAAATTCACTCCCATCATCAACCTGCACAAGCCTAGGGTATTTTAAAGGACCTCGACTATATATTTTTGATAATGCAGTGGCCACTGTTACAGCTTTTTTGTCAGTTATGGGTTCTGCATCCTTATACCTTGAAGCTATGTCAACAACAGTTAATGCATACTTGTATCGTTTCTTTCTTATTGTGTCATGCGGAAGAAACAGGAGGTCCATTTGGTGTGTGTC
Source organism: Semisulcospira habei (assembly GCA_036245525.1). Classification (NCBI taxonomy): domain Eukaryota; kingdom Metazoa; phylum Mollusca; class Gastropoda; family Semisulcospiridae; genus Semisulcospira; species Semisulcospira habei. Next base: position 176,202,637 of record BTPG01000001.1, read on the forward strand.
ATTAGGTGATGTGTTTTCAAAATGAGGCCTTGTTATTTTTCTTGGAGCAGGAAGATATATTTGCCAAATTGCCTGTTTTTTAAGCCACTGTTTTATTTGGTTAACATCTCCACCCACAGCAGCATGTAATTTTTTTACTGCAGTATTCCCTTTCCAGTAGCCAATTGGAGAGTAATATATTTTTGATAGTTTAGCGTCTGCCATTTTTTCTAGCAATATAAACTCCTGTAAAATATACTAATGTCATTCCTACTAAAACAAATATTATTTCTCCATTTCTTTGTTCTAGGCTTGGTTGGTAGTAGTCACTAAGTTTTGGTTGTGGAATAGATATGTCTTCACCAGTAACAAGATAGTATTCTTTGATCGCGTCATCGACGTTTGAAAATGTATGCTGTGCGTGACCCTCAAGTTTTAGTTTTTCATTAATAAAATCAAGTTTCTCAATTCTTTGCTTCTCATAATCTTGTTGAGCTTGAGCTAGTTTTTCAGATGCCTCATTGTGACGCTTCATTTCTTCTGCTGATTCTTCTTTACTCACTTTTGAAAAGAAATAGTTTGACCCACTAAAAGCTAATGCGTTAATAACTGCACCGCCAATCATAACAGCTATAGTTGCCATATTTTTATTTACATAGAAATATTTTCTGGAATAATTCCTTGCTTAACTAGAAAATCTTTTGTTGCAATCGATGCTGTTATAACAACTACTAGCTTAGCACTGTCTTCAAAGTCTTAATTTACTAAGGTCTGCTGATTTCATTTTGAGAAGACTTTTTCCCAACATAGAATATGCTACTGCTAGTCCACTTATTACAGCAGAGTGATAGACAAGGTTCATTAAGTTCTTTGTGTCGCTCATTTTCTTATACCATAAAAATTTAAATAATAAATTTATTTACTGCATGTAAAATGGGTCCAAAGGTTTTGGAACTGCTGGTAATGTGGAGACTTCTTCTTTTGTTTTTGGAGTGTTTGATTTTTTGGACACTGTTCGAGTGTTTGGTTTGTATTTTTTATATAATTGGTAACCTACGTAACCAAATCCGACAACAAATCCAGCAACTATATATTTTGTAGTTGGTTTTTTCTCACTTTTGGGTGGTTGTGTTTGTTCTGGTGGAAGTGGTGATGGTGTGTCAGTCTTTTCTGTTAATGCTTGAAGCTGTAATTTCTTTTGTCTGTTATATTCAGCTAATCTTTTTCCAGCCTCTATTCGACCTGGACTTTTAGTCTTAGTCACTGTTTGAACCTGTGTCAAGACATGGCTCTGTTGTGGAGTCGTCTCGTCCATTTTCTTCTAATTTAAAATTTATTTTAGAAAAATCAATATGACTACTAGTAACAAGTAAGGTTACAGCAGGCGCAAGGTAATTCCCAAACTTATAAAACATAAGGCATGCTAATTTACCTATTGAACTTGAAACTATGGGGTTGCTTTCTAGATCATGTGAAAGGCTGTCACTATCCACAGGTAGAAAGTGACTCACTGCTTTTGTGTATAGACATACAAGTGATCGACTGAAATCACGTGTCATTAGTGAAGCAATGTGATTTTCATATTTTGAATGAAGTTTAATTAGCTCATCAGCAGTGAAAGATTCTATATCTTCTGTCATGTATTGTTTACCGAGAAAAGTTTTTGATTTTCCAGAAACAACAACAGAGATAAGCCTTTGTTTTTTAGAGTCTAAGTCTTTGTTCTCTACAGCACAGATATCACTTAGAAGTAGCAATTCGTCTTGATTCATTTTATAATGTAATATAATAATTTTGCTTAAAGAAGTCAATGACAGCATTAATAATTTAGGTTGGGTGGGGTATCTGCCTTAATACTCGCGGGTTGGTAGCTGATCAAAAATCGTTGCTTTGAATGATTTCTGGAGTGGAACTAAAATGGCTAGGCGATTAAGGCATTGGCGGTAAGTGTTGGGAGTTCGTTTGTCTAAATACGGAGAGGATCAAATAAATCTATAGATTGGGGGGAGGGGTGCCCATCAACTGTCCACTTTACTATCTCTCTGATAGTTGGTCGGGTTCTGCAGCCTTGTGACGTAGGCTCATAAATATGCACATTAATTCAAAACCAGGCCAACGCAGTCGATAAATCCACTACTTGGGTACAAAAACAATACACCCTGCAAATGATGAATTTCGACATTTGGCATTGTACTTAGATGATAAAGCTCTAAGATAGTACACAAAGGACCCATACACATATTATCAGCAGTATCTGTTGCAGACAGTTTTCTGACCGTGTTGAGATGCTTGATCCTGGGCAATATAACTTTAAGCATTTTGTGTTTTTCCATGAAATTTTAATAGAGAACAAGAGGGCTCTCAGCTGTGAATTCACAAACGTTTCGTGTTGACCAGAAATTTGTGTAAAGCTTGTTCTTGTTAACTGCACTTCACTGTAACTGTCTTTTCTAAGCGTGTTTCTTTTTCCATTGGGTACTTCTTTGCATTTTACACGCTTGGCAGTCACTTTTCACCTTTTTGGTCTGGATTTTGTTTTTTCTAAGCATGTTTCTTTCGTTGTTGGGTGGTTCTCTGCATTTTACACACTTTACAGTCACTTGTTTGGTCTGGATAATGTATGTTGATTTTACAGTCACCTGCCGAATGTGATCAACAGTCGGTGTATTAGAGTCAAAAAACACAAAAAAGACCTGCAAGTTGCAGCTGCAGATACATTAGTGAGGATAGGCCATCACATGCAACAGGTCACTGACCGCATGCTTGCCACCCAGGCAGCTGCCACACACTCTCTGACAAAACCCAGGCATTGTCATTACGCAATACTGCATCACTATTGATGACAATTAAGCTGTGCCCCGATCGCCAGATGTCTTACCGGTCGACAGCAAAAATCTCCTCATCTGTATCCACATCTTTTTCAAATTGTTAGTGACATTTTGGACTACTTTTAAAAGTTATTATTCCTTCACTGTATCATGCACTCTTGCACAGGAAGTGTCAATTCACGTCCTTGATGGCTTAGGTTGAATAAATTGGCATGCTATTATATTCTTTATGATAAACCTAGCACAGACACGGATCCACAAATTGATTTTACAATTATTTCATGAAATGGTGATACAAAGATATCTACATAACTTCATAGTTAAGGTACAGTAAAACAGATTAGGAACAGTCACCCCTTCTTACAGTCACCTGCTGTTTATGGTCACATTCTCATTGCACGGATGATATTTACTATATGAAGAACCTTGATTTTATGGTCATCTGCAAAATGCGGCCAACGTATCGGAGCCAAAAATGGCAAAATACCCGAATTTCACACCCACGCTCAGACTGGAATGGTAAAGCCTTCACACGTGATAGGTCAGTGATAGCTTGCTTTTCAGTAATTTCACCTAGCAGTCACCAAGAGTCTTTCATCCCCAGCCGCTGTTTCGTTTGCAAAGTCTCATGTTATACAGTATACAAAATGATCCAGGCATCCCATCAGATAAAAACAAGCTATACACGCTGAAACCAACCCAATAATAACACTCTTGTAATAAATCTTTATGAAAACAAAAATGCCACGAGTGTGCTCTCTCGGAGAATCTCAATTCATTTCTTTTGTAACTTTTGCAGTATGTTGCGGATGTAATCCTTAATGTTTGTCCAGTGCCTAAGTATGCCTGAGTGCAGGCTCTTCTGTGATTGCCTGCTGTATCTCGGCCTTTCCAGGACGTTTGTTTACGACAAGGTGTGTATGGAAATGTGTTTGAACAGCTTTTCCCCGTGGTTTCCTTTAAAATCTAGCTTTCTTTCGAAAAGGAGCTGACGCAGTACTGTCATCATCAAAACTATCTAGATTTTCATCAGGCTCTGGACATCTTTTCTCTGTCATGCTCATTGATTCCTGTGTTGTTGACTTGGTACTTGCTTCATTCACAGGTGCTGTTTTCCCCGAGACCTCTCTGCAAGTTTCTGATGTGCATTCATTGTCAAAGTCAATCTCTTCAACCCAGCTCAGCTCTAATGCAACTCTCAAAATCTGTCATCCCATTGTTAACTGACAGAAGAATCTTTGCCACTTTTGCCTTTTGAAGGATGTCTTGAGGTTGGCGGTAGATATGGCGATGTATCCGAATATCATGACCAAGGAAATCTGCCAGCTGATCCTGATCCAACTCTGAGATGGCCATTGACTGAGCCAAAGTTGCAACCTACTTCCGTAACTGAGTAAATGTGAACATGGCTGGGTTTGACACTTGTGCTCGTAGCGCATGTTCCTTCAGAACATCATGCCTCTGTAAGGCCTATGACCAGAAGGTATGGCAAAGATGTACTGGGAACCAGCGAGAGCTGGCACTGATTGCCTCATTTGAAGGATTATGTCCACAGTTGTCATCATCTTCTTCGTCAGCAAAATGGAAACACTTCTATTAAACTTGCCTCTGATTTCCACTCCGCTAAAAATGATTCACCATTTTCTTCTCAACCTCTGTGAGACCTTTCAAGATATCTTGATTGGTGATCGATCCAATCTTAGCATTCTGGAAGTTTGATACCTTCATTCTCTGAACTTCTCCCCCTTGTTTTGAGTTGAAAGTGATACAGCACAAAGTGTTGCTTTAACCACTGTCAGATAATCTTCCGAAACCATCCTTGTCTCAAGCACTTGGACCTTCCTCACATCTTCACATGATGGGATCAGCTTGGGTTTGTTCATGGTCATTTTCCCGACCGACTGGGCTGCTGTAGCTGACGCACAATCATACCAGTCCCCAGTAAAGACAGTCAAACCGCTGCACCTCAGAGAGCTCCTGTCACCACCTGTCGTCTGAACCATGCCCAAGCTGTTTGGATGCCTGTGACTGTTTGGTGCGTGAACATTTTTTCAAGGCATGGCCTGTGTGCATTGTGAGATTGCCTTTTTTGAACTGATGTGTGTCCTCATCAAATTCTGCTAGCTCTTTTACAGCCAGTACAACATGATCAAAGCTAGCTGAATTGATCACAGCATTTAAACTTGCGATTTTCATTTCTGACGTCACTCTGAGAATCTTTAATAGTCTCCCTAACTCCCGCATCCTGGAGCTGATTTGTCCAGCCATGTGTTCTGTCCCTGCGGTCAAATCTCTTTCCATACTCAAGAAGCAAGGGGTCAGTTGTGATGAAATGGATTATCTCATCATCTCTGTCTGGCTAATACCTTATGATAGAAGGAAGAGCCAACGTCTAAAGGTATTGGAAGCATTAGCCTCTCACATCGTGCTGCGTCACCTCCTTTAGCGAACTGAAACTCTCCTGGTTTCTGACAGCAATGTTTTGAGTGTACAAAGATCGGCTTTATTTGATAGAGCCCTTTGCAATGGCTACAGGTGAGAATGTCTTCCACCTTACAACTGTTGGTGTGATACTTAGGCATACATAGCTGCCAACCCTCCCATTTTATTTGGAATTTCCCAATTTTTTTTCAATTCCCGATTCTCCGGGTTTTTTTTTTTTATACATTTCTCCCGATTTTCATATTTTCAAGCATTGTTTTAAAATTCAAGGCATTTTGGCGTATCGCATGGGGTCAAGCGCCTGTAGTTGAGAGCCTACCACTATACTGTACCGCTAAGCTTTTGGGGATCCACAGCCAGTCTTGAATACGAATGTGCAGCAAATTTCTGTCTATTTTGTGTTCTGGTTGCTTCGAAATTGCCCTGGTCTGGAGCACATGCTCAACGATTTTCGCCCCACCCAGCCCTGAAAATGGCGAGTAATTTACTCGCCATGGCGAGTGATTTTTTTGTTTGGTGAGTAAAAAAAAAAAATCCACTCGCCAAATGCGAGTGTGCTCGTGCATTTTCCAATCCATATTTCTTCAGTTCTAAATCCGAAAGTGCCCGAACGTTCAACCTTCACTTCTCGTAATACTAAGCAAGCAATAGCGACCCGTTTTAGTGCATCTATGATGCATTAAAACTCAAAATTACGTACTGAAAATGTAACTACGGGGTAGTCGGACGCACTAAAATTCAGTGCATCTGCGTCCGAGATGCATCATCCTTGCACCACCGTGCGTACCCTAACAGAGGTCGGTGCAGTCACTTTTAGTGACAAGTTGGTTCGTTTAGCCGCTCGCTTGGTCATGGCTGCGTTCAGAATCACCCCGACTCCGGGGTCCGTGCGAGTGTAACTGGATAGGCAAACTGTTAGTTTACGTGTGGTGTCGGCATGTTATTACAAAGTGCGCGCTACATGTTGAACGCATTACTTGCAGTGACGTCACCATTCATACTATTATGGGATATCGCATAGTGCGTTTCACTTTCGATCGTGAACAAAGTTGTAAATGGCAGAGAAAAAGTAAAGGAAGCTGGAATGCTTCTGATTCTTCAATCCGGCACCGTCTGATCATGATAATCACTTAGAAGAAAGTTGCACTTCGACACCGTCGTCTCCATAAAATAGTAACAGTACCAGAAATGATACGCCTGGGCCGTGCGTGGCACCACCGCTGCGACTTGCAGTTTTCAGAGTTCATGGCTGCGTGTATTTCCTTGGCTAAAGCACGACAGCACACGGATGGCATGCGCAATGTTCATGGAGGCGAACTCAAAAAACAAGTTCAGAAATTTGAACAGAAATAAGTTTGTCAGGTTTTTTTTTATTTTTTTTTTTTTATCGTGGTCGATCCAGCCATCTTCTGGTACACAGCTCTAAATTATACGTCTTTCAGGTTAAATGGGTTGAAACCAACTTTTAAGTACATTAGTTCACACACACACACACACACACACACACACACACACACACACACACACACACAGAGTTTAGACAAGTCAGACTTTGGTTGTCAGTCTGCATTCAGCAGAAAACGCTATATTCTCTGTTACAATACATTATCAAACGATCATACAAATAAATAAATATATATGTTTTTCTGTGTGTGTGAGAGAGAGAGACGGAGAGGGTGACAGGCTTTTGCACGATAGCTCACCAGTTAAAGAATCAGTATCATGAAAAGGACACACACACACTGCCGCAACACATTTGAATAGGAGAGAGCGAAATGAGTTATTTTATTTTAAGGAACATAAGATGATGCAGTTTTTCTTAAATAAATCTGAGGACCCTCTATATGGGGCTCAGATGGGGGTCTGTGTACCCTCTAAAATTTATACCTGGGGGTCTACAGACCCTTCAACCTGTTGTGAAAACAGAAGCCCTGCTCTACTTACAAAAAAATAAAATAAAATAAATAAATAAATAAAAATCCCACCACAGTTCACTTTGTCAGTTATTTCTCCAGTTGATACTATCAAAAGCTTGAAGTCAGGACATAAACATTAACTTGGTTATGATTGTCTGTGTAAATATTTGTTCTCAATGCCTCTGGGCAGAAAACACTAACATTGTGCGTCAAACACTTGTGGTCGTTATATTGTTGTGTTTGGGCTATTTTCAGTACTTTTAAAATTTTAAGTTTGGCTAGTAACATTTTCAGTTTGGCTAGTAACATTTTCAGTTTGGCTAGTAAAACTTTGAAGTCACTAGCGAAAGGCTGGTGGGCAAAATTTTAGACTTTCAGGGCTGCCACCCAGGTCTGCCCTGGGGGACTTGGGTGGGGTTACCTACTTTTTAGTTCCCAGGGTCACCCTGGTCAGCTCCACAGGGTGGGTTTTCTCATCTATTCTGGGGCATGTGTTTCTGTCTACCCTTGGTCCATTCACCTGTATTTTCCTTTTTTAAACTCTCCCTACTGTCTGCGCTGCCTGTAGCTCTTGATATTGGATGTGTGTTGCTAAATGGTCCTAGCTTTATTTAGGCCCAATGTCGTAGGTTTATTTAACTTATTGGACCAGCTGGCGACATACATTCAATATTCTGTTTATTTTTTTTTTTTTTTTCACAAGCAGTGCAGGCATGTCCTGAGAAAGTCTTGTTGCTGTCGGGATGTTAAGCAATGTACAATCAATCAATCAACGATTTTCACAACTGGTATTTTCGATTTTCAACATAATCATGGCTCCAAAGAAGCAGAAGTGGTTGGTGAAGTTCCATCCAGACTACAAGTATTCCTTTCCTTACATCGACGAATCGAGAAAGGGCAAACACTTTGCCTTTTGTAAAATGTGCCGGGCAGACATAAACATCGGTCACGGCATGATGATTGCCAAGGGAAGCCTTGTTGTAGCCCGCCACAACCAGTCATTTAGCAAAGACTTGCTCCTGAAAGCCAAGTCTGCAACAGCGAACATGGTTAAGAAGAAGAATGAGACTGTTACAGCAGAAACTGAAAGCCTGTGACACTGCCCGGCTTGACTGATGATCCTCAACATGCAAAGTTTTGCAAACCTTAGACTGCTGTAAATCAAGTCAAGTCAAGTAACTTTATTCTTCCAAATACATGTTGCCACATACAGGAAAATTTGTTTCGCCACCTCAGGTGCAACTCGCAATCACCCAAACTCACACAACATTTACAACTATGTACATTACCACCTAATATATGAAAAGACTGAGAAACAGATCAGTTTTATGGGTTTGTTTTTTTTAGCTTCTGCTCTTATCAGTTTGACAGCAATGAATGAGCAGACTGAAAACACTTTTTTTAAACATGTGCTTTATTTGTGAATTATTAATTCTGCACTTGAACAAGACAGCTGCACCCTAGATTGTGTGAGTATTGCCCCTCTCTCACCCTCCCTCCTATATGTTATTATTATATTATTTTATATCTAATATTATGTTCTTTTATATTTATTATTTTATATATTATATCATAATATGTTTATTTTCCGTCCGCGGACTGTCATGTGTGAAGTGTGTCTCGGCAACTCAGGAATTTTGTTGCCTCAGGGTTGGCAGCTATGCTTAGGAATCAAACATCCTGATTTCTTTTCAAGAACAGCAACGTTATGCATGTAATCACCCTCATATCATCTTGTCGTCTGATCCATGCTCAACGTCTTTGCTTTATCCCTTCTTTCATCGACAAAATTTTAGCAACTTAATAATAATAATAATAATTACGGTATTTATAATGCGCTTATCTTATAATAATTATAACTCTAAGCGCGCACTCACAACTCGCGCACGCATGCGCACGCTTTAGACGACTCACGTACAACAAATGGTGAAATATATTGCGACAGTCATCTTTTGTGGGGAGTGTGGTGATATAGTGCTAGAACTGTTGAAAGAGGTGAGTTTTGAGGGCGGACTGAAAGGAGGAGAGAGAGTCTTTCTGACGGAGAGAGAGTGGGAGAGTGTTCCAGGTGGATGGACCATAAACTGAGAAGGCGCGGGGGCCGAAAGTGCTGAGTTTGGTGCGGGGGATGTGGAGACGGAGAGGGTCGGAGGCGGAGCGGAGGGAGCGGGAAGGAGTGTAGGGGTGAAGTAAGTTGGAAAGATAGGCAGGAGCGCAGTTGTTCAGGGATTTGTAGCAGAGAGACAGAATCTTGTATTGGATATGCTGTGGGATGGGAAGCCAGTGAAGAAGTTTGAGCAGGGGTGTGATGTGGTCGGATTTTTTCTTTCTGAGGACGAGGCGGGCAGCATTGTTCTGGATGCGCTGGAGAGTGGAAGTGGTAGAGTGAGGGAGGCCGGAAAGGAGAGAGTTGCAGTAGTCAATGCGAGATAGAATGAGAGAGACAGCAAGTTTGGTGGCAGCTTTGGTGGTGAGGTATTTTCTGATCTGACTGATGTGGCGGAGGTGAAAGTAGCATGCCTGGGCAGTGGCGGAGATGAAGCTGGTCATGGTAAGAGAGGAATCAAGAATAACGCCAAGGTTTTTGGCCGAGTCACTGAGGGAGATGGGGGTGCTGTCGAGTTGAAGGTGGAGAGAGGGAGGGAGCTGGGAAAGTTTCTAGCGAGTGCTTACCAACATGGCTTCCGTTTTGTCGTCGTTCAGTTTAAGCTTGTTTGCTGTCATCCAGTTTTTCACATCTTCATAGCAGTCAGCCGTGCGAGTCAGTAGTGACTGAGTGTTGTCGAGTTTGTCTTTGTCTAGTAGTTGTGAGTCGTCAGCGTAGAGGTGGTGGCGTATGTGGTGAGACTGTATGATGTTGGACAGGGGGGAGGTGTAGAGTGTGAAAAGGACCGGGCCCAGGACGGACCCCTGTGGTACTCCGCAGGAAAGCGTGACTGGGTTGGAGGAGACGCCGTCAATGGTGACGGACTGCTGTCTGTCGGAGAGGTACGAGAGAAACCAGGAGTGAGCAGAGTCAGTGATGCCAAAGGAGTGACGAAGGCGGTGGAGGAGGATAGAGTGGTCTATGGTGTCGAAGGCGGCAGAAAGGTCGAGTAGCGTAAGAAGGGAGATGTTGCCTGAGTCGGTGGAGAGAAGCAGGTCTGCATGGACATCTTGTAAGTGCGTGCTCATTTTTAAGACAAGCTTGCTACACAATTTGCACACATGTTTCTTGTCCCATTTGTACTTTACTTTCCCTCTCTGTGACACGTGCACACCTGTTTCTTCTGTGTCCCCCACCCGGGTCTGCCCTGGGGGACTTGGGTGGGGTTAGGTATTTTTTAGTTCCCAGGGTCACCCTGGTCAGCCCCACAGGGTGGGTTTTTCTCTCTATTCTGGGGCATGTGTTTCTGTCTACCCTTTGTCCATTCACCTGTATTTGCCTTTTTAAAACTCTCCCTACTGTCTGCACTGCCTGTAGCTCTTGATATTGGATGTGTGTTGCTAAATGGTCTTAGCTTTATTTAGCCCCTTGTGTTAGGTTTATTTAACGTATTTGACCGGCTGGCGACATACATTCAATGTTCTGTTTATTTTTTTTTTCACAAGCAGTGCAGGCACGTCCTGAGAAAGCCTTGTTGCTGTCGGGACGTTAAGCAATGTACAATCAATGTACAATCAATCTGTTTCTTCTGTAGGCGCTCTTTCCCCACCCCCAACGTCATGTTCCTTCTGCCTATCAACGTTCTCATTGCCACCCCCAAATTCACCAGGTTCCACACACTGGACCTTGCTGGTACTTGCTTCACTGACACCTGCCCACCCTGAACCTGCCACTTTGAAATCTAAAATAGTCATTACAATACTGTCTGTTTCGGAGTTCCCAGAGTTTGATGGTGACCCACAGTATGAATCCTGTGAGCTCCAGCCAGGAACAAACTCCTTGTATTGCGATGAGCTTGCACTCTCAGGTCCATCTCAGGCTCCATTTGCCAACTGAAAAAAGAAAAGAAAAAAAAAAGCTGCATTAGGACAGAAATAGCCCGATTTTGGTTTAAGGGGCCTTGCAGAAGAATAAAAAGAGTAATCCCGTGTATGACCGATTTACATATATGTGTGACCTCGGTGACAAGGGTTGGCTTCTGCAGCAGCAAAATCCATGTTTTCTGAAAATGTAAGCATTTTTCACACATCTGTCAACCCTGCGTGACCCTTTGTGAGAGGTCACTCAAATTAGTATGATTACAAAGGTCTTGCCACAAAGTATCCTTGGGCCAAGCTTGAAGAATGTGGCTTGAATAGTCTCCGAGAAAATGCCACCATTAAAGTTTACGACGGACGGATGAATGACCAGTGGCCCAGAACATAAACTCACTTGCTTCGCACGCGAGCCAATAAAATGAGGATGATCATAGAATCACTTACCAGTTTGTAATTGGGGGCATTCCCGTGCCGTCTGTGCACCCTCCTACCAGATGCACCCTCTCCGGCAGAGGCTGGGCTAACCTGCTGCTCAAGCAGCTGACTAATTTTGCCTTGGGCCTTGGTCATGTGCCAGGAAGGGGCGTGCTTGTCCACTTCCATAGATCCCGATGGTTTTGGACATCCTGCTGCCATCTGGCACTGGGTGTGTGCAGAAAGTCCTGAGTGTGGCCAAAACAGTGCTGCAAACATGTCAAATCAACCATGTAAACCTGACATTTTGGATCAGATATTCATAATTACTGCAGTACCCCCAGCCCCCTATGAACAATAACTGGTAATACAGTATAAAGCAACAACTTGGCACAATCCAGAAAAGCTGTTTGTGGAAGTATGTTCTTGGATTGATTGATTGTACATTGCTTAACGTCCCGACAGCAACAAGGCTTTCTCAGGACGTGCCTGCACTGCTTGTAAAAAAAAACAAAAAAAAAAACAACTAAACAGAACATTGAATGTATGTCGCCAACCGGTCAAATACGTTAAATAAACCTAACACATGGGGCCTAAATAAAGCTAAGACCATCTAGCAACACACATCCAATATCAAGAGCTACAGGCAGTGCAGACAGTAGGGAGAGTTTTAAAAAGGCAAATACAGGTGAATGGACAAAGGGTAGACAGAAACACATGCCCCAGAATAGAGACAAAAACCCACCCTGTGGGGCTGACCAGGGTGACCCTGGGAACTAAAAAATACCTAACCCCACCCAAGTCCCCCAGGGCAGACCCGGGTGGGGTAGTATGTTCTTGGAATCGCGAGACAGTTTTGCGTACGAGGATTGAAATACACACTGAAATCTGCGGCATCATCTTTTGTTACTTATCATAGTGCATGTGTGAAGTTACTTTTCGATCACAATCATACATGTCAGAAAAGAGCAACAAAATCGTGTGACAGATTGACCTTGTATTGGTGTTATTGGACGAATTCCTTTCATTGAAGAAGAAAGCTTTTGTTAAAATCATGGGGTTCTATTATCTTTTAGGAATCAAGACTGAGAAGCAGACGACTGGCCTCATAGCAGACGTCTTTTCTCGAAGCGGTCAGTATCGGCTGACTGTGCAATTGTATAGCAGACGTCTTTTCTCGAAGCGGTCAGTATCGGCTGACTGTGCAATTGTATCGGATTGCATCTCAGTCAAATAACTGCACTGAATAAGTACACTTTGGCATGCTCTTAAATAAAAAATATTGCATAACATTTACCTTTGCAAACGAAACAGCAGTGCGGGACGAAAGACAATGGTGTTTTGCCGAGTCGGCAAGACGATAAGGGGAAACAATTCAGTTCATGTCACTGCGCAGTCGACCAATCAGGTATCAAGTTGATCTATAGCTAAGGAAGTTGACATCACACTGACCCGCGGAGTGTGTCGCAAACACAAAACATCATGTGAACCACTCAAAATGGGAAAAACTGATTTTTTTATAACGTTTTACCGCAAGACAATGCAGAAACAACCCTCAGAAAAAATGGGTGTCTGACTTGGGCACTCAGAATTTTACACACACCCATTTTCCATAAGGATGGTAAAGAAAGTCACCCATTTTAGGGGTTTTGTCCACGCACACGCACACACACACGTGTCACTTGAATAAAAACAAGATGGGATGAACCATAACCCACAAATTCCCTTCTATATGAGAGTTGTGCTCACTGTGAATGGTCTCTACCTTTTGTCTTTGACTTGATTCTGATGTTGAATTATCTCCTATTGAAAAAGTCTCGCAGATCTGCCAATGCGTCAGTGAGTTCTACAGACCTGTGCACCCCGAAAAATGACTTGGTGTATTTCCCAGGCCAAAAAGTGTAATTTACAAAACTTTGGAGTAATTCATCAACATAAATGTTTTCTCACGCCTTTTTAACTTTACACTCAAATATTATTCAAAGGCACTCAAAGCACGATGTCAATTATACATACCAAAATCAAGTGGATCACTTCACAACATATATATATATCACACAGCACAGTACTTCCGTTTTCACAACAGTTTAAAGGGTCTCTAGACCCCCAGGTATAAATTTTAGAGGGTACACAGACTTCCATCTGAGCATTATAGAGGGTCTGCAGCTTTATTTAAGAAAAACTGCATCATCTGTATGTTCCTTAAAAATAAATTAACTCATTTTGCTCTCTCCTCTAAATGTGTTCTGACACTGTCACAGTGTGTGTGTCCTTTCCATGATACCGATTCTTTAACTGGTGAGCTATCGCGCAAAATCCTGTCCGCTCCCTTGCTCTCACAGACAGAAAAACATATATCTATTTATTTATTTGTATGATCGTTTGATAATGTATTGTAATGGAGAATATAGCGTTTTCTGCTGAATGCGGCAGATTGACAACCAAAGTATGACTTGTCTAAACTCTCTCTCTGTGTCACTGTGTGTGTGTGTGTGTGTGTGTGAACTGATGTACATAAAAGTTTATTTCAACCCATTTAACCACTCAGAAAGACGTGTTTCTCTCATTTTTGCCTAATAACTGTGTACTACCAGAAGATGGATCGACCACGATTTAAAAAAAACCAGTACAAACTTATTTCTGTTAAAATTTCTGGACTTGCTTTTTGAGTTTGCCTCAGTGCTCAATGCGCATGCCATTCGTGTGCCGTCGTGCTTTAGCCATGGAAATACACGCAGTGCAGCCACAAACTCTGAAAATGCGTCGCAGCGGCGGTGCCACACACGGCCCAGGAGTCATTGTCGCCGGCTTGTCGATGGAGATGGCGGTGTCGAAGTGCAACTTTCTTCTTAGCGATCAAGATCAGACGGTGCTGGATTGAAGAATCCGAAGCATTCCAGCTTCCTTTGCTTCTTCTCCGCCATTTCGACTTCGTTCAAGATCGAAAGCGAAACGCACGATGCCGTATCCCATAATAGTATGTATGGTGACGTCACAGCAAGTAACGCGTTCAACATGTAGTGCGCACTTTATAATAATACCACACATAAACTTTACGGTTTGCCCGCCCAGTTACACTCGCACGGACCCCGGCGTCAGGTCGATTCTGAACGCAGCCGCGACTGAGCGAGCGGTTAAATGAACCAACTCATTACTAAAAATAGAACGACTGTCACCGACCTCTGTTATGGTACGCACGGTGGCACAAGGATAATGCGTCTCGGACGCAGATGCACTGAATTTCAGTCCGTCTGAATACCCCTTAGTTACATTTTCAGTACGTGATTTTGAGTTTTAATGCGTCATTGACGCACAGACGCACTAAAACGGAAGCCCTGAGCACTAAACTGTTTCCAGAAATCTGCCAGTACCATTCCTTGCCTGTTGATTATCCACTAGTGAATTCAGATAGTCTCATTCGGAATTTTTGGTAGGTGTAAAATTTTGCTCAAAGGCGTATTTGGCGTAAAATAAAATTTTGGCGTAAAAATACGCCAAAATCGTAAGAGTGCACAGGTCTGGTTCTATAAGGGCGCAGGACATACGCGTCGTTGATTTGTCAAACATTTGTCATGACGTAAGTTTTAGTTTTTACATAATTTTATATTTTATGTGATATGAGTTTCACTTTTGCTTCATAGGCTTGAGAAAATGGTGACAAAACTAGAACTTCACGGTACAATTTCAGTCTTGCTATAATTTGTGTGAAAGCAGGTTGACTTTACCTAGCTACATGATATACTAAGTACAAGGGTCACCTGCATGCTCTTCTGAAAGCACATTGATGTATGTGTGCGTGCATGCGCGTGCTCCAAACATCTCCAAGACTTGGAGGCATAGATCCTCATGCGCCTGGAGGGCGCATAAGGATCTGTTGCTCCTGGAGATGCGCGCATGTTTTTGAGAGAGAGCCGCTCGCATGAGGGAGATTGACGTCATATTTAGAGTATTATGTCAGTGTCTGCATGATGACAGAGTTGCCTCTTTTACGTCACCGCCACCATCTGACTTTCTCTAGAAGTTAAGGTTTTTTAGTGTTTTAATTCTTTTCTGAAAAGAATTAATTTTTGCTAAAGAAGTTAAAAGGATACAAATCTGGCTAACGAACTCATCCAATGTCTTTCTCCAAACTAGCTATATGCGAAGGTTCAAATAAATATGACAAAAATTACGGTCTCTAATCTGGGTCAATACAATATGCTTGGAGGCTCTCTTAGCCACCCACTTAAGAAAGTATTTCGCCAAGTTTCAAGCTTGTGTGTGCAGAAATATCGGAGATTCTCTTGTTTACATACATACGCACATACATACATGCACATAAGGCCCTTCGCGCCAAATGTACGTTCAACAGCGAGGTTAGCGTAACTAGACATGACGTAATTTTATCTTGTTACTTCAATTGTTAGAGGTTTAGCCTGCCCACCTTTGAAGTGAGTGACTTTAAAAAGGACACTACATTGCGTTCTGCAAAGTTATACGAGTCCTACAATGGCAAAACACAATAAGTCCAACAAGTATGTTGAACCCATTGGCTTTTGCCCCCAAAGGCCTGAATGTCAATAGTATTAAACCATGCACCCAAACAAGCATCAGCTGTCGGTACAAAACTCTTGCTGTAGCGCGCCTTCTTACACCTCATACAGCAGTAGCGGCAGCCAGACAGGAGTAGGTCAAAATAACTATTTAGTGGATGATCGGTGTCGGCAGCAACCACATGTGCCTTTCGCAGGATTGGTCACAGAACTCTGTAAGGGAGGGGGTAGAAAGGCCAATAATCTTAGCAGCAGTATGTGTAACTTTTAGAAGTTTGTTTTGATTTGTCACAGACAGCAACAGAAAATAGCACGAGTTGCAATATGTCGGAAGAGACTCGACAATGCTGCGGCGAGGAGAAGAAAAAGTTTGGGTCAAGGTTGAATGAACACAACCTGCACAGCACGTGAAGTTGCTGCTGACACTTCTTTTGGACTGCTGTAACATGCTCTGTGAATGACAGTTTGTTAAATGAAACACCAAGGTATCAGAACAATGCGACCTGTTCAACAGGCTCCCCATCAATCACAGTGGAGCTGTCTGTTAAAATGCGCCAGAACAAAAGCCAATACACATTTCTTTTGTTTTGGATACATTCAAATGGAGAAAATTGTTGCTACACCATCTAGACAAGAGGCGAAGTGAAGACTGATATGCCTGGAAAGAAGCAGTGTTACTCAACAGAGCCAGAATTATTGCATCATCTGAGAATTTCAAAAAAATTGGAGATGGGTCATCTGATTGACAGTCATTGGTGTACAAAATATACCAAAATGGACTCGGAACACACCCCAACTGAGAGATATAAATACTGAGCGGATTGAAGCATCATTAACACAATGACTGAGTTAACCCCCTTGATTATATCTTTTTTGGCCCTCCATATCTATGTCTCCCGCACAGAGTAAATACCATTGGAAGTTACCCCTAAATCATCATTATTTAAACAGCCACATTTTTATGAAAATCAAAAATAATACTTAAGGGGTTAACTCAGTCATTGTGTTAATAATACTTCAATCCGCTCAGTATTTATATCTCTCTTAATTAGCTCATATATCTACTGTCGCAATGTTACTATGTACGTAAACACAGCCCGTCGCCAGCTGACTCTAGGTACGACGCGTCAGAATAAAATATGCACAACAGTTACAAAATATGATCACGTCGCAATGTTTTGACAACGTTGCTCAAAACCTTTTCAAATCCTTTAGCTGCTAGATCGATGTACCACACCTGAGTCGATATTCACACAATTTATTTTTGTCCTTAAGAAAATGCACATCGAAAAAATCATGACCCCCCACAAATGTAAATTGGTTTTAAGATTGAATGGGAATAAAACCCCCATTAGCTACCGCACACAGAGAGAGAGAAAGACCCGCTTTGACAACACAGACATAAACTCCACTCATGTGAAACTTACACGTTTTAAATCAGCTTCTTTTCAAGCCAGCTCACCTGTTTACCTTTGTGGTGTCTAATGTCGCAACGCGCCGACACAGTAGGGCGCCGCTATTCAACTTAGTAAGGGAACACTCTATGAATAAACCGGCTCTACAGCTTTGAAAAGGTTATTTGCTGAGAGGTGTCAATATACTCAAGAAGACAGCATGTTTCGAAATTGACTTCATATTTACTCAATGACTGGTTCCCGAGAAATCAAACGGTGGCCTATACTCTGCACTATACAGGGAGCTGGAAAAACAGTTGTATAAGAAACTAACAAGTAATATCTAACACACAGACGTACACACAAACAAACACACTTACAAACAGATGCGCAAACAAACAAACAAACACACAATCAAACAGACGTACACACACACAAACACACACACAAACAAACAAACAAACACACACACACATACACACAAACACACAAACACACACACACACACACGCACTTACAGACACTCATGCCAGTACAATTTTATCGTAAGCATGAGCTGCCAGGTGGTGTCACGGTTGATCGCCTTTTGTGTTGCCTCACGCCGCGCACTCTCACCCGTCTTTATGGCCTTTATAGCTACACCCTTTCAAATCGCTAAGTTGTGTCAAAGATCAACAGGGGGACATATTACTTTTCAAAAGAGGGGGATTTGTACAAGTGGGCTTAATGTACTCATGTGGTTTCTGAGGAATTAGAAAATCAACTGGTGGTTATTACACTATACAGGCACTGAAAAAACAGCTGGATAAGAAAATACCAAGTAAAAACAATAAGTCACAACTCACTTAAAGGTTACCTTAAAGTGAGTTACAATAGGAACTTATTAACTACTTACATTAAGAACTTATTAATTACTTACCCTAATTACTTGCAAGTACTTAATAACAACTTGACTCTAGTCACGTATACTAAGTCTTTTTTACCAAGACACAAGGGCACCGGAAAACTTTTTTTTTCTCAATAATATTCTGGTGGTGCAGATGGTGCAGGCCTAAACTGTGTAAGTGGCATGACATCTCTCTGTGAAGTGTATGACATTAATAAACGATTACCAAATCTGATTTTTATTTGTTTAAAAGATTGTGTAGCTTTTCTGTGGTTTCCTGAACACCTATCTTTTTTCCTTCCGCTAAAAAACTGGCTTTTAGCTCTTCAACATTCACAGGAGATTGACTACGCATCTTATTCTGTATTTCAGACTTTTGTTGTTTGTAGTTATTTAAATCATCCTGGACTCGTTTAAATTCCTCGTCATTAATACAATTATCATTCAATGCCTTACTGATAATAAGTTTAAGACTGCTCAGCTTTGCACCCGCCAAAGTACTCAATGCTTCATGTTTTTCTAATTTCGTGTGAAACCTCTTGTTCAAGGCCTCCAAACCAAAGCATGCTAGGCATGTAGCAACGCTTAGACCCTCAATTGCTATTCCAGCCAAACTCCCAATTCCTGTAGCGAACAAAACAATGCCCCCTACAGAACATGAAGCTGAAACTGCACCAATAGCCATAGAAGTGTTTTGAACAGAATTAAAAACGGTCTTATACCGTCTTTTGCACCGTGAATATTTCGCCTCCTCACTCTCCAAATATTTCAAAGCTTCTGTAATATTATTTAATCTGAATGCATCTGCCTGTAATGTTTTATCTGAAGCAATTGACATATGTGGATCAGGCGCAAGTGTTGTTTTAGTCATCACATTTGTTTCAGTCGGCTCAAGCGTCGGTAGTTGCGGATAGAAGTTTACCATTTTTTTTTATTCACAAATATTTTTTTTATTTAATCAGCAATTACATTTTGCAACTCTTCAAAAGTATACAATTTGCTGGCATAATAAAATGCAACAAGATCAATGTGTTCAAGGTTTATGTAAGTTAGACGAACAAAAGTTGTTTTGTCAACCACCACCTTGACAGCTGGAACACTGCTCGAAACATTAATAACATCATTATTTTTTGTAATAGCAATAAAGACCTTTGTTGATTCTGTTACTGTTTCGTCCCATGTAAGTTTAATTCCCTGTGCAATTTGAGCCTCTTTAGCAGTAGTTACTGATTTCATGATAATTTCAAATACTATTGTCGCTTCTCTAGCCATGACTAAGCTTGCTGGCATAAACACAACAGAAGTATCTGATCTACCCTTTCTAGTTGTAAGAAGATATCTCCGTCTCTCATAATTTTCAACTTTCAGTTTTTCTCTGCTATTGTTGTCTGGGGCAAAACTTGGAACAAGGCTTACAATAAGCGGCCCCGAGTTAACAACCTTCCTAAACACTAAGGCGCCTTCGTCATCAGTGTATACATAAGGACTAATAAATTCCAACTTTATGTCCCAGTCAATTGTGGGTGGTGGAACAGGCACAGGTGAAACCACCCACTTATTTCCCACATGTATTAAGTTGTAGGGCGAATTATTTACAGGTGGAGTAGGTACAGTAACATCACGTAGCTGACCAAGTTTTGGAATCTGTTTTTCACCGTCTTTCATGTCAACAATTACTTTCCTCTTGTACATGCCATTTGAATCAAGTTCAAAACCATATATTTCTCCAACATCCCCTTCCTTCTCAAAATCCTGTACGTCTGCCAAATCTTTCAATTCTGTTACTGGACATGCAACTGGTATGATTCTAGGCTTTGGACCAAGACCACTCATTTTTATAAACAAAAATAAAATTATTTAATTTCCAACACAACACTAAAATCATGCATAAGAACTGGTTTGTCATCCTGATTAGTTACAGATATACACAGTGACTCAAAGAAACTAGAACCTAATTTCTTAAACTGCAAATTAGGAAATCTAACAACCACACTTTCACAATACGGAGCAGTTCCAGTTGGTAAGCATCTCAACAAAGTTGAAGGCTTTCCATTGTGAACATTCTCAGATGTGTTTAGTTCTTTCAAATAAACATTTAGCACTGTGTGTACTGCCAAATGAACAGGATATCTTCCAGTTATTTTTTGTTTTTTTGGCTTAAATTTAAATACTGCTTCATAAGTCCAATCATCATCACCACTAATAGCTGCAATACCAATATCCTGTTTGGATAAAAGACCAAGTAGTATTAAAAGTTTGTCTGTTAATATAAGCTGATTATCTTTTGGAAATTCCATTGTAACAAGCAAGTTAGCCGGATTTAAAGTTGCTTTAATTTTATACATATCTTGTAAAAATTCAGCTATAGTACAAAAGTCATAATACCCAGGCTGTAAATGATTAGCGCCCCAACTTGTACTACCTACCATTCCATGTACAGAATATTCACCATCATCTGTTACATTAAACCATTTTACTGTATAGAACATTTCATGGATAGCTGCAGCCTTGCTACCATTACGATTATCAATCCCATTAGTTAACCACACTGGTTTGCTTGTGTCAAGATTTGTTAAGGTAATAAACATTTTTATTATCTCATATAAAAAAGGATGGAATTTAAATCGCCAACCATCACCACTACAAACGCATTTCAATTCAATGTGAATGCCAAATATAATGTTGCACCTACTTATGAACAGAAAATAATTCAACTAAATCAACTCGACATAGCTGTATCAGAACAAGATTTATTTCAAGTGAAAGTACCGAATCCATTTGACCATTACCTAAACCCTCCAATAACAGACGACTCTACTGTAAGAAAGTGGTCTTCAAGTCCACTACAGATGTTTCAAAACCAACTCAACTTTGCAATACTATGTTCAACTACAGGCTGTGGTGTTTCATTCACAGATCATTTGAATCACTCAAACAAACTGATTAGATCTGTGTATCGTTTCCATGTTTATTACCAGCTTAGACGTATACTGTCAGAACTGCATACACCATTACCAACTGAATCCAGTTTCAACAGGTATAACAACCCCATGGATATGAAAGCATTTGAACGCATCTGTAATGAATTTAACATTAACCCTGGCACTAAGTATGACTTCACACAAAAACTTGATGATCACAAAGGCATGGGTACACTTTATTACGCTATGAGTCATAGACAATACCCTCAAGATTATTACCCTGGTTACACTTCATTCTCATCAAAATCTGAAGTTTGGTTAGGATCAATAGAGCAGAAGCAGTCTAACGCGTGGACCACATTTGTCTTGGACAGGAGTGACGGGTTTACTCAAGCGGGAGTCGAGCGCGTAAATGAGTCTATCAGAACATATGTCTGGTGCATACTAGGTGCACAATCACTAACAAAATCGAATATTTTGAATGGAAGTGGTTTATTTGAATCTCAAAAACAGTTTCTCGCTAATCTTGAAGATTCAATAAATTCATCAGTTGATCTCCCATCTAGCATACAGCGCTACCAAAACGTACTCAGATATGCTAGATCGAAAGTTGACTTTGTAGTTGGCACTGGGTTATACATGTTACCATCTGACCTTCAACTCCAAATGGGTACAATAACAAATTATAATAATGAAATCATTGTTGCAGGTGTTGGTCAGAAATTAGGACTCAATAAAAGTGTAAACTTAGGAGCAACAACTGCGCATGTACTGTCATTAAAATCATTACAGGAGTTTACTTCCCCTGCCCCACCACTGGTACCCATACAGTCAGTAACAACCCCTGACACACATGAGTCAGAACGAACTGCATTAGTAATAGGATTAACAGGGCTAGGAGTATTACTTCTTTACCTGTTTTATTAAATAACCCACCATTAACCCTCCTACTGTCACCAAAAATACCCACACATGCTCTGCCATAAACCCAACTGCCTTTGCCGCTGTACTAATCAACCAGCTGACAACAGAGCCTAAAATGCCAGGCAACGTGTCTACTGCTTTCAGAGCCAATTTCTTAAGCAAGTCTGATATGTGAGACAACTGTTTCTTTACCCACGACTGTAAATCTTTTGGATCTGTGGGAGCCGGTGGGCCCGGGGGTGGCGGTGCACCCCCACCAACCCCAGCACCGTAGACAGCCAGCACTACAGTGCTGATAATAAACCCAAGAGCAGTAATTAAACTAGCAATTGTAATACCCTGCTCTCTGAAAAGTGTTTTAAGTCTCTCAGCCAGAGTAGTGTCTTCGTGAAGTATTTTCTGAATAGTTTCTCTAATTCTGTTGACCTGTGATTTTAGTTTTTGTCTTCCAATACTAATTGTTTCTAACCGTCCTGATCTTTCTATCTGCAAATCATTTAATCTGTGTTGAATTCTTTCTTTCATTTCTGTGTCAAGATTCCCATTGTCTGCTGTAGCCAGTTTCTCTTTTTCACGTTCAATGTGTTTATCAAGTTCTCCCAGTTTGGCAAGATTATTAACCATCTCACCTCTTATTGTCTGCAGTGATTTATCCAATCCCATAATCTCCCTCATTGACAAAGGTGGATCATCTATTGTTTTCAAAGCGTCATTTATTTGCCCTTCAGTAAATGAGGTTTCTTGTATCACAGTGTTTGCTATTTCTGGTAGGCTTGTTACTGGTGCCATTTCAATTTGTTGCCCTGTTGGCAACTTTGTTTGCGTGTCGTGAAGAACACTAACCAGTCTTGGGGGAACGGGAGACCCTCCAATTCCAAGGTACCTTGCCAACCCAGAGTTACCACCGACTTCACCTTTAATTGTACTTAAAGCTCTAAACTTAGAAGGATTATTTTTATGTGTTAGATATATTTTCCCTCTGTCCGTATTTACAAATAAGTGCCCTTTATCATATTCAAACTGGTTAGGATCCAAGACATCTGGGCGCGCTCCAACACTGTCATAAAATGAGTTTACTTTGTCTTTTAGCAGTTCGTGATGCATACTAGAACTAGTTACCATTCCAGTCATATCTGTGATACTGGTATCTGAGGCATCCATGTCATCCATTTTAAAATCTTCATGATTAAATCCTCCCGCTGCCATTGTTTTATTAATTTATTATTTTTTATTGTGCATAATAAAAATGACACAGTCTTACGGATCAAAGTTAGACCCATACAGAAAACTACGTGAGCCCCTGGGTGTTAAGGGCATTAGACAATCGATAGTCATCACGAACAATCCAAGTACCATAGACCAGAACCAAACACTTACAGTCAAGTTTCCAAACCTAGGTCCCAGTGACGTTATTGTTCCTGGCACTGCTCGTCTTGCTTTTAATATTGAACTATCATCAGACGCAGATGTAAACAGAACACTGGTTGACAATCTTGGCAGAGCAATTGTTAGGACTATTAAAGTAAAACTTGAAGGACAGGAAGTGTTTAGTCTTGACGACTCAGATGTATTTTACTGTTACAAAGATCTTTGGCTCACAAGAGAAGAACGAGAAGATCGTGTTTACCAAGGCATACAGTCTGATAACGTTGGTAAACTTCGAATCAATGCAGCAGATAAGGTAACTACTGGGGTACCAAAGGAAGTTATTATAGCAGAAACATATGGAACCAGATTTTACATTCCACTTGAGTTTGAAATCCTCACAGCTCATTTGCCTTATTACCAAGGGGCACTGAATGACCGTCTGAGCTTTGAACTAACTTTCAATGACTACTCCAAAGTTATAAAATCATCTGCCACAGATGCAACATACAAGATCTCTAACATTTCCTTGGAATATGAAATTGTCACACATATTGAACTAGCCAGACTCATACAAAATCAGTACCAGTCAAGACTTCCAATTTATTATGACAGGGTGATTAGACATAGTTTAATTCCCAAAGACAAGAGTGACCCAATGTGGAACTTAAACTTAAACACACCAGCCAGGTCACTGAAAGGTATTCTTATGTTGTTTGTTGAACCGGTGAGTCCATACAAAAGGGATTCAGAAAAATTCTACAATCCTAAGATTACACATTTGTCCTGCACAATTGAAGGCCGCCCTAATCAAGTGTACGCTTCAGGAATGTTACCTTATCAACACTATGACGAAATCACAAAGTATTTTGCAGGAGGAAGGATTAGAGATAAACCTGCAAACATTGCGTGCAAAGATCTACATCTGTATGATGTTAGGATCGGACAATACCTGACAAATAAATATGCACTTTGGTTAGATCTTCGTAGTACAGACGACGATTATCTTCATGGGTCAGGACGAACTGTCGAGAATGGTAGTGATGGGATTACAATTCAGATACAAAAGAAGGTTGAAACTGCTGCAGCCATAAACATATATTTGTACCTGATATATGACGCACAACTCAATATTGCAGAAAGCAGACTGAGTGGACACATATATTAAAATTATATTGTGTATTAAAATGAACCGTAGCTTAATGACACTCGATCCACACTGTGGCTTATTTGTTGGTGCCACAGGGTGTGGGAAAACTCAATTCGTACTTGACTTATTACAAACAAGATACATACACCACTTTGAAAACATTGTAATATTTTGTCCTACAATCAAACACAACAAAGCTTATCACAACCGTTTATTCATTTGGACTGACAACAACATATACTTAGTTGACCCTGAGAAAAAACTGAATGACTACCTACAATATTTTTACAAGCAATTTGAAGGACAGTCAACATTGTTTATTGTTGATGACTGTTCTGCAGAGAAAGACATTGTCAAGAAGAGAAACACTCTAGCAGAACTTGCCTTCAGTGGCAGACACGCAAATGTCAGTGTATGGATTCTCACTCAAAAATATAATGCTGTACTAAAAGATTTTCGAGAACAGTTAAAGTTTATCTGTTTGTTTTACTGTAAGGATCGTGACAGCTTCGAAGACTGTCTCAGAGAGAATGATGTCATCCCAAATAAGCATGAACGAGATGATGTAAAAAATAAAACTGAAATCAACTAAGCATCTAAAGCTCATTTTAAAGACAGATCAGCCCACAGGGTATGGGTTAGTAAATTGATGTAAATTAATTTATTCTTTTGTTTGTCCAATAAAAATGACAGACGGACAAATCATACAGGTGCTTGATCTCACACACCTTTTCAAAGATGTTATGCACTTTACTGATTTAATAACATCACCCAAACAGACTTACATAAGCCTTTCAGCACCATCAGAAATATATGTTTCATATAGTGTGACTTTGGTTTATGTCGATGAGCATCCAAATGTGGAGCACATGACAGTTGATTTAAAGACACCTACTTTTAAAGTTGATGATACCAACTATGGCTGGTTAGGGGAAGTTTGTTATAGCATATTTAAACAACTACGCAAACTAAATGTTTATATTGACAGTGTTGCAGTTAATAAAGTGGTATTACACAAGGTGAGCCAGCAGAGTTAACGTTAATATTTTTTATTTATTATTTTGTCGGTCAAATAAAAATGATGGACAATGCTCAAAGCCCTGGCCCATCAAACCCTGGCTCATCAGGCCTACGTAACGTGTTTCACACAACAAACTTACCTATATCCAATACTAACAATGTTTACGAATCAATAGAAAACTCTTTTTCTGTCATACAACAAAATCTTCTGACAGGCAGTGTGAAGATTCAGATTGTTGCGAAAATCGAATTCACTAGGGTGGACGGTGAAGTGATTGTATCGTACATATCAACAAGACAACACACTGTTAACACAAGAAGAGAACCGGAGGTAGAGAACGTGTTTAGAGACAGACTATTACCAGACTTTCTCCAGGCGATTGACAGTGCAAAAATGAAGGGGTCTGGCTGGCACGAAGGGCATGTACATGAACTACAATTAAAGCAGTCTAGGTATCATCCTATATTAGGTAAATCATGGTTGCCACTGCCAACAGAAGTAGTAAACAAAAAGGCTGTTGTTAACATTCAGAACAATGACAACTATTGTTTCATGTGGTGCGTACTTGCTAAACTACACTTTGTGAGGTCAAGACCTGATCGCGTATCTAACTACATCAAATTTGTAAATGAACTCAACTTTAGTGGCATTGAGTCCCCTGTTAAAATAGAGGACATAGACTTGTTTGAAAAACTAAATCCTGGTATATCTGTGAATGTGTATGTGTGGGATAATAATGCTGAGAACAAGTTACAGCCAATTAGAGTATCCCCAATTGCCCCAACCTATGGTCAGTCAGAAGATAAACATGTTGACATGTTGCTAATCGGCGATGACAATAACTTCCACTACACAATTATCAGGAATATGTCACGTCTAATTCATTCACATACAACAAAACACAATGGCAAACAGGAAGTGTGCAAGAGATGTTTACAGAGATTCTCCTCCATAAACGTAGCGCACAAACACGTTCTACACTGCAGGTCAGCTGATGACATACAAACTGTACTTAAGTACCCAGATCCTGGTAGTCAAGTGTATTTTAAGAACTATGGGAATCAGCAAAAATTGCCGTTTGTAGTATACGCTGATTTCGAATCATTGGTTGTTCAATTTGAAGGTCCTGTTCCAGAGTCATTACCAAAGACTATAAAACTAAGTGACCAAGTGGTGTGTTCTTTTGGATACATTATTGTTAGGTCAGACGGTCTTCATTCAGAGCCTGTTATCTACAGAGGTGAAAATGCAGCATGTCTGTTTTTAACAGAAATGAGACATCTGTATAGTCAGGTAGTACAGTATCTCACAACATGTCAGATGCCTTTGGTGATGACAGAAGAAGACAAACTGAAATTTGATACAGCTGAGTCGTGTTGGATTTGTGAACAGCCTTTAGGGGGTGATAAAGTTCGTGACCACGATCACATAACTGGATGTTACAGAGGAGCTGCACATAACAATTGTAACTTGTTATTAAAAATAGATCCTAAGACATACAAGTTACCAATCTTTTTCCACAATCTTAAAGGATATGATTCACACATTATCATGCAGGCTGTAGATGAGTCATACAAAAACATAAGTTGTATTGCCCAGACAACTGAAAAGTACTTGACTTTTAGGTTAGATAAATTAGCATTTTATGACTCCATGCAACATTTGTCTTTAGGTCTTGCTAGTCTGGCAGAAGGGCTGACTGAGTATCCAATAACAAGTAAATATTTTGAGTCAGACTTGATTAAGAAAGGTGTCTATCCATATGAGTACATTGATCACTGGGTTGTGTTTGAAGAAACAAGACTGCCACCAAAAGAGAAATTTTATTCTACACTAACTGGAAAAGGTATTTCTGACTCTGAATATCAACATGCTCTTGATGCGTGGGGGAAGTTGGGGTGTCAGACAATTGGTGACTATCACGACCAGTACTTGAAAGCTGACGTTTGCTTGCTAGCAGATGTATTTGAAAGTTACCGTGAGAAGGGTTTGTTGCACTACAGACTTGACCCAGCCTGCTACATAACTAGTCCTGGCATGACGTGGGATGCATTTTTGAAATCCAGTAAGATATCTATAGACCTGTTGTCTGATCGTACGATGGGTGAAATGGTAGAACGTGGATTGAGGGGAGGCATTAGTATTGCAGCAAATAACTACGCCAGGGCCAACAACAAATATATGGACGCCCATGGTGACCTTGGCCGGGGGTTTGACCCCTCAAGCCCGGGGTCAAGGTCATTCATTACGTACCTTGACGCTAATAATTTGTATGGCTGGGCAATGTGTGAGTTATTGCCCTTGAAAAACTTTTGTCTGCATGATTTGTCACAGTATGATGTAACAGAGTCAGGGTTAACAAACAATATTATGAATCTTGACCGAAACGACGCGAAGGGTTGGATCTTTGAAGTAGACCTGGAGTATCCACACCATCTACACGATTACCATAATGATTATCCATTAGCTGTTGAAAAAATGAGTATGACAGGTAAAAAAGAAGACACCAAACTTGTACCAAATTTGAATGACAAATTCAATTACGTTTGTCACTACCGCTTGTTGCAGTTTTACATCAGACACGGGTTAGTACTAAAGAAAGTTCACAGAGGAATTCAATTTGATCAGAGTGCTTTTATGAAAGATTACATAATGAAGAACACAACATTGCGTGCCAGGGACGGCAACACTGCATTTGACAAAGACTTCTTTAAGCTTATGAACAATGCCTGTTTTGGCAAGACAATGGAAAATCCTCATCACAGAAAAGATGTGAGACTTGTTACAACTGAATTGGGCGCAATTAAACTCACAGGTAAGCCTCAGTACACAGGGTATAAAGAGTTTCATTCATCATTGTATGCAGTGTCACTCAAAAAAAAGATTGTTAAACTGGACAAGCCAGTATTCATTGGTATGGCAATTCTGGAGTTGTCAAAACTGTTGATGCTTGAATTTTATTATGATTACTTCAAACCGAAGTATCCTGAGTGTCGATTGTTATACACTGACACTGACTCTATGATCATTGATGTGTGTACTGAAGACTTTTATGAAGACATGAAAACAGAGTTACACATGTATGACACATCTGACTATCCTAAAGATCATCCACTGTTTAGCACACAAAACAAGAAAGTGCCTGGTAAGTTTAAGGATGAACTAAATGGTGTGCCAATAGTTGAGTACGTTGGACTGAGATCAAAAATGTATTCTATACTGCACCAAAAGGGAAGTCAGTCAAAAGCCAAAGGGATAAAAAAAACAGCAATAAAAAATAAAGACATACGTCATGAACATTACAAGCAAGTGTTAGATGGTGCATTGATGCCTGATTATCCAAACAAGTCACTGAGATCAAACAAACATAATCTTGAAATAATTCAAACACATAAGAAATCACTTGCAGTTGGAGACACGAAAAGAGTGTTTCACACTAAGGAAAAAGCTTATGCACCAGGTCATTACAGGCTCAAGTTATCTGAAGACATTTGTGATGAACTGGTTGATGAATTAATTGATGAGTTAGTTACTGAAATGAGTAACGGTGTCTGGGGGAATAATCTGTAATTCTTCTCTGACAAATGCCCTCTGGGGTGCAGGGTCATACAGGTAATATATTGTTGCGTCTGCGCCGGGAATTATTTTTTTTTATATTATGAACGGATGTTGACCATATGGGGTCTGTTGACCTGCGCCTGATGTCATTCTCAGCTTCCCCTGGTTGATATAAATATCTTACCTGTTTAGTAAATAAACTTGTGTCGGGTGCCTGTGCTGGGGTTGACATTGTTTTTGGCTCTGTAATTGTTTTCAATTTAATAGCATCAGCAGGTTTTGGGTGTCCTTCATTGTTCATTGCTTTTATCACATGTGGTAACCTTTGTACCCACTCCGTGTTACGGGTGTCATGCATGAGTTCCTTAGAATACTGGTAACTGAAAAGTCTTTCTGATAACTGTTTGTTAAAGTTCTCTACAATTGCCTGTGATCTGTGTACACCTGGAATTCCTCGTCTGACCAGTACGCCATGCTTCGCAAATAACTGATTAACTGCGCCCTTAAATTCAGATCCGTCATCGACCTGCACTAGTCTGGGGTATCTTAAAGGGTCACGACTATATATTTTTGATAAAGCAGTAGCAACTGTACTGGCTGTTTTGTCAGATATGGGTTCAGCGTCTTTATACCTTGAAGCAATGTCTACAACAGTCAAAGCGTACTTGTATCGTTTCTTTCTTATTGTGTCATGCGGAAGAAACAGGAGGTCCATTTGGTGCGTGTCATTAGGTGTTGTGTTCTCAAAATGAGGTCTCGTTATCTTTCTTGGAGCAGGGAGATAAATTTGCCAAATTGCCTGTCTCTGTAACCATTGCTTGACTTGATTGAGTGTTATATCTCCGCCCACAGCGGCATGTAATTTCTGAATAGCGGTTGCTCCTTTATAATACCCTGATGGTGAGTAATATATTTTCGATAGTTTATTTTCGGCTGCCATTTTTTCTAGCAATGAAAACTCCAGTAAAATAAACAAATATCATTCCCACTAGAACAAAGATTATCTCCCCGTTTCTTTGTTCTGGGCTTGGTTGATAGTAGTCACTTAGTTTTGGTTTCGGTATAGACATGTCTTCACCCGTGACTAAAAAATACTCACGGATTGCGTCGTCTGTATTTGAAAACGTATGTTGTGCGTGGCCTTCAAGCCTGAGTTTTTCATTGATGAAATCAAGTTTCTCAATTCTATTCTTTTCGTAATCCTGTTCTGCCTGTGCTAATTTTTCTGACGCTTCATTATGACGCTTTATTTCTTCTGCAGATTGTTCTCTACCCATTTTAGAAAAGAGATAATTAGAGCCGCTAAACGCCAGAGCGTTGACCATCGCTCCTCCCACCATAATAGCTATCGTCGCCATATTATTTTTATTTACATAGAAACATTTTCGGGAATAATTCCCTGTTTAACAAGAAGGTCTTTCGTGGCGATTGACGCTGTTACAACTACAATTAGCTTAGCGCTGTCTTCGAAATCGAGTCTACTGAGGTCTGGTGATTTCATTTTGAGTAGATTTTTTCCCAGCATAGAAAACGTTACTGCTAATGCACTGATTACTGCAGAGTGATACACAAGATTCATTAAATTCTTTGAGTCATTCATTTCTTAGGCAAGAAAAAATTAAAATAATAAATTTATTACTGCATGATAAATGGGTCGACAACTTTGGGTATTGTTGGTAATGTGGCGACTTCTGTTTTTGATGATGGAGTGTTTAATTTTTTGGTCACTGTACGAGTCTGTGGCTTGTATTTTTTGTATAATTGGTAAGCTACAAAACCAGATCCGACAACAAATGCGGCAACTGCATATCTTGCTGTTTCAGAATTAGACTGGGTTGAAGGTCTTTCACTTTGATGTGTGTGTGACAGGGGTGCCAGTCCTGACGGTCCTACCGGTCCTACCAGTCCTACCGGTCCTACCGGCGGTGTTGACGGCGGGTCACTTACATGAGCCTTTTCTGTTAGCGCCTGTAGCTGTAACTTTTTCTGCTTGTTCCATTCAGCTAAACGTTTACCTGCCTGAATTCTGCCTTCATTTTTAATTTTTGTCACTGTGTGAATCGGGGTCTTGGCAGGATCCGAAACAGGGTTCATCTGTGGGGTCGTTTGGGGGGTCGTCTGTTGGTCGTCCATTTTTATCAACAAAAAAATTTAATTTCGTAAAATCTACATGGCTGCTAGTTACAATTAATGTTACCAGAGGAGCCAGCAAATTACCAAATCTGTAGAATAAAAGGCAAGCTAATTTACCAATTGCACTCGTTACAATGGGGAGAGAAAGTATATAGGAGAATACAACGACACCCATTTAAGAAACAATTGATTTATTTAATCCTTTCCGTAAATAAACAAACGCACTTGACCAAATTCATTTAACAGATTTATCTGCCCAGTCAGGTCCCCCAACCCCTTGGAAACAAAAGGCTAGTTAAAATATCTTCCCGAGAAATACACACCACCCACCCCCACCCCACCCCCCACACACACACACACCCCCACACCCCACCACTCAATGCTGTCAGAGTTGGCCTTCCTGAGAAATAGTGTCTACTTCCTGTTCATACCACCATAGTAAACAATAGTCCTCTGTGCCCAAATAGTGTCTCTCTCTCTCTCTCTCTCTCTCTCTCTCTCTCTCTCTCTCTCTGCACACACAAAACAAATTAGCATTCCTTTTTGTGTCAACGCTTCAATGTATGTCACTAAACCACTATGTCATTTTTCTTACTCTGGGGCAAACCAAAAATATAGAACAAATCTCTAATATAGGTTATTTCTTAAATGTGGAACACCACGTCGTTCGTAAATGAAACGTCCAACGTGAAAATTTATCTGTGAAAAGTTTTCACTTCACACATCGTGACTGCTTCGACGCACACGGACATTGCGCTGTTGAACAATCGGCCTTTGTGCTCAAGACTGTCGCGTGATGAAACCGGATTCCTGTTGGGTGCAGTTATTGCCGTCATAACCTGTAGGTAGAGACAGCTGTTGTGTAGTCATGTGAGTTTACAAGATTGCATCTATTCCACAACCAGAAAGTTGGGCTTGAAAATTGGTTGTGAAACGGTTTCCTGTTTTCGCTCCAGTGGGTGACAATCAGCCTTTCATACAGTTATTTATTACCCTGTCGCGTGATGCCTTTAAATTGAAACCCACAACTTTAATCCCAGGAGAGACATCAATTATTCAATTTAGTATACACCCCACCATGTTTTACAAGTGTTTTAGATCACTCGAGGAGAAAATCGGGGAGTGAGTTGTTAGTTTGAACCAGATCACGGACATTGCCTTGTCCTGTTATGCATTTAAATTGAAACCAGATCACGGACATTTGTGTTGCGTGCTGTTTACCCAACCAACATGATAATGGCGGACCTATCTGTGATTTTAGACCTTGCAGCTTCTGGGTGTAAGGTCTAAAATCACAGACCGCACACCGTCACTGACGTCCAAGTAGGGAGAAAATAAAACCAGACAAGCTTTTCGTAGTCATTATTATAAGGCTTGCGGTGTGAGTGGTTAGTTTGAAACCCCTTTTATAACCAGAAAGGCAAGCATAGTGTTTTTGTACAAACAGATTATATTGTGTTTTTAAAATGGACTTAATGACGCACGATTCACATTGCGGCCTATTTTGTGGCGCCACTTCGTGTGGGAAGACTGAATTTGTTCTTAACCTCTTACAAACAAGATACCTTCATCATTTCGAAAACATTGTAATATTTTGTCCAACAATCAAACACAACAAAGCTTATCACAACCGTTCATTCATTTGGACTGACAACAACATATACTTAGTCGACCCTGAGAAAAAACTGAATGATTACCTGCTATATTTTTACAAGCAATTTGAAGGACAGCCAACATTGTTCATAGTTGATGACTGTTCTGCAGAGAAAGACATTGTCAAAAAGAGAAACATATTAGCAGAACTTGCCTTCAGTGGCAGACATGCAAACATAAGTGTATGGATTCTCACTCAGAAATATAATGCTGTACTGAAAGATTTTCGAGAACAGTTAAAGTTTATCTGTTTGTTTTACTGTAAGGACCGTGACAGCTTTGAAGACTGTCTCAGAGAGAACGATGTCATTCCAAATAAGCAAGAACGGGATGATGTAAAAAATAAACTGAAATCAACTAAGCATCTAAAGCTCATTTTGAAGACAGATCAACCCACTGGGTATGGATTAGTAAATTAATTTATACTTTTGGGTTTGTCTTTAAAAATGACAGACAGACAAAATTGGCCTATTAGTGAAATCATAGATATTACACATTGCTTTAAAGATGTTAAATATAAAAGCCAGCTTAATAATAGAGAGTCACCTGGTAATTTATTTATTATACCAACAACAGTGTATATGTCTGGTAATATAACTTTTTATGTTGATAATCCATTTATTAAAAAAATAACTGTTGATATTAAGACACAATCATTTATTATTAATGAATATTATGATGGTTGGTTTACTAAATTGTGTAGTAATTTAGCAAAAGAGCTAAATAAAATAAATTTATATTTTAACGATATTACATTTAATAAAATGGTATTACACATACAAAATCAATAATTATAAACACATGTGTAAATAAATTTGTTTATTGTAGGAGTTACAGTCAATAAAGTGCCATTTTCATTATATAATTTTCTATTTATTTTTTTGTCGGACAAATAAAAAAGATGGACAACCGTCAAAGATTAAGAAACGTGTTTCACACAACTGACTTACCTATATATAATATTTACAATGTCTATGAATCAATAGAAAGATCTTTTTTAGTCATACAAAATAACCTTCTTTCTGATAGTGTAAAGATTCAGATTGTTGCAAAAATAGAATTTGTCAGAGATGTTGGTAAAGTTATTGTAACGTATATCTCGACAAGGCAGCACACAGTTAATTCGAGAAGAGAACTAGAGAAAGTGTTTAGAGAAAGATTGTTACCAGACTTCCATGAAGCAATTGACAGAGCAGAAATGCAAGGGTCTGGCTGGCATGAAGGCCTTGTACATGAACTACAACTAAAGCAGTCAAGATATCATCCTATTTTAGGCAAATCATGGATACCACTTCCAACTGAGGTTGCAAAAAAAAAGGCTGTCGTCAATATTCAGAACAATGATAATTTATGTTTCATGTGGTGTGTGCTTTCTAAACTTCATTTTGTAAAAACAAAACCTGAACGTGTATCTAACTATACCAAATTTATAAACGAACTCAACTTCAGTGGCATTGAGTTCCCTGTTAAAATAGAGGACATAGACTTGTTTGAAAAACTAAATCCTGGTATATCCGTGAATGTGTTTGTATGGGATAATCAATCTGAGAATAAGTTACAGCCAATTAGAGTATCACCAATTGCCCCAACATATAGACAGTCAGAAGATAAACATGTTGATATGTTGCTAATAAGCTCTGGTGATAACTTTCACTACACAATTATCAGAAATATGTCACGTCTAATTCATAATCATGTATCAAAACATAATGGTAAACAGGAAGTGTGTAAGAGATGTTTACAAAGATTCTCCTCTATTGCAGTGGCACATAAACACATTCTACATTGTAGGTCAGCTGATGACATACAAACTGTACTTAAGTATCCAGAGTCTGGTAGTCAAGTGTATTTTAAAAACTATGGGAATCAACAAAAGCTGCCGTTTGTAGTATACGCAGATTTTGAATCACTCGTCGTTCCATATGAAGGTCCAATTCCAGAGTCATTACCAAAGACTATAAAATTGAGTGACCAAGTGGTGTGTTCTTTTGGATACATTATTGTTAGGTCAGACGGTCTTCATTCAGAGCCTGTTATCTACAGAGGTGAAAATGCAGCATGTCTGTTTTTAACAGAAATGAGACATCTGTATAGTCAGGTAGTACAGTATCTCACAACATGTCAGATGCCTTTGGTGATGACAGAAGAAGACAAACTGAAATTTGATACAGCTGAGATGTGTTGGATTTGTGAACAGCCTCTGGGGGGTGATAAAGTTCATGACCATGATCACATAACTGGATGTTACAGAGGTGCTGCACATAGCAATTGTAACTTATTATTAAAAATAATCCTAAGACATATAAGTTACCTATCTTTTTCCACAATCTCAAAGGATATGATTCACATATTATCATGCAGGCTGTGGATGAGTCTTACAAAAAAATTAGTTGCATTGCCCAGACAACTGAAAAATACTTGACTTTTAGGTTAGACAAATTAGCATTTTATGACTCCATGCAACATCTGTCTTTAGGGTTGGCTAGTCTAGCAGAAGGACTGACTGAGTATCCAATAACAAGTAAATATTTTGAGCCAGAATTGATTAAGAAAGGAGTCTATCCATATGAGTACATCAGTGACTGGGTAGTTTTTGAAGAAACAAGACTGCCACCAAAAGAGAAATTTTATTCTACACTAACTGGTAAAGGTATTTCTGACTCTGAATATCAACACGCACTTGATGCATGAGGGAAGTTAGGATGTCAGACAATTGGTGATTACCATGACCAGTACTTGAAAGCTGACGTTTGTTTGCTAGCAGACGTATTTGAAAGTTACCGTGAGAAGGGTTTGTTACACTACAAACTTGACCCAGCCTGCTACATCACTAGTCCTGGCATGACATGGGATGCATTTTTGAAATCCAGTAAGATATTTATAGACCTGTTGTCTGATCGTACGATGGGTGAAATGGTGGAACGTGGATTGAGGGGAGGGATTAGTCTAGCAGCAAACAATTATGCCAAGGCAAATAATAAATATCTTGATGACTTTGACCCCTCAAAGCCAAGGTCATTTATTACGTACGTGGACGCTAACAATTTGTACGGATTCGCGATGTGTGAATTATTACCATTAAAAAACTTTTGTTTGTATGATTTGTCACAGTATGGTATAAAAAAATTAACAAAATATATTATGGATCGAGGTCAAAATGATGAAAAGGGTTGGATCTTTGAAGTAGACCTGGAGTACCCACACCACCTACATGATTACCACAATGATTATCCGTTGGCTGTTGAGAAAATGAGTATGACGGGGAAAAAAGAAGACACTAAACTTGTACCCAATCTGAATGACAAATTTAATTACGTGTGTCACTATCGCTTGTTGCAGTTTTACATCAGACACGGGTTAGTACTAAAGAAAGTTCACAGAGGAATTCAATTTGATCAGAGTGCTTTCATGAAAGATTACATAATGAAGAACACCACATTGCGTGCCAGAGACGGCAACACTGCATTTGACAAAGACTTCTTTAAGCTTATGAACAATGCTTGTTTTGGTAAGACAATGGAAAATCCTCATCACAGAAAAGATGTGAGACTAGTCACAACTGAATCAGGTGCAATTAAACTTACAGGTAAGCCCCAGTACACAGGGTATAAAGAATTTCATTCATCATTGTATGCAGTGTCACTCAAAAAAAAGATTGTTAAACTAGACAAGCCAGTATTCATTGGTATGGCAATTCTTGAGTTGTCAAAATTATTAATGCTTGAATTTTATTATGATTACTTCAAACCAAAGTATCCTGAGTGTCGTCTGCTATACACTGACACTGACTCTATGATCATAGACGTATGTACTGAAGACTTTTATGAAGACATGAAAACAGAACTACACATGTATGACACGTCTGATTACCCTAAAGACCATCCACTGTTTAGCACACAAAACAAGAAAGTGCCTGGAAAGTTTAAGGATGAACTAAATGGTGTGCCTATAGTTGAGTATGTTGGACTGAGATCAAAAATGTATTCTATACTGCATCAAAAGGGAAGTCAATCCAAAGCCAAAGGTATCAAGAAAACAGCAATAAAAAATAAAGACATTCGACATGAACATTATAAGCAAGTATTAGATGGAGAACTGATGCCTGATTATCCAAACAAAACACTGAGGTCAAATAGACACAATATTGAAATGATCCAAACACATAAGAAGTCTCTAGCAGTAGGGGACACGAAACGAGTGTTTTTCAGTAAGGAAAAAGCTTATGCACCAGGTCATTACAGACTCAAGTTATCTGAAGAAATAGCTGACGAACTGGTTGATGAACTAATCAATGAGTTAGTTGATGAAATGATTAAAAATGCGTAACGGTGTCTGGGGGAATAATCTGTAATTCTTCTCTGACAAATGCCCTCTGAGGCGCAGGCTCATACAGATAATATATTGTTGCGTCTGGACCAGGGATTATTTTTTTTATATTATGAACAGATGTTGACCAGATGGGGTCTGTCGCCCTGCGTCTGTCGTCGTTCTCAGCCTCCCCTGGTTGATATAAATATCTCACCTGTTTGGTAAATAAACTTGTGTCTGGAGGTGGGGTTGGCCCTTTTTTTGGCTCTGCAATTGTTTTCAATTTAATCGCATCAGCAGGCTTAGGGTGTCCTTCATTGTTCATTGCTTTTATCACATGTGGTAATCTCTTAACCCACTCCGTGTTACGGGTGTCATGCATGAGTTCCTTAGAATACTGGTAACTGAAAAGTTTCTCTGACAACTGTTTATTGAAATTTTCTACAATTGCCTGTGATCTGTGTACACCTGGAATGCCTCTTCTGACCAGTACACCATGCTTAGCAAATAACTGATTAACTGCACCTTTGAATTCTGATCCATCATCAACCTGCACTAGTCTGGGGTATCTTAAAGGGCCTCGACCATATATTTTTGTTAACTGTGGTAGCTGTTTTGTCAGATATGGGTTCAGCGTCTTTATACCTTGAAGCAATGTCTACAACAGTCAGTGCATACTTGTATCGTTTCTTTCTTATTGTGTCATGTGGTAAGAACAGGAGGTCCATTTGGTGTGTGTCATTTGGGGTAGTGTTTTCAAAATGGGGTCTTGTTATTTTTCTTGGATCAGGTAAATATATCTGCCAAATTGCCTGTCTCTGTAACCATTGCTTGACTTGATTGAGTGTTATATCTCCGCCCACAGTGGCATGTAATTTCTGAATAGCTGTTGCTCCTTTCCAATAGCCTGATGGAGAGTAATATATTTTTGATAGTTTATTTTCGGCTGCCATTTTTTCTAGCAATGAAAACTCCTGTAAAATAAACAAATGTCATTCCCACTGGAACAAAGATTATCTCCCCGTTTCTTTGTTGTGTGCTTGGTTTGTAATAGTCACTTAGTTTTGGTTTTGGGATAGACATATCTTCACCCGTGACTAAAAAATATTCCCTGATTGCTTCGTCTGTATTTGAAAACGTATGCTGTGCGTGACCTTCAAGCCTGAGTTTTTCATTGATGAAATCAAGTTTCTCAATTCTATTCTTTTCATAATCTTGCTGGGCTTGAGCAAGTTTTTCAGATGCTTCATTATGACGTTTTAATTCTTCTGCAGATTCTTCTCTACCCATTTTTGAAAAGAGATAATTAGAGCCACTAAATGCCAGAGCATTAACCATAGCACCTCCTATCATAATAGCTATCGTCGCCATAATATTTTTATTTACATAGAAACATTTTCGGGAATAATTCCCTGCTTGACAAGAAAGTCTTTTGTCGCAATCGACGCTGTAACAACTACAATTAGCTTAGTGCTGTCTTCGAAATCGAGTCTACTGAGGTCTGCTGATTTCATTTTGAGAAGACTTTTCCCCAGCATAGAATAAGCAACGGTTAGCCCGCTTATTACGGCAGAGTGATAGACGAGGTTCATGATATTATTATTTGCGTCGTTCATTTTCTTATACCACAAAAATTAAAATAATTAATTTATTTACTGCATGTAAAATGAGTCCAAAGGTTTTGACACTGTTGGTAATGTGGAGACTTCTTCTTTTATTTTTGGAGTGCTTGATTTTTTGGACACTGTTTGAGTCTGTGGTTTGTATTTTTTGTATAATTGGTAACCTACGTAACAGAATCCTACAGCAAATCCAGCAACTATATATTTTGTTGTTTGAGGGTTAGACTTAGTTGTTTGTCTCTCACTTTGATTAGGGAGTGACGGCTCTGGTGCTGTTGATGGTGGATCAGTTATATTATTTTGTTCTTTTTGAATCTGTAATTTTTTTTGCCTGTTCCATTCAGCCAGTCTTTTTCCAGCATCAACCCTTCCTTGACTTTTAACCTTAGTCACAGTTTGAACCTGCGTCAAAACTGGAGTCGTCTCGTCCATTTGATACTTCTTTTTCTTCTGCAGTAAAATTTATTTTTGAAAAATCGATATAACTACTAGTTACCATCAAAGTTACGGCAGGTGCAAGGTAATTGCCAAACTTGTAAAACATGGTACATGCTAATTTGCCAATCGAACTAGAAACTATAGGGTTGCTTTCGAGATCATGAGAAAGGCTGTCAGTGTCTATTGGTATGAAGTGATTAACAGCTTTTGTGTATAGGTAAATAAGAGACCTGCTTAAATCGCGTGTCATTAGTGAAGCAATATGGTTTTCATATTTAGCATGAAGTTTTAATAGTTCGTCAGCGGTGAGAGACTCTATGTCTTCTACCATGTATTGTTTTCCGAGATAAGTCTTTGATTTGCCTGAGACAATAACAGAAAGAATGCGTTGTTTTTTCGAGTCTAAGTCTTTGTTCTCTACCGCATTGATATCATTAAGAAGAAGTAATTCGTCTTGGTTCATTTTATAATAAAATAAAAAAAACTTTGCCTGTGAATAACTTATGAAGTTACTGTTCATGTAACTGTCTAGAATAATGTGATCTTACTTGATAACTAATTTCAAAGTTACCTACAACTTACAAGTAACTTTGACGTTAGTTATCATAAGTTCTTAACCCAAGTCATAAGACACTCGGACAGATTTCTCAAGTTACAAGGACAACAAGAAAACTTTTTTTTAGTAATAATCTGTTGGTGGGGCTGATGGCATCAAATGAGCAGGCATGACATCTCTTTGCGAAGTGTATGACAAAAATAATGGATTACCAAAACCTATCGTTACTTGCTTGTAAGTTCTCGAACTTTTTTCATAGTTTCTTCTACGCCTATCTTTTTTCCTTGTTCTAAAAAAGATTTCTTTAGCTCTTCAACAATTACAGCCTGACTACGCATCTTATTCTGTATTTCAGATTTTTGTTGTTTATAGTTAGCCAAATCATCCTGGACTCGCTTAAATTCTTCGTCATCAATTTCATTATTTTCCAAAGCCTTACTAATAATAAGTTTTATACTGCTTAGCTTAGCTCCAGCAAGTGTACTCAATGCTTCATGCTTTTGCAACTTCATATAAATTTTTTTGTTAAGGGTTTCCATACCAAAGCATGCTAGACTTGTGACAAGACCAATACCTTCAACAGCAATTCCTATAACACTTCCCACCCCCGTTGCAAAAAGAGTTATACCTCCTACAGATAATCCGGCTGAAACCACCCCCATGGCCATTGATGTGTTGTGTACAGAATTGAAAACCGTATTGTAACGGCGTTTACACCTCGAGTATTTTGCTTGTTCTTCTTCCAAACACTTCAACGCTTCTGTAATATTCATTAAACGAAATGAATCTGCCTTTAATGTTTTATCACGCTCAATAGGCTCAGGTGGTATTTGTGGATACAAGTTCACCATTTTTTATGACAAATATTTTTTTAATCAGCAATTACATTTTGCAACTCTTCAAAAGTATACAATTTACTAGCATAATAAAATGCAACAAGATCAATGTGTTCAAGGTTTATGTAAGTTAGACGAACAAAAGTTGTTTTGTCAACCACCACCTTGACAGCTGGAATACTGCTCGAAACATTAATAACATCATTATTTTTTGTAATAGCAATAAAGACCTTTGATGATTCTGATACTGTTTCATCCCATGTAAGTTTAATTTCTTGTGCAATTTGAGCCTCTTTAGCAGTAGCAACAGATTTCATGATAATTTCAAATACTATTGTCGCTTCTCTAGCCACGACTAAGCTTGCTGGCATAAACACAACAGAAGTATCTGATCTACCCTTTCTAGTTGTAAGAAGATATCTTCGTTTCTCATAATTTTCAACTTTCAGTTTTTCTCTGCTATTGTTGTCTAGGGCAAAACTTGGAACAAGGCTTACAATAAGCGGCCCAGAATTAACAACCTTCCTAAACACTAAGGCGCCTTCATCATCAGTGTATACATAAGGACTAATAAATTCAATCTTTATGTCCCAGTCAATTGTGGGTGGTGGTGCCGGTACAGGTGAAACAACCCATTTAGTACCCACATGTATTAAGTTGTAGGGCACATTATTTACAGGTGGAGTAGGTACAGTAACATCACGTAGCTGACCAAGTTTAGGAATCTGTTTTTCACCATCTTTCATGTCAACAATTACTTTTCTCTTGTACATGCCATAGGAATCAAGTTCAAAACCATATATTTCTCCAATTTCTCCCTCTTTCTCAAAATCCTGTACGTCTGCCAAATCTTTCAACTCTGTTACTGGACATGCAACTGGTATGATTCTCGGCTTTGGACCAAGACCACTCATTTTTATAAACAAAAATAAAATTATTTAATTTCCAAAACAACATAAAAATCATGCATTACAACTGGTTTACCATTCTGATTAGTTACAGATAAGCACAATGATTCAAAGAAACTAGAACCTAATTTTTTAAACTGAGAATTAGGAAATCTAGCAACCACATTTTCACAATATGGGGCAGTTCCAGTCGGCAAGCATCTTAACAAAGTTGAAGGCTTTCCATTGTGTACATTTTCAGTAGTGTTCAGTTCTTTCAAATGAACATTTAGCACTGTGTGTACTGACAAATGAACAGGATATCTGCCAGTTATTCTTGGTTTTTTTGGTGATAGTAGACTACCAACTGATTGTGACCAATCTTCATCTGGATGTGTTATTGTTTTAAAAAATCCAAGTAATAATAAAAGACTAATTGATAAAGAAAACTGACCACTTTTCGGAAAATCAATTGAAACAAGTAAATTAGCTGGGTTTAAAGTTGCTTTAATTTTAAATTCATTTTGAAGCCATTCAGCTAAAGTACAAAAGTCATAATATCCGGCTCGTAAAGTATCACCCTTCTCAATACCATCAAGAGTTCCACTTACAGAATAATTTTCATCATCCGTTACATTAAACCACTTTACTGTGTAGAACATTTCATGGATAGCTACAGCCTTGCTACCATCACGATTATCAATCCCATTAGTTAACCACATTGGTTTGCTTGTGTCAATATTTGTTAAGGTTATAAACATTTTTATTATCACATAAAAAAAAAAGGATGGAATTTAAATCACCAACCATTACCACTACAAACGCATTTCAATTCAATGTGAATGCCAAATATAATGTTGCACCTACTTATGAACAGAAAATAATTCAGTTAAATCAGCTTGATATTGCTGTGTCTGAACAAGATTTATTTCAAGTCAAAGTACCCAACCCTTTTGATCATTACCTAAACCCTCCAATAACAGACGATGCTACAGCAAGAAAGTGGTCTTCAAGCCCACTACAGATGTTTCAAAACCAACTTAACTTTGCCATACTGTGTTCTACTACAGGCTGTGGTGTTTCATTTACAGACCATTTGAATCACTCAAACAAACTGATTAGGTCTGTGTATCGTTTCCATGTTTATTAC
This sequence comes from Semisulcospira habei, assembly GCA_036245525.1. Taxonomy (NCBI): domain Eukaryota; kingdom Metazoa; phylum Mollusca; class Gastropoda; family Semisulcospiridae; genus Semisulcospira; species Semisulcospira habei. Next base: position 176,245,513 of record BTPG01000001.1, read on the forward strand.
CAGCTTAGACGTATACTGTCAGAACTGCATACACCACTACCAACTGAATCCAGTTTCAACAGGTATAACAACCCCATGGATATGAAAGCATTTGAACGCATCTGTAATGAATTTAACATAAGCACTAAGTATGACTTCACACAAAAACTTGATGATCACCACGGCATTGGTACATTATATTATGCTTTGAGTCACAGACAATACCCTCAAGATTACTGGCCTCCCTACACTTCATTCTCATCAAAATCACAAGTCTGGTTAGGCTCAATAGAACAGAAACAATCTAACGCATGGTCAACATTTGTCTTGGACAGGAGTGACGGATTTACTCAAGCAGGAGTCGAGCGCGTAAATGAGTCTATCAGAACATATGTCTGGTGTATATTAGGTGCACAATCATTAACAAAATCTAATATTCTGAATGGAAGTGGAATTTTCGATTCGCAAAAACAGTTTCTCGCTAATCTTGAAGATTCAGTAAATTCATCAGTTGATCTCCCATCAAGCATACAACGTTACCAAGATGTACTCAGATATGCCAGATCAAAAGTTGACTTTGTAGTTGGCACTGGGTTATACATGTTACCATCTGACCTTCAACTCCAAATGGGTACAATAACAAATTATAATAATGAAATCATTGTTGCTGGGAGTGATCAAAAACTAGGTCTCAATAAATCTGTAAATTTAGGAGGAACAACTGTGCACGTACAGTTGAAAAAAACATTACAAGTGATTACTTCCCTTGCTCCAACAGCTATACAACCAGTACAGTCAACCCCTGACACACATGAATCCGAGAGAACTGCATTGGTAATTGGCCTTACAGGAGTAGGAATATTACTTCTTTACCTGTTTCATTAAATAACCTATCATTAACCCTCCTACTGTCACCAAAAAGATCCAAACATGCTCCGCCATAAACCCTACTGCCTTTGCCGCTGTACTAATCAACCAATTGACAACCGTGCCTAAAATGCCAGGTAACGAGTCTACTGCTTTCAGAGCCAATTTCTTAAGCAAGTCTGATATGTGTGACAACTGTTTCTTTACCCACGACTGTAAGTCTTTTGGATCTGTGGGAACTGGGGTTGGTGGTGCTGGAGGTGGAGAACCACCACCCGTTACAGCCAACACAACTGTACTGATAATAAACCCCAGAGCTGTAATTAAACTGGCAATTGTGATACCCTGTTCTCTGAAAAGTGTTTTAAGTCTCTCAGCCAGAGTAGTGTCTCCGTGAAGTATTTTCTGAATAGTTTCTCTTATTCTGTTGACCTGTGATTTCAGTTTTTCCCTTCCAATACTAATCGCTTCTAACCTCGCTGATCTTTCTATCTGCAAATCATTTAATCTGTGTTGGATTCTTTCTTTCATTTCTGTGTCAAAATTCCCATTGTCTGCGGTAGCCAGTTTCTCTTTTTCACGTTCTATGTGTTTATCAAGCTCTCCCAGTTTGGCAAGATTATTAACCATCTCACCTCTTATTGTCTGCAGTGATTTATCCAACCCTATAATCTCCCGCATTGACAAAGGTGGATCATCTATTGTTTTCAAAGCGTCATTTATTTGTCCTTCAGTAAATGAGGTTTCTTGTATCACTGTGTTTGCTATTTCTGGTAGGCTTGTTATTGGTGCCATTTCAATTTCTTGCCCTGTTGGTAACTTTGTTTGCGTGTCTTGAAGCACACTAACCAGTCTTGGCGTGATAGGAGACCCACCAATACCAAGTTGACGCAAGGCACTAACACCACCTTCATTTTTTATTGTACTTAAAGCCCTAAACCTACTAGGGTCTTTTTTGTTAGTCAATAGTACTTTTCCTTTGTCAACAGTATTTAAATATAAATGACCCTTGCCATCAAGTTCAAACTGGTTAGGGTCTATGTTGTCTGGGCGATTACCAACATGATCATAAAATGAGTTCACTTTGGTTTCTAAAAGTTCGTGACGTAAACTGTAAATATTTCTTGTACCAGTCATATCTGCCATATCTGTTGTATTACCAAAATCATACGTGTCATCCATTTCAAAATCTTCATGATTAAATCCTCCCGCGGCCATTGTTTTTATTAATTTAATTTTTTTTATTGTGCATAATAAAAATGACACAGTCCTACGGATCAAAGTTAGACCCACACAGAAAACTACGTGAACCTTTCGGTGTTAAAGCAGTTAGACAATCAATTGTCATCACAAACAATCCTAGTACTATAGACCAAAACCAGACTCTTACTGTCAAGTTTCCAAACCTAGGCCCCAGTGACGTTATTGTTCCTGGTACTGCTCGTCTTGCTTTTAATATTGAACTTTCATCGGACGCAGATGACAAAAGAACACTAGTTAACAATCTAGGTAGAGCAATTATTAAGAATATTAAAGTTAAACTTGAAGGACAGGAAGTGTTTAGTCTTGACGATGCTGATGTGTTCTACTGCTACACGGATTTGTGGCTTACAAGAAAAGAATGAGAAGATCGTATTTATCAAGGCATACAGTCAGATAGCATTATGAAAATTCGAATAAATGCATCAGACAAAACAACCACAGAAGGCAAGGACGTTATTGTAGCCGAAACATATGGAAATAGGTTTTGCATTCCACTCGAATTTGAAATCCTAACAGGACATTCGCCTTATTACCAAGGGGCACTAAATGACCGCCTGAGTTTTGAACTAACCTTCAATGATTACTCCAAAGTTATAAAATCAACGGATCTCAATGCATCATATAAGATCTCTAACATATCCTTGGAATATGAGATTGTCACGCATACTGAACTAGCCAGACTCATTCAAAATCAGTACCAGTCAAGACTTCCAATTTATTATGATCGAGTGATTAGACACAGTTTATTACCCAAAGACAAGAGCGACCAAATTTGGAGTATAAACCTAAACACGCCTGCTAGGTCACTAAAAGGCGTTCTTATGTTATTTGTTGAACCAAAAAGTCCTTACCAAGGAGATTCAGAAAAATTTTACAATCCGAAAATTACACATTTATCCTGTACAATCGAAGGCCGACCTAATCAAATTTTTGCGTCTGGAATGATGGGATATCAGCACTATGATGAGATCACAAAGTATTTTGCTGGGGGAAGACTTAGAGAAAAATCAGCAAATATTGCGTGCAAAGATCTGCATCTGTATGACGTAAGAATCGGTGAATACCTGACAGACAAGTACGCACTGTGGCTAGATCTGCGTTCTACGGACGACAATTTCCTTCATGGTTCTGGCCGTATTATCGAAAACGGTAGTGACGGAATCTCAATTCAAATACAGAAAAAAACAGAAACCGATGGATTAATAAATATATATCTATATCTGATTTTTGACGCTCAGTTAAACATAGCTGAGAGCAGGCTAAGTAGTCACATATATTAAAAGTATTCACTTAGCTTGGTTTTAATCCTTCACAGCCCATTTTGAATACCGAAATCACTATAAAATCCGAACGTATTAGTAGGCACGTCACGCTTGTGCTGAAACACGGACTAAACTGAAAATAAAAGGCGTCGTTTCACTGAGGTAACCGTTTCACTACCGATTTCAACATTCCCAATTTTCACCTCGAGTGATCTAAAAACACTCGTAAAAACAGGGAGGGGTGTACTAGTAACTTGAATCATTTAGGTCTATCACTGGGATTAGAGTTATTGGGTTTTGTCTTTCAATTTAAATGCATCACGCGACAGTGACTACGCAATAGCTTAAGCATAAAGACCTATTGTTCAGAAATGTCACCCGCTGGAGCGAAAACAGAAAACCGTTTCACAACCAATTTTCAAGCCCAACTTTCTGGTTGTGGAATAGATGCAATCTTGTAAACTCACATGACTACACAACAGCTGTCTCTACCTACAGGTTATGACGGCAATAACTGCACCCAACAGGAATCCGGTTTCATCACGCGACAGTCTTGAGCACAAAGGCCGATTGTTCAACAGCGCAATGTCCGTGTGCGTCGAAGCAGTCACGATGTGTGAAGTGAAAACTTTTCACAGATAAATTTTCACGTTGGACGTTTCATTTACGAACGACGTGGTGTTCCACATTTAAGAAATAACCTATATTAGAGATTTGTTCTATATTTTTGGTTTGCCCCAGAGTAAGAAAAATGACATAGTGGTTTAGTGACATACATTGAAGCGTTGACACAAAAAGGAATGCTAATTTGTTTTGTGTGTGCAGAGAGAGAGAGAGAGAGAGAGAGAGAGAGAGAGAGAGAGACACACTATTTGGGCACAGAGGACTATTGTTTACTATGGTGGTATGAACAGGAAGTAGACACTATTTCTCAGGAAGGCCAACTCTGACAGCATTGAGTGGTGGGGTGTGGGGGTGTGTGTGTGTGTGGGGGGGGGGGGTGGGGGTGGGTGGTGTGTATTTCTCGGGAAGATATTTTAACTAGCCTTTTGTTTCCAAGGGGTTGGGGGACCTGACTGGGCAGATAAATCTGTTAAATGAATTTGGTCAAGTGCGTTTGTTTATTTACGGAAAGGATTAAATAAATCAATTGTTTCTTAAATGGGTGTCGTTGTATTCTCCTATATACTTTCTCTCTGGGGTTACTCTCGAGGTCATTTGTGAGATTTTCAATGTCTACAGGGAGAGCGTAACTCACAGCTTTTGAATATAAGCAGACAATTGATTTGCTCAAATCACGGGTCATTAGTGAAGCCATGTGTTGTTCATATTTAAAATGAAGTTTAAATAAATCAGCAGCCGTGAGGGATAGTATATCTTCAGTTGAATATAGCTTCCCAAGATAAGATTTCGAATGACCAGAAACCACTACAGATAAAAGTCTTTCCCTTTTTGAATCTAAGTCTATGTTTTCTACAGCGCCAATATCATTTAATAGAAGGAGTTCGTCTGTGTTCATTTTATAATGCAATTAAAAAAGATAATTTATAAACACATTTGTTTCTTTGTCAGTAAACCAGACATGAGTACATTAAGCCCTCACATGTAGAACCGTTTTGTAAATGATCCCCCTCTTTTGAAAAGTAATATGTCCCCCTGTTGATCTTTGACACAACTTAGCGATTTGAAAGGGTGTAGCTATAAAGGCCATAAAGACGGGTGAGAGTCTTTTCAAAATGCGGCTCGTGTCTGAATTGAAAAGGAATGGAATGCGGCCGGTAATAGCGCGGCGTGAGGCAACACAAAAGGCGATCAACCGTGACACCACCTGGCAGCTCATGCTTACGATAAAATTGTACTGACATGAGTGTCTGTAAGTGCGTGTGTGTGTGTGTGTGTTTGTGTGTTTGTGTGTGTACGTCTGTTTGTGTGTGTGTGTGTGTGTGTGTACGTCTGTTTGATTGTGTATTTGTTTGTTTGTTTGTGTGCGCGTCTGTTTGTAAGTGTGTTTGTTTGTGTGTACGTCTGTGTGTTAGATATTACTTGTTAGTTTCTTATCAAACTGTTTATAGTGCACAGTATAACCACCGTCTGATTTTTCGGGAACCAGCCATTGAGTAAATATGAAGTCAATTTCGAAACTCTTCTTGTCACCTCTCAGCAAATAGCCTTTTCAAAGCTGTAGAGCCGGTTTATTCATAGAGTGTTCCCTTACTAAGTTGAATAGCGACGCCCTACTGTGTCGGCGCGTTGCGACATTAGACACCACAAAGGTAAACAGGTGAGCTGGCTTGAAAAGAAGCTGATTTAAAACGTGTAAGTTTCACATGAGTGGAGTTTATGTCTGTGTTGTCAAAGCGGGTCTTTCTCTCTCTCTGTGTGCGGTAGCTAATGGGGGTTTTATTCCCATTCAATCTTAAAACCAATTTACATTTGTGGGGGGTCATGATTTTTTCGATGTGCATTTTCTTAAGGACAAAAATAAATTGTGTGAATATCGACTCAGGTGTGGTACATCGATCTAGCAGCTAAAGGATTTGAAAAGGTTTTGAGCAACGTTGTCAAAACATTGCGACGTGATCATATTTTGTAACTGTTGTGCATATTTTATTCTGACGCGTCGTACCTAGAGTCAGCTGGCGACGGGCTGTGTTTACGTACATAGTAACATTGCGACAGTAGATATATGAGCTAATTAAGAGAGATATAAATACTGAGCGGATTGAAGTATTATTAACACAATGACTGAGTTAACCCCTTAAGTATTATTTTGGATTTTCATAAAAATGTGGCTGTTTAAATAATGATGATTTAGGGGTAACTTCCAATGGTATTTACTCTGTGCGGGAGACATAGATATGGAGGGCCAAAAAAGATATAATCAAGGGGGTTAACTCAGTCATTGTGTTAATGATGCTTCAATCCGCTCAGTATTTATATCTCTCAACTGTGGACTGCCTTTTATTCTGATCCTAGAGGAAGTGAATGTAAGGTGTTGGGAAGAGATGGGGTGGTTTAAAGTAGTGTATAATCGTGCGTGTGTCAGGAGAGAGAGGGTGTGCTGTTGTGCATGCGCAGTGAGCCCAGTGTTTTCCTGGAGAACAGCGCTATACAAGAACTATTATTATTATTATTATTATTATTATTATTATTATTATTATTATTAAAACAATAAACTCAATGGATAATGAAAGGGTGCAGATCAAGTTTCCGTAATTTATCAATCATCATGTGATGCTTTATCGTATTGAAGGCAAAACTGAAATCAACAAACAAAATGTGTGCATAGTCACCAGCTGAACCCAAGTGTTCAAACAGCCTCTGTAGAGGCAGGCTACTGCACCCTCTGTGTCCCTATAAGACACCTGTATGCAAACTGATATGGGTCAAGTTTGGACTGCACAAGTGTGAGAATGTGTGACGAAATCAGTTTTTCAAAGCACTTCATAATTAATGAAGTTAATGCTACAGGGTGGAAATGGTTAGGTTCAGATGGGCATGGATTCTTGGGGACAGGTACCACTGTGGATGTTTTCCAAAGGTGGGAATAGTGCTAGTATCAAGAGACTGCTGGAAGTGGGGCTGAAAAACAGGCGCTAATTCATCAGCGCAAGACCTCAGCACCCAGCCGGAGATACCATCCGGTCCCAGGGCTTTACCTGCTTTGTTTTTCTTGAAAGCTGATTCACAGACTCGGTGCTGATTTGGATATCACCTGCAACAGGGGAGGGGCCTGCAGCCAGCAAATTCTCACACTCTGCACTAAAGTCATGTGAATCGAACCTGTTAAAAACACGTTCAAGTCTGTAGCAAAGGACAATGGGTCAGATGGGGTTGGGGTATTTTGTTTACAAGAGCGGCCAGGTGTAATTGTTTTCAAATGATCAGAGGCCTGCTTTGCATTCATGCAACGAAAGTACATCCAAGTACAGTTTCAAGATTCATATAGTAAATACTGTGAGCCTGCTTACAAAATTAGGAATGCCTACAACAGTCATTGAGAACAGGCTGAAAGCGCAGACATTGGATATCTTAGTATGTGTGCATGAAGCATTTCCAGAATGATGACAATACTAAAGAAAGTATTCTTTGAGCCCTTGCATGTTTTTTGTGTGTGCTCTTAGTGCTAATAACCATAAAAGATTTTGAAGAACAAAGGTAATGACATGAGTTTTCATGTAAAAAAAAGTTTGCTCCACGCCGAACTCGTGGACCCTGACCTGTCTGGTACCATATTACACGAAATAAAGTACCCGATAATAAAAGCTTCTATTTCTTTATCATAATCCTCTGCAGTGATAAAGAGGAACACAATGACATAGTCATGATAGCACAACTGTCAGCAGGTTGCTTTTCTTTTACTGCATGTCTTTCTTGGAGTCTTATGTGTAAAAGGAATTGCAGAACACCACACGTTACATGGTACACACGGTACATTACTGTACCGACAGTTTAGATTCTTCTCAATGGGTAACAAGATGAGGATTTCATCCCAGAGTCTACCATATGTTTGCATCTCATGTATTTTTTTTTTTTTTAGGAACATTCAAAGTTGTTCATTTTTTTAAGCTTATCCTTCTGATCAATTTCCCTCCTCTCTAAGCCAACCTCTGATCAACACGCACGCCGATGCACACAAATAAAGACGGACACATGGCGCTTCCCGCCATTAGTACGATTTGTGGGCTGATGTAGTGACTGGAATTCTGAAAAAGAAGAGTAGCACGAGCAACAAAATGACATATATAAGCTTAACGTTATGGCGTCGCTAGTCTCACAACGCCATGTACACAGTGAGGAATTTGATGTTTCACATCACTCATCCCAAAGGGTTACAGCCTCTTCCACAGCTGACTGTTTTTATTCCACACAGTCTCTTCCAGGGCTGACTGTTTGATGGGAGTATATAGTATATCCAAAACTTGCAAAAATGAATTAATTATTATTCCAAAAAACTGAAGAGGTACAATGCTGGATTATGAACTCATCCAATGTCTGTTTCGAAGCTAGCTATATCCAAACTTCCAAGTGAATAGAAAAACAGAAGATAGTGGTAGAAAACCCTTTAACTCATTCTACCCCATCACCGAAATCCCTAAATTTTGCTGTTGTCCTCTGAAGACTGCATTGCAGTGCAGGACACAGATCGACCATGATAGTTCAAGGGTGATGCCAGAAGCTATTCTGGTATCACCCTTGAACTATCATGGTCGATCTTTATCTTGCTGTGGTGTGTCTGGGGTAGAATGAATTAAAATAGAAACAAGGAACAACGTTTCTTTCACAGGAAACCCTAGCGGCAACAGTTTTACTACATTCCAAGTGAATAGAACAAAAATTATGGACTCAAATGTGGTTCAATTGACTTTCTATAAGCGGTCTTCTTAAAACAAACTGTCAGAGAGAGAGCTTTGTGTCAATTCATGTATAACAGGTACATGTACAGCACCCCCATCTCCCTCTCTGTCTCGGCCAAAAACCTTGGCGTTATCCTCGATTCCTCTCTTTCCATGACCAGCTTTGTTTCCGCCACAGCCCAGGCATGCTACTTCCACCTCCGCCGCATCAGTCAGATCAGAAAATACCTCACTACCGAAGCTGCGACCAAACTTGCTGTCTCTCTCATCCTATCTCGCATCGACTACTGCAACTCTCTCCTTTCCGGCCTCCCTCACTCCACCACGTTCACTCTCCAGCGCGTCCAGAACAATGCTGCCCGCCTCGTCCTCAGAAAGAAAAAATCCGACCACATCACTCCCCTGCTCAAACTCCTTCACTGGCTTCCCCTCCCCCAACGCATCCAATACAAGATTCTGTCTCTCTGCTACAAATCCCTAAACAACTGCGCTCCCGCCTATCTCTCAAACTTACTTCACCCCTACACTCCTCCCCGCTCCCTCCGCTCCGCCTCCTACCCCACCCAGGTCTGCCCTGGGGGACTTGGGTGGGGTTAACTACTTTTTAGTTCCCAGGGTCACCCAGGTCAGCCCCACAGGGTGGGTTTTTCCCTCTATTCTGGGGCATGTGTTTCTGTCTACCCTTGGTCCATTCACCTGTATTTGTCTTTTTAAAACTCTCCCAACTGTCTGCACTGTCTGTAGCTCTTGATATTGGATGTGTGTTGCTAAATGGTCTTAGCTTTATTTAGGCCCCATGGCGTAGGTTTATGTAACGTATTGGACCGGCTGGCGACATACATTCAATATTCTGGGTTTTTTTTTTTTTTTTTTTTTTTTTCACAAGCAGTGCAGGCACGTCCTGAGAAAGCCTTGCTGCTGTCGGGACGTTAAGCAATGTACAATCTCAATCTCAATCTCCGCTCCGCCTCCGACCCTCTCCGCCTCCACATCCCCCGCACTAAACTCAGCACTTTCGGCCCCCGCTCCTTCTCAGTATACGGTCCATCCATCTGGAACACTCTCCCACTCTCTCTCCGTCAAAAACACTCTCTCCTCCTTCCAGTCTGCCCTCAAAACTCACCTCTTTCAACAGTTCTAGCACTATACCACCACACTCCCCACCCTAAGCAGACTGTCATAATGTTTTTCACTATTTGTGGTTCGCGAGTCGTTGTCTAAAGCGTGCGATTGCGTGCGCGAGTTGTGAGTGCGCGCTTAGAGTTATAATTATTATAAGATAAGCGCATTATAAATACCGTAATTATTATTATTATTATTTATGTATGAAGCTTTGCGTCAGTTCAGCAACAATGTGTGTCTAGTGCTTTTACGTCAGCATCACTATGTCGAGAATTCTTCGTTTTGACCTTTTTTCTGTGATGAATTATTTTTTTAAGAAAACATTGAATAGGTACATAGCTGTTTCATTGTCTACATCCAACGTTCAATGACTTTCTCGAGCTAGCTATATTCAAAATTTCAAATGAATATAACACAAATTACGGACTCAAATGCGGGTCAACCGACTTTCTATAAGGGGCATTTTTTTCTCTTTGATCAGTCATCTAATCTAAATATGCTGAAAAGTACTCTTAAATACATCTTGAAGGATAGTTTCAGACCTGTACATATACAAACACAGGAGAGACATGTGTCCACACACACAGCGCTTCCCGCCAAATGTACGTTTAACAGCGTGGTTAGCGTAGCTAGGCATGACGTCATTTTTATCGCGTTACTTCACTATCAGAGTCTGATGTGTGCCCGCTTACATTCGTCATTTTCATGCTACGTTTTCAATATGGCAGACAAAAAACTGAAGTGCAGAATTTGGGTACTTTGGTTATATATATACTTTACTATGTGTAGACTAAGTTACATGCATCTGTTTCAGTTTTATGTAGACTGGAAAAAAAATGTATCATGCAAGAAAAATGGACCTGTTCTCAATATAACAAAACAGCATTGCAAAATCTTTTTTTTTTTTCCTCTCATAATATTTGTTGAATTGCAACACACATAGTACAGACTGGCACATGCCTTGCCTTGTGCAGGTTTCTGGTCCATTACTTTATTGGAAAATGTAAATAAGTTGGAAAAAAATATTTTTGTAGATTAGTTAATTACTTTGAAAAAGGTCAATGGAGCGCGTGTTTCCATGTAAAAGTGCAACATCCGAATTCTGCCTTTGCAGGAACGACTGATATGACACTTAAATCAGAATGGCACGAAAGTGTGTGACAGATGACACAGTTTATGTCATACTTTTAGTCTGAATACATTTGACATCCCCAAATATCGCTTCCCTGAGCAAATAAAAAATTGTGCCATGTTCATTTCACAGTTGGATGCAAAATCTGGTACTGCATCAGACAAATGGATTTCACAATCATGAAAGTGACTTGCACGAAATGTTCTGTCTTGGACCTGCTTTGAATTCTGATGGTATTCATATCAGATTTGTGCTTATGGAAACGCAGCTTTAATTTGGCCTCAAGCTGGAGTGGCCCTCCAGTTGGTACAGCTCCTGCTAGCATTGCTGTCCAGATCCTGTGTGTACACTGTCATGTTACCAATGTGCAGAGTGTGGTGAAGGGAGTGCCCATGATGCTAATCACATCCCATCTGGAGAGCACCAGGACCCATGCTGCAGAACGCATGAGACAACTCACAGCAGCTTTCAAGCAAATGTCTGAGGCTCCAGCAGATCGAACAGTTATTTTTGGTGGTGATCTTAACCTGAGAGACAAAGAGGTGAGGTATTTCCCTAAGAAGTAATACGCAACTTAACTCTTTGTTGGTGTAGCAGTGATACCATTGTCAACACATCAGCAATATATCTGCAATGATTTCAGAACTATTTGCTAAGCTGACTAAGGTCTAAGGGAAGGAACCCTGTATTTTGTTTGAAAGCCTAGGCTGTCTAGACTGAATTCACACTTGAATAGGTTTGCAGGAGGTTGGAATGTGTACCTCGTGAAGCGCCAGCTATGATCTGTGACTAAAAACTTTTTGGGAACAGCCATTTGTAAGGGTATTTCACAAGTGTAAATCTAAGATACATGTTTTGTATGCATATTTAATACATTTCTTTTAAAGGTAGAAACATTAAATTTGTTAATGATATACTTGTCTGAATCGAAAAAATATTTTTCCGCATTTTACAAAACGTGTCACCAACTGATGCAGTAGAGATGAAACATGCATCTTCAAAGCGTTAATATTGCATGTGTGTCACAAATGATTATATTTTGACATTTTAGTTTTCTCAAAACTACTTTGAACTTAAAAAGAGTTTGGTACAGATATATGATGATGAAGCCTCTTTGAACCTTCTAATTTGTTTGATCATTTTGAAAAAGAGGTTGAAAAATGTATGGAAAGTGCCTAATTTAACAAATATTCAGTTTGTATACAAACTTTCACCACCTGCTCAATCAAACTTGCCACAATGTTTAACCTTGCAGCAGTTGTGCATGGTGCTATTGGTGACCTGCAACATATTTTAGGTGTAAAGTTAGAAGGGGAAGAAGTAAGTGTTGCACGTCACCTGTCTGAACATGTGCAACCTTGTGAAGACGGTAAAAACCTGTGACAATGAGAAACACTGCTTCACTATGGTCTGAAGGTCAAGCTGAAAGAGAAGGAAGATGCATACAAGAGCAAGGACTGGGGCCTGTACAAGAAAGCCAAGTAGGGGGCTCTGGGCTATACATGGTGCCAAGATGGAGTACAGGCGTAAGGCTAGAGCAGCAGTTCCAGTCTAACAATGCTAAAGAGGCGCAGGCATACAGTTTATCATATTGAATAAAGACGTGTTTTAAATAATAATAATAATGAGGATTTATACGGCGCCTATACCTGGTAAGATGCTCTAGGCGCCGTACATACGAACAAGAAAAATATTGCACAAAAGGTGACAAAACCAAAGCCACATGTACAAATTACACAGAAGAACAGAAAATGACTAAATACATGAACACTGATAATCAAGATGGGTTTTAAGACAGAGTTTAAAACTGGCACTGGACTCATTGTGTCTCAAGGATTTAGGAAGATCATTCCAGACTGATGGACCCTGGTAAGAAAAAGATCTCTGTCCAAATCCTTTAGTCATTACTGTAGGAATCCAAAGCATTTTATTGTCAGACGAACTGCACAATTGCCTCGAAGGGATATAACAGTGAAGGAGCTCTGCGTCAAACTCAAATAACAACTTTGTGTATACTTTCAGTGCTGCAGTGGCAGGCAAGCGCCCCACCAAAGACTTCTCTTGTCAAACCCCAACTTCTTGGCTGGGCTCGGATCCTCTCGCCCCTGGAGAGTAACCCTCCTCCGGTGGTGATGAGGAGCCAGGGAACGCAGAAGGCGGACGCTGCCGGTCCGGTGGCACCGCCTTCTGCTGCCCCTAAGCCTCAGCCCCCACCCAAACCTGTCAATCTTACTACAAAGGCTTCTGGCTCTGGTCAGCCTTCTAAGGCCGCCAACTCTGGCGGCAGGAACGCTGCCCCGGCCCAGAAGTCTAAGAAAGTTACGGGACCGCTGTGCGTACGGGCCCAGAAGGGGGACACAGATGTCCCCCTTCAAAACAAATATGCTGCTTTGGAGGAGCAGATGGAGGGGGTGGAGGTTGTCGTAGCTGGTGCTGCGGCAGCTTCTCCCCCCTCATCTCCGAGGAACCAAAGGAGGCCCGGGAGTCGACCCCCCTCTGTTTCTTCGACTCCTTCCAAGGCACAGGAAAAGGGGGGAAGGAACTTTTCTCCTACACATAAAACCTAACCATGTAGTCTCTGCTTCAGTGGAATTGTCGTGGTTTTCACACCAACTTTGAAGAATTACGCCTTCTAGTCAAGTCCTATAACCCCTCGGTAATATCTCTTCAGGAGACTTACCTGAAGACTTCTGACCCTGTCTCCTTTAATGGTTTTAATGCTATCCATAAAGGTTCTGATTCGGAGAGATGCTCGGGTGGAGTGGCTCTTCTCATTAGCAACCAGTTTTTATGTAGCCCCGTTAGTGTTGACACCTGTCTTCAGGCTGTCGCAGCTTGGGTTACCTTAAAGAAGACTATAACCATATGCAGTATTTATCTGCCACCATCCCTGCGGGTCTGTTGTAATGATTTTTTTAATTTAGTAGATCAACTGCCCCCTCCCTTTATTCTCATGGGGGATTTTAACCGTCGCGCTCACCTTTGGGGTAGTGACCACTATGATGGCAGAGGTCAGATGTTAGATGATGTTTTTTCTCAACTTAGCCTATGTGTCTTTAACGATGGTTCACCTACATACTCTAACCCAGGTTCAGGATCTATTTCTGTTCTAGACCTCACTGTGTGTGATCCTTCTCTCATGCTGGATTTTGACTGGAAGGTTCACGATGACCTGTGTAGTTGTGACCACTTCCCAGTAGTCCTGTCATCGGTCAGCTGTGGGGAGGATCCGCCGGGGGGGCGCTGGAATCTCAAGAAAGCTAAATGGCCTCTGTTCACCTCCCTCTGTCAGTCTCATATTACAGAGGAGGTGGTCATGTCAGCTGAAGAACCTGTTTCTTCTTTTACTACTATTTTGTTGGACGTAGCGGGTGAAACCATCCCTAAAACTTCCGCATCAGTCCCTCGGAAGCCGAGAGTACCATGGTTCAATGAGGAGTGCCGCAAGGCCCAAAAAGCGCGCAAATCTGCTCAGAGACGTGCTTTCCGTAATCCGTCGCAAGTGAATATTTTAACCTTTAAAAGACAGAGGGCGAAAGCCCGTTACATCTTTAAACGTGAATGCCGTACTTCCTGGAGACGCTTCGTCTCATCTTTAACTTCTCGGACTCCGTCCCAGAAAGTCTGGAGGGCTGTTCGAAGAATATGGGGCAGGGGTGGCTCGGCTTCTGTCGGCCATCTTAGAGATGGTGCCAGCTTGGTCACAGATAAAAAGCTGTGGCCAATTTGCTTGCCTCCACCATTGCCCATAATTCTTCAACAGAGCATTATTCACCCTTCTTCCAGAGAGAGAAGGAGAAGCGAGAGTCTCGTATTTGTGATTTTAAGTCCGATAACTCAGAAGACTATAATGCCCCTTTTACATTATCCGAATTGCAGCAAGCCTTGCAGAAATGTAATGACTCTGCTGCTGGCCTAGATACCATCCACTATCAATTCCTAACGCATCTGCCTGAGAGGTTATTCCTTGTACTTCTCAAGGCCTTTAACCATATCTGGAGAACTGGTCATTTTCCGCCGTCTTGGCACCAGGCTGTGGTTGTACCAATCCCCAAGCCGGGTAAGGATCCTTCCGACCCGGGCAACTACCGGCCTATCGCTTTGACATCATGTTTATGTAAAACTATGGAGCGCCTGGTCAACGCCCGCCTGGTGTGGCATCTTGAATCACAGGGTCTCCTCACAGACCTCCAGTGCGGTTTCCAGCGCTTCCATAGTACAACTGACCATTTAGTCCGCTTTGAATCATTTGTTCGAGATGCTTTTGTCAACAAGCAGCATGTCTATGCAATTTTCTTCGATCTTGAGAAGGCATGTGACACTACCTGGAAGTATGGCATAATGTCTGATTTGTTGGACATGGGTTTTAAAGGGCACCTGCCCGTTTTTATTCACAATTTTTTGACTAACCGGTCGTTCCATGTCCATGTGGGCTCCACCCTCTCCGACTCCTTTGAACAGGAGATGGGTGTCCCACAGGGCAGCATTTTATCTCCTGTTTTATTTAGTATTAAAATTAATAACATTGTAAAGGCCGTCAAGGATGATTCTGAATGCTCTTTGTTTGTTGATGACTTTGCTTTGTGCGCACGTGGTCGAGGACTTGCGTCCCTTGAGAGACGCTTGCAGCTGTGCGTTGATCGCATCCAGTGGTGGATGTCTCTCAATGGATTCAGGTTCTCGCCCTCCAAGACTGTCTGTGTGCATTTTACTAACCAGATGAAATTTTTTCCAGAACCTAGCCTGAGCATTGCTGGAGTGCCGATTAAGGTGGCCGAGGAGGCAAAGTTTCTGGGGGTTATCTTTGACAAAAGACTTACCTTCCACAACCATATTAATTACTTAGAACCTCTTGTCAGAAGGCTCTCGATGTTCTTCGTGTCGTCGGTCGTACTGACTGGGGTGCGGACCGTACTGTCTTACTTCGACTGTACCGGGCCCTTGTTCGGTCCAAACTGGATTACGGCTCTGTGGTGTATGGCTCAGCTTCCAAGTCTGTGCTACAGCGTCTGAACACAATTCACCATCAGGGTCTGCGGATATGTCTTGGGGCCTTCAGGACGTCTCCAGTTCCTAGTCTGTATTCCGAGGCAGGGGAGCCTTCTCTCAAACTCCGCCGCATCCGCGTCATGCTCAGCTACGTTCTGAAACTGAAGGCCATTCCAGACAATTCTGCCTATGATTGTGTTTTTAAACCATCCTTTGCAGAGATTTACGATACCCATCCGGGAGCTGTCCATCCACTTTCTTTCCGTGTCCGACCTCATCTGCAGGCGGCCGGATTGGACCTGGACAGAGTTTCGGAATCCCTTCAACACATCACTCCACCCTGGCTCTTACCAGTTCCAGACATCTTGCTGGACTTGACTGCCCACAAGAAAGACTCTACTCCACCAGCCATATACCAACAGAGCCTCAATGAACTGCTTTCAATTTTTCCTGGCTATTGTTGCATCTATACCGATGGGTCAAAGTCTGAGGATGGGAGAGTGGCTGCGACCGCAGTGTCCTCTCGCCATCCTAGACGCCCATTTAAGCACCGCCTCCCAGACCACTCATCTGTATTTAGTGCGGAACTGCAGGCGGTTCTGCTGGCACTCGGGCATGCTTATCGATCTAGAGAAAGGAACTTCCTGATTCTGTCTGACTCTCTTTCTGCCGTGCAGGCCCTTCAGGGCACGGGAAATGACCACCCACTGCTGGTGCAGATTAGAGAGCTCCACGCGGACTTGATGAAGGAATATTATGATATCATTTTTATTTGGGTGCCAGGGCATGTGGGCATCGAAGGCAACAGGATCGCAGATTCTGCTGCCAACGATGCCCGCAATGACCCTGTCCCTGACACAGAGACTGTTTATAGTGATTTTAGACATGTGGCTAGTGCGTACATAGCCCGTGAGTGGCAGTCCGAGTGGGACAAAGAGGAAACTAACAAGCTGCTGCATGAAGCCCTTCCTAAGTTGTCCGACGGTCTACCTTATCGCTGCGGCAGCCGCCGTGAGGAGACTGTCCTGGCTCGGCTCCACATCAGCCACACGTATGTTACGCACTCTTATTTACTTAAACAGGAGGAGCGTCCATGGTGTTATGCCTGCGACGAGCAGTACTCTGTTCAACACTTTTTGTTGTCTTGTGCTGATCTAATCGACACAAGGTATAAACATTTCACGGCAAACTCCTTGAAGGTTTTGTTCCGGGATGTGCCCCCGGACAAGATCTTCAGTTTTCTGAGAGAGTGCCATATTTTTAATAAGATTTGAGCGTTTATAGAGTATGATGTTTCTATTATTTTGACCTTTTTGAGAGTCTTCCGACGTTTTCTTTAAAGGCCTGTGCGACATTTTAGCCTGACATATTTTTTAAGGTATATTTACATCATGTCTTAAGACCTTTCTTTTAGTCTGGCTGACCAGATTTTTACCCTTCCCGCCGTGAGATGGCCTTAGTTGCCTGCTCAGCGTTAAACCCAAATAACTAACTAATAACTAACTTGTTTGTTGATGACTTTGCTTTGTGCGCACGTGGTCGAGGACTTGCGTCCCTTGAGAGACGCTTGCAGCTGTGCGTTGATCGCATCCAGTGGTGGATGTCTCTCAATGGATTCAGGTTCTCGCCCTCCAAGACTGTCTGTGTGCATTTTACTAACCAGACGAAATTTTTTCCAGAACCTAGCCTGAGCATTGCTGGAGTGCCGATTAAGGTGGCCGAGGAGGCAAAGTTTCTGGGGATCATCTTTGACAAAAGACTTACCTTCCACAACCATATTAATTACCTTAGAACCTCTTGTCAGAAGGCTCTCGACGTTCTTCGTGTCGTCGGTCGTACTGACTGGGGTGCGGACTGTACTGTCTTACTTCGACTGTACCGGGCCCTTGTTCGGTCCAAACTGGATTACGGCTCTGTGGTGTATGGCTCAGCTTCCAAGTCTGTGCTACAGCGTCTGAACACAATTCACCATCAGGGTCTGCGGATATGTCTTGGGGCCTTCAGGACGTCTCCAGTTCCTAGTCTGTATGCCGAGGCAAGGGAGCCTTCTCTCAAACTCCGCCGCATCCGCGTCATGCTCAGCTACGTTCTGAAACTGAAGGCCATTCCAGACAATTCTGCCTATGATTGTGTTTTTAAACCATCGTTTGCAGAGATTTACGATACCCTTCCGGGAGCTGTCCATCCACTTTCTTTCCGTGTCCGACCTCATCTGCAGGCGGCCGGATTGGACCTGGACAGAGTTTCGGAATCCCTTCAACACATCACTCCACCCTGGCTCTTACCAGTTCCAGACATCTTGCTGGACTTGACTGCCCACAAGAAAGACTCTACTCCACCAGCCATATACCAACAGAGCCTCAATGAACTGCTTTCAATTTTTCCTGGCTATTGTCGTATCTATACGGATGGGTCAAAGTCTGAGGATGGGAGAGTGGCTGCGGCCGCATTGTCCTCTCGCGATCCTAGACGCCCATTTAAGCACCGCCTCCCAGACCACTCATCTGTATTTAGTGCGGAACTGCAGGCGGTTCTGCTGGCACTCAGGCATGCTTATTGATCTAGAGAAAGGAACTTCCTGATTCTGTCTGACTCTCTTTCTGCCGTGCAGGCCCTTCAGGGCACGGGAAATGACCACCCACTGCTGGTGCAGATCAGAGAGCTCCACGCGGACTTAATGAAGGAATATTATGACATCATTTTTATTTGGGTCCCAGGGCATGTGGGCATCGAAGGCAACAGGATCGCAGATTCTGCTGCCAATGATGCACGCAATGACCCTGTCCTTGACACACAGACTGTTTATAGTGATTTTAGACATGTGACTAGTGCGTACGTAGCCCTTGAGTGGCAGTCCGAGTGGGACAAAGAGGAAGCTAACAAGCTGCATGAAGCCCTTCCTAAGTTGTCCGACGGTCTACCTTATCGCTGCGGCAGCCGCCATGAGGAGACTGTCCTGGCTCGGCTCCACATCGGGCACACGTATGTTACGCACTCTTATTTACTAAAACAGGAGGAGCATCCATGGTGTTATGCCTGCGACGAGCAGTACTCTGTTCAACACTTTTTGTTGTCTTGTGCTGATATAATCGACACAAGGCATAAACATTTCACAGCAGACTACTTGAAGGTTTTGTTCCGGGATGTGCCCCCGGACAAGATCTTCAGTTTTCTGAGAGAGTGCCATTTTTAAATAAGATTTGAGCGTTTATAGACTATGATATTTCTATTATTTTGACCTTTTTGAGAGTCTTTCGACGTTTTCTTTAAAGACCTGTGCAACATTTTAACCTGATATATTTTTAAGGTATATTTACATCATGTCTTAAGACCTTTCTTTTAGTCTGGCTGACCAGATTTTTACCCTTCCCGCCGTGAGATGGCCTTAGTTGCCTGCTCGGCGTTAAACCCAAATAACTAACTAACTCCTGCTTGTGCTAACTTACTAATGGCGGGAATCGCCGTGTGTCCGTCTTCATTTCTGTGTGCCAGTGTTTGTGGATCAGAGGGTGGGTTAGAGTAGAAGGAGCTGGATTCCTGTCGCTACATGAGCCCAAAGATCGTACTAATGGCGGGAAGCGCCGTGTGTCCATCTTTATTTGTGTGCACCGAAGTGCGTGTTGATCAGAGGTTGGCTTAGAGAGGAGGGAAATGGATCAGCATAATAAGCCTAAAAATATGAACAACTCTGAATGTTCCTAAAAAAATATGGTAGACTTTGGGATGAAATCCTCATTTTGTCGTTACATTGCCTTGCTGTCACAAAGGGGCAGCTGATGTCCTGAGGACGAAATGCAAGCTTACCAGCCTGGAATTCCATGACATTAGCACTGTAGAACTTTCTCAGAATTGAAATGTAAAATTATGTCTCTTGGAGCTACTCTGATTGACTGCATTTTTGGCTTTGGAGTTTGGGTGATGAAATTTTTTTTAATTAAAAAATAATTGCACCACAAATTGCCTAAGTTGTTTCCTTTTACAAATTAAGCTGTCTTTTTCCACTGAAGCCTCGCATAAAGCATTAGGGATGCATTCCGCGCTATACCAGGGGTGCTACCAGTAAATTCTGGAAGTGCAGTCTAGCACTGGCGTTGTGTTCACAATTGTCAGGTTATTTGTCCCCAATCACTACATGTGCAAGGGGGACACAAATAAGAAATTATTGTATCGTTGTCAGGTTGTGCTCTACGCCTACCAGACTAGCCTCCCCGCCCCCCCCCCCCCCCCCCCTGCCCCCCACGGTGCGAAACTGGTCGTAGGTGCCAAACCTAAATCTACCTAATAACAGGTCCAATGCCTATTGTGAGTATATTTATAACCTCCCTGGGAGTCGGGAGGCCGGGATATAGTCGTGGACTGTGGAGCACCTTGGGGTAGTCCCTATTGAAAGGCTCAAAATGATAGGTCTGTCATTCTCTCCCATCCACCTTCTTTTCGAGATCTAGTAAGGCTTGCAGTCACAAAAAGGATGCAATGCTAGCGTACCAGCCTGGAATTCCATGGCATTAGCACTGTAGAGCACTCACAGAATGAGCAACTTAGCACACTGCTGCTGTCGCAAGATGACGTAAACACAATAGGGGCGAAACTCAGCATTCTCAGTGTTTTAGTTGATTCCTGTCCGTGCACATTATCTTGGGTCCTCGCGGTATACTGCATGCCATGGGTCGTGGTCTGTTCACAGGCTTTCGTTTTCATCTGGTATATTGCACGGTAGGATTAGTTAATGTGGTTTACCGCACTTAGCGTGTCCGGATTCTATTATTTTCTATGTCATCCAATCAGGCACCGAGTTTAGGAGCAATATACCTGCGGCCTGTAGTGTAGCGCAAATACTGAAGCCTATGCACATGAACAGCCATCACCTAAGACATTGAGAATAGCGACTTTTCCCCTTATGAGAGCGGCAGGGCAGCAGGAGAAGACAGTTTCAGCTAAGTCGACCATTGAAATGTAAAATCATAAAGTGCATACAGAATTATTGGTTCCAAGTGCGTATACACTGGTGTTGTTTAAAAAAAAAGACCTGTAAAAAAAAATATATATATATAGCGGGTTTGAACAGTGAAGGAAAAAAAAAGTAAAAAATACAATTTGAAGTAAGAAGAAAAGAAAAGGTCTCAACTTCACCTGGGTTGACGGCATGCCAGTCTGCGTGATTAACACATGGACTATCATGGCTAAGAGACGGTGAGTTTTTTAAAACATATATTAATTAATGGGAGACCGCCTGGAAATGTGCAAACCCAAAAATTGCTTAAAGTGTTGATTTTTTGTGCAGGACTACATATTTTGAGCACAACCAAAGCTTGGGATATCAGTTTAGACACACATTCGTCAAATTAAAAACAGGCCTGAGTAACTGTACAACTACAACTATGCAAACACTCAAATGTCATGCTAACCTTGTTGAAGCTTTTTTGTTGTTAACATCAGACTTTTTTTTAGTTGCACTCAGAATTCAACTGACCATAAAAATCTTTTACAAGAAAATACATGTACTGTGATATCACATAAAGTGACCTGGATGTTTCTTTCATATTCTTACTCAGGGCTTCTGTTTTCACAACAGGTTAAAGGGTCTGTAGACCCCCAGGTATAAATTTTAGAGGGTACACAGACCCCCATCTGAGCATAATGGAGGGTCTGCAAATTATTTAAAAACAAGTTAGGCAAAACCATTATGGCTCATGTGTATGACCGATTTATGTGTGACCTTTGTGACAAGGGCTGGCTTCTGCAGCAGCAAAATCCACGTTTTCTGAAAATGTAAGCATTTTTCACACATCTGTCAACCCCCGTGATCCTTGACCTTTGTGATGAGTCGACTAAATTAGTATGCATAGGAAGATCTTATCAGCTATCTTTGTACCAAATTTGGTTGAAAAATTTGTAAAAATTTGGGATTACCTACAATTTTATCAAAAATCAGCATTTTACACACATTTGCCAGCCTCTTGTGACCTTTGACCGTTCCAAGGGGGTCATCCAAATTGGTATGCATAGATAGGTCTTACCATCAGGTATCTCTGTAGCAAGTTTGGGTTTAAAGTTGTGAATAGTATTTTAGAAAAAAAACATATTTTAAGATGGCTATTTTTCACCTATTTCCTGAGCCCTTGTGACCCTTGACCTTTCCGAGGGGTCATCCAAATTAGTATGCATAGATAGGTCTTACCATCAGGTATCTCTGAACCAAGTTTGGATTTGAAGTTGTGAATAGTATTTGAGAAAAAACATCTTTTGTCAAAATATGGCTATTTTTCACCTATTTCCTGAGCTCTTGTGACCCTTGACCTTTCCGAGGGATCAACCAAATTAGTATGTATAGAAAGGTCTTACCATCAGGTGTCTTTATACAAAGTTTGGGTTTGAAGTTGTGAATAGTATTTGAGAAAAAATAAATTATGTCAAAATATAGCTATTTTTGTCCTATTTCCTGATCCTCTGTGACCTTGACGAGAGGTCACTCAAATTGGTATGTTTAAAAAGGTCTTACCACAAAGTATCCTTGGGCCAAGTTTGAGGAATGTGGCCTGAATAGTCTCTGAGAAAATGCCAACGTTAAAGTTTACCACGGCGGACGACAGACGACCACTGGCCCAAAATATACACACTTTTGCTTCGCACATGAGCTAAAAACTGCATCATCTGTATGTTTTTTTAAAAATAAATTAACGCATTTCGCTCTCTCCTCTTTAAGTTTGTTGTGACAGTGTGTGTGTCTTTTCTATGATACTGATTTTTTAACTGTTGAGCTATCGTGCAAAATCCTCTCTCCCTCTCCCTCTCTCAGAAAAACTCATGTATGTATTTATCTGTATGATCATTTGATAATGTATTGTAACAGAGAATATAGCCTTTTCTGCTGAATGCAAATTGACAACCAAAGTCTGACTTGTCTAAACTCTGTGTGTGTGTGTGTGTGTGTGAGAGAGAGAGAAAACTAATGTACTTAAAGTTGGTTTCAATCCATTTAACCCAAAAGACTATTTTTCCAATTTTAGAGCTTTTGCCCAATACCTGTGTACCAGAAGATGGATCGACCACTATAAAAAAAAAACTGACAAACTTATTTCTGTTCAAATTTCTGGACTTGCTTTTTGAGTTCGCCTCCATGCACATTGCGCATGTCATCCATGTGCCGTCGTGCTTTAGCCATGGAAATACACACAGCCATGAACTCTGCGAATCGCAGCGGCGGTGCCACACACGGCCCAGGGGTATCATTTCTGGTACTGTCGCTTGTCCATGGAGATGGTGGTGTCGAAGTGCAACTTTCTTCTAAGCGTCTGCGATTATCACTGTGACCGTCGGTGTCGGATTGATGAATCCGAGGCTTTCCAGCTTTCTTTGCTTTCTCTGCCATTTACAACTTTGCTCAGGATCGAAAGTGAAACACACGATGCAGTATCCCATAATAGTATGAATGGTGACATCACAGCAAGTAATGCATTCAACATATAGTGTGTACTTTGTAATAACATGCTGACGCCACAGTTCGCACGGACCCCGGAGTCGGGGTGATTCTGAACGCAGCCGCGACCAAGCGAGCGACTAAACGAACCAGCTCGTCACTAAAAATAGAATGTCACCTACCTCTGTTAGGTTACGCACTGTGGCGCAAGGATAATGCGTCTCGGACGCAGATGCACTGAATTTTAGTACGTCTGACTACCCCTTAGTTACATTTTCAGTACGTGATTTTGAGTTTTAATGCGTCATAGACGCACAGACGCACTAAAACAGAAGCCCTGTCACTGTTTAACACATTTTACAATGTGTTCTTGGAAATGGTTGTTCTGGGAGGGTTCTGAGAGACATTTGGCTAAGACAAATGGCATTATATATCTATACAAATATGCCTACGACTTTGGGTCCGTCGGGTTCTTAGCTTCTACATTCAACAAGGGATTCACCGAGATCATAAAAAAGCCATTTTCATCATCTATGTTACTCCATCTACCATAGCTCAGTTTTACATCTTTGTGTATCTAAACAGTTACTGCAAGAGGAAAACTACCAGGTAAAGTAGGTAAAAGCACTGTTAGTGTTAGGGAAGAGAACTGTGCATTATTGACCACTGATCATAGGTCTATTTGTATGACGCACAGAAAAAGCAAAATAGGAAAGAGGGGGGTGTACAAAGTGACTGGAAGCAGTGAACATGGAGTTTTAGTTACTGCAATAGTTGATACAGGCTTAGTTTATTGTAGCTCTTTTGCCCTTTTGCATTTGTAATGAATGTGTGTTCGAAGGTATTGGTGTGGTACCTTCTTAGTATCTAGCATCATGTTTATGCATTACCCTGGCTGTTCATGCTTCAGCTAGAAGGTATTGTTGGGGTGCATACCAATGAAGAGAGTCTAGTGTTTTGTTTCTTTATTGCTGTTTATAGGCTGGCTATTAATGTTTCAGCTGGAAGGTGTTGGTGGGGTGCCTGCCAGTGTGTGTGACCTGTGGGAAGAGACAGGGTGCCGCAAAGAGGCACGCTATACCTGGGATACGTTCCGTAATGACAACTTGGGTTTTGAGGGGCGCAGTCGTACAGCTCTTCGTTTCGACAGACTCTACCTTCGTCACTGCAAGTCAACAGCTAGAGTCAAACCGGTCTACTTTGAGCTGATTGGCTTGCAGAGAATTCCAGGCATCCAGAGGTTTCCTAGTGATCACTGGGGCATTTTAGCCCACATTGATATTAAGCCATGATAATCATAGTCATGGAGGAAGAACCTCAAACACATAGTACCTAGAAAGTGATTTCCAGCAGGCATGTACAGTAAATAAGCTCTGTTTTTGATATTGGGTTCTGCTATAATAGGACTTTACAAATCTGGCCTTTTAAAGTTTGTAAAACTGATCAAAGAGACGTTACAGCCATTTGAAGATTGAACCAGTTGGGAACTCGATGGTTAGTAGGTGAGAATACATTTCATTTGAAAACTGTTTAATTACGTTGTTGCATCTATTTGCAAGTGTTCCCATATTGATTTATATTTGGAGATTAAACTGTTTGGAGAGTAGACCAATTGATAATTTGCTGGGGTTTTTTTTGTTGTTGTTTTTTTGTTCCTCCGAATTAAATACTGAACAAGGCTCATGTGTGTGACCTTTGTGACAATAAGTAAAGGGCTGGCTTCAGCACCAGCAAAATCCATGTTTCCTCAAAATGTAAGCATTTTTGACATCTGTCAAACCCCTGTGACCCTTGACCTTTGCGATGAGTTGACTAAATTAGTATGCATAGAAATGTCAACCTTCACGCCCAGTTTAATTGGAAAGTTTGCAAAAACTTTGATAAAAACAACAATTATAACAAAAATTGGCATTTTTCACACATTTGCTGACCTCTGAAAAGTTTGCAAAAATGTTGATAATAACTACAGTTTTATAAAAAAAAAGTTGGCATTTTACACACATTTGCCAACCTCTTGTGACCCTTGACCTTTCTGAAGGGTCATCGAAATTAGGGGGGTCAACAATATTAGTATGCTTAGAAATGTCTTACCATCAGGTATCTCTGTTCCACGTTGGGGCTTGAAGTTTTGAATAGTATTTGAGAAAAAAATAAATTTGTCAAATTATGGCTATTTTTGACCTAATTCCTGATCTCCTGTGGCCTTGACCTTTGAGAGCTATGTTTAGAAAGGTCTTGCCACAAAGTGTACTTGGGCCAAGTTTGAAGACTGTGACTTGAATATAAAATAAAAATGCCAACGCTAAAGTTTACCACAGACGACGGCAGATGGACCAGAACATACTTTTGCTTCACACGTGAACCAAACATAATGCAGATTTTTTTTTCTGTTTATTATTTCTAAATCTCCAAGTATCACCAGATATTTCTGTCGTTGGTAAACCTTTTATGAATACAAAGATACAGCCATGTAAAGATTGATCTAATTGGGAATGTGTAGGTGGTGTGCAGATCATAATCCCTGCGTGCACTATGGACCAAAAGAGCACTAATCATACAGTATCTTCCAAAAGAACCGCAACCACAAACATGTGATTCCACCATAAGAGACAGAGATTTTATCAGGAATTTTGCATAGGGGCCTGATGAGTGGTGCTTTGACTAAATGTAAATCCGCTGAACGCGGCCACTGCGTAACTAGCTCAAGTTAGAATACAAGGGAGGAAACGAGCCACATGCGCGAAATTCTAGCAGTGGCCGGAAGTATCCTGGACCTCTTTCTGAACATCTAGAGTTCAACGTTAAACCCTTTAGTAGAGTGCCGTGAAAGAGGCCACTTTGCACTGCTGTGCATCCATTGTTTTCTGCCGTGTTTACTCTAAAGTTGAAGCGAATTACTCGAACAGATATTGACAACTGAGCAGTGTTTAAACCAGACTCCATTAAGGTAGACCTTTTCGGGCTGGGGGAAATGCGTACCTAAAGCGATTGGTGTGTGCCTGTCACAAGTTCATGTCGACAGTAAGATGCACTCTTGTTTTAATTTCATTGGATGTGCTCATTTACATAAACCAATGAAAAATGAGCATGAGACGTATTTCCAGCCATATCTAAAACCCAACAAATCGATGTCTGCTAAAATGATGCTTGATACTAATAAGCCTTGATACTAACCTATCAGTTTTGATCGGAGGACAATGTTGGTATAGATTTGTGGCAAAGTTTGTTCAGTTCGAGGTTTTAGGCAGATGGTTGCTTTGAGGGTTGAAAACTGCTCTGGAATCACAGTGCTTTGACGTTTCGCGTGCCATGTTTCCTCCCTCGTATTCTGACTTGAGCTAGTTACATGGTGGCCGCTCGCATGAGGTGGCACAGCGGATTTGCATTTAGTCAAAGCACCACTCGTCAGGCCCCTATGGATTTTTGGTGTACAGATCTCTCGCGTTTTTCAAAAGTTTTAAATTGCCTAAAAGATAAAAGTGCTGACAGTACCTTTTCTGCTGTTTATGTCTCTCTCTTGGCTTGACTTCGCGAACGAAGATTTTATAGGAGTTGCCCACGACGTCTGCAGGCTTGTTCGTGGCTGCGGAGGCCAATCCGGGACAGGCAGGTTCGACCGCAGTGGCTGCAGGGGGAGGTATGGCCAGGGTTCTGAGTTGCGGCATCTCTGTTTTTTCTCCTGAGCCGCTTGTCCTTAAGGCTAGCTCTGCGAGAGTCCTCAAAGGTGACAGCTGCCTTGTAAATGGTGGAGCGCCAGGTGTCACGGTCCACAGCAAGCGAAGACCACTGGTGGTGGTCGATTTGGCAGGCACTAAGTGACTTCTTGAGAGAGTCTTTGTATCTCTTCTTTGGTGCCCCTCTGTCACGGTGTCCAGTAGCAAGCTCGCCGAACAGGGTGATCTTTGGTAGGCGATGATCCTCCATCCTGGAGACATGCCCCGCCCAGCGGAGCTGTGTCCGCAGCAGCAAAGCCTCGATGCTCACAGTTTCAGCCTGTTCAAGGACCTCGACGTTGGTGACATAGTCACTCCAGTGAATGCCCAGGATGGTGCGCAGGCAGCGCTGGTGGAAGCGTTCGAGGAGTCGTAGTTGGCTGCGGTAGAGGGCCCAGGACTTGGAACCATACAGCAGGGTGGTGAGGACCACAGCTCTGTACACGCTGATCTTGGTGCCTGTTTTCAGCTGTTGATTGTGCCACACCCGCTTGAAAAGTCACCCGAAAGCGCTGTTCGCTTTTGCCAGCCTGCTGTCAAGCTCCTTGTCCAGCTTGGCGTCCGACGTGATAATGCAGCCAAGGTAAGTAAACTGGTGCACCGACTCGCCAATGGTGATGTGAGGAGGGCGATACACTGTCTTGGGTGCCGGCTGATGGAGGACCTCTGTCTTTTTCAGACTGACCTCGAGTCCAAAGAGCTGGGCAGTGTCTGCGAAGCAGGACGTGATGCGCTGCAGGGCTCTCTCTGTGTGTGCAACGAGGGCAGCGTCATCAGCAAAAAGCAGCTCACGAATCAGTTGGTCTAGGGTTTTCGTGTGGGCCTGCAGTCGTCTGAGGTTGAACAGGCTGCCATCGAGACGATACCTGATGTACATTGCATCGTCATCATCGAGGTCCACTGTGGCCTGCTTCAACATCATGCTAAAAAAGATGGTGAAGAGGGTCGGTGCCAGCACGCAGCCCTGCTTTACGCCGTTGAGAATAGGGAATGGTTCTGAGAGGTCATTGTTGAGTCTGACCTGGCCTTGCTGGTCCTCGTGTAGCTGGACAATCATGCTGAGGAACTTTGGGGGACAGCCAAGTCACTCCAGGATCTGCCACATGCCTTGCCTGCTCACAGTGTCGAGCGCTTTTGTTAGGTCGACAAATGTTACGTACAGCCCTTTGTTCTGCTCGTGGCACTTCTCCTGAAGCTGTCTCAGCACAAAGACCATATCGGTGGTGCTCCTGTTTGCTCTGAAGCCACACTGCTGTTTATGTGATGAAATTACAATCAGCCTAATTGCATACCTGTCAAGTCTAAGCTATGATTACAAGAAGATTTCCAAAAGAAATTAGCCCATTTCATCCTGATACACTACTGCTTGAAATTACTTTGACTATGGTAGTTCAAGTGTGGTGCCAGAATAGCTTGGCTCCTGTGTCGTCAAGCTATTCTGGCACCCTTGAACTAAAATGATTCATATTTCTCTTTATCTGTAATGTAGCCTTCATAGGACAATAAGCGAATTTTACAAATCGGCCTCAGGATGTAATGGGTTAAGACAGCATTGTCAAATTTCACTTCTCGGGCCAGACAAAAGACACATTGCATATTTATGTCGATTTAGATTTTGCTCTGTAGGAATGTTATGAATTCTAAAAGATTTCAGTTACCATGGGTCATCTTATCACCTTAAAGCATTAAATGTTTCAGGGGCATTCCACACGGTGCTCGTTCTGTTTCTATTGTCAAGGGCTACATGTGTGCATCTTATTAGATTTATAAGTGTGCATCTTATTCATGAGTCTCTAGCCACAGACTTTGTCAGAGCCGGTTGGGACATTGGTAAATAAAGGCTGGCTGCTTACATACACATATTCTGTACAGAGATGAAGAAGGATATGTGTCCCTTGTGTGATAACAAAAGAGAGTTAATAAGGTCCATCTGTAGCAAACTTCAGATTGGCATTTTCTCGGCGACTATTCAAGCCATAAACTTCCAACTTTGTGGAGGGATACTTTGTGGCAAGACTAGACATAACAGTTTGAGTAACCTCTCTCAAAGTCAAGGTCACATAAATAAGTTAAAAGAGAGCCATATTTTGTTGACAAAGTTGTGTTTTATCAAATATGATTTTCAGTGTCGAAGCCAAATATGTTTAGCTCTATACTAATATTCCAAAGTGTCCGATGTCCACATCGCCAAAGTTTACTTCGCAAAGTGGATATCACCAAGCTTTTTCATCTTAATACGTCAAAACATTCTCTTCACCCACAGTCCACTGAGGGCCGCCATATTGCGGTGCATTCCCTCGCACCCCTGGAACTGGAATTTTCTCTCAATGAAGCTACCTATACTATAGCAGTTTTAGTTTTGTTTTGGTATGGTTCTGGTGCCTTTAGGCTTCGTATAACCCCTGCATATACTTTTGTCGTTGTTTAGCCCCTCAGTTTTTATCAATCTATCTTTTACTTCACTTACTTAGATGTGTGTGCACACTTAGTAGAATGACTGCTATACATATGTGTGTTTTGTTATTTTAGAGTCTGCTTGTTTGTGATGTATGTATGTTTTATGTGTTGATGGTCATATGGACGCTCGTCAGCTATGCCGCAAAAATTCCTAATGTTTATGCATATATATGGCAATAAAGTTTATCTTATCTATCTTATCTTATCTTTTGTATCCGGCAGTGTAACACTGTATGCCAATCGCCGAGTCTGCGGAAAGCGTCTGCAACTGAAGGTATATAGCCCTGCCCGTTTTACATTTGTATCGAGCATCAGTCGTATTCCATTTTCAACACTACATGACTGACAAATCCAAAAGATTCACTACAGGTAATTCATTAGCAGTAAAACTGAGATCAACACAAAGCAGACAACCTACTATCCATTTTGAGTGTCCCTGGTTTGAATAGCCTCAGTTGGGCCTGACCAGTCAAACGCAGTGAAGGCTTAAGGCCGAAGCAACTTTGACGAGCAAGTTTGAGGGCACTTAGATGGCCTCATCGAAATGACCAAAGTAGCTTCACTGAAGTCTCCGATGTGCCCTTTGGACACTTCGACGAAAAAGACTTTGATGTATCAAGGTACGGCATTACACTACAGAGATAACTGACGATTTGACATTCCTACGCATGCTAATTTGACAGGTCCCACTAGAATGTGAAGGGTCATGAGAGGTCAGCAAATGTGGGTAAAATGCCTTATATTTAGATTAAATTTTAATTTTTATCAACATCCTTAATCAAACTTGGCACAAAAGTACTTGATCATGACGCCTTACAATGCAGACTAAATTTGGCTGACAACTTGTAAAGGTAAAAGGAGGCCGACAAGTGTGTGTAAAACTCCCATGTCAGGTACTTTGGCCAACTTTGTAATTATATCAAAACACTGTAACATGGTCAGAGGTCCGTGAAATGTCTCGGTCATGCATGTGAGCCATTAGGGCTATTCATGAAAGTTGTCCGTGTCATGTTCAGGACTGTATTTGTTAAATATGAATGCACAAACGCACCTACCCAAACATTTGCTATGGGCCACCTTTGTAGAAGGTGAAACTTGAATGGCTGTTCACAAAAGGTGATTGCTCAATTGAAAATATTAATTTGGGCAGAAGTTAAAATGAACCTGAGATTTCTGACACTGATGATAGATAATGCACCATTTTTTTAAAACATGCTTATCTACTACTGTAGTGCGTTAGGGTGGGCAGCAGACCTGGTTTTCAGTTTCTGTCTTTATTCAAAGGCATTTATCTGTTGTTACACTATAAGTGTCTACGGCAATATCACGTGGTGAAATCTGTCATGGTGCTTCATACTCTGAGACGCATCGCATCTGCCCGACACTGTCTTTCTGAATCTACCACTGCAAAGTTAGTGAATGCTTTAGTCACGAGCCGTCTTGACTACTGCAATTCTCAGCTTTTTGGTCTTCCATCTGAGCAGATTAACCGCCTTCAGCGAGTTAAAAATAATGCTGCAAGGCTTGTGAAGCGCAGGCGAAAACGAGACCACGTAACCCCTATGGGCCTTTTTCGTAATTGGCGCTGTGAGTCGTCACGAGTTGCGTCCCTTTGCTATGCGTAGTTCCGGTTTGCGCTCGCGATAGCGGACGAAGCGTTTGACACAATGAAAGTAAATGACTTGAAGGAATTTCTTCAAAACCACGGACAAGTTTTAAGTGGAAACAAATCGGAGCTGATCCGAAGATCGAAAGGCACTTTTCAGCTTGCTTTGCAAAGGGCTACCGACGCTTAAGCTGGTCCTATTGCCGAATCCAGTGACGGAGGCGATGAAGGCAAGTCATTTGTTTACGAAGTGTGCTTAGTGTGATCTGTAATGGATTTAATTATACTCATATTATAGACTACTTTACGATTTAAAAAAAATGCAGAATTCACAAGTCCTAGTTGTTGGATTATTATCAATTGAATTACGTTCGTGATAATTTGTTATTAAAGCACTTTCAACGACTCATGAGTGGAGAGCACACTATGAAGATAACATTACATATCGCGTGCTAGTTCTCGGTCTGATGCAAGCATTGTGAATGGCATCATTACAGTTTGTGTAATTTAGTAATGCGACCATAGACAAATCAGAAGAGTGTTTATTTGGGTGGTTGAAAAGAACTTTAAGAAGTTATATATAAAAAAGCTCTTCTCGTTATTGACTCCTTTTGAGAGCCACCACTTTATTCATAACTGATTACTCAGGCTTCTAAAGTTCTATGACCCGAGGTTTGGTGTGTGGCTATTACATGGTAATAACGATGACTGAAATGCTCCCACATACACTAATACAATATCTTCTTAAAATATTTACAGAAATCCCTGAACACCACCATGTGGCAGGCCTGCAGAAGTGGGTTCCTGTTGACTTGGTCGACCAGAAAGACTGGCCTGATGTCACAGACAAGGAACTCCAAAAATACCTAATTTACACGTCACAAGACTGTGGACAACAGGAGAAAGAACACCCGAAGACAACTGAGGGCCAACATTTTATGTGATGGCCATGTGCACAATGTGAGGTAAGAAAATGACTCATTATCATTAATTCAATTTTTTTTTACGTGGGTAAAAGAATTTTCAGGCACGTTTGAAATAGATTGACGTGCATCATGTTGTAAGGTCTGCATCAGTGTACAGACGTTTGAAATAGATTGATGTGCATCATGTTGTACGGTCTGTGTCAGTGTACAGAGTATATTGACAACGTTAATTCAAAGACAGAGTCAATAGAGCTTAGCAACATTTTGTTGCCAAGCTTCACATACTCTGCCTTTCAATAAGCATGGTCAAACTCGCCAGCAATTTTATTTAAATTCACTGAGTCATAGTAGCGATCACTGATGGGAACCTGCATTCCTCACGTGTTATTTTTTAAAGTGTCATTCTTTGTTATGCTGTTGCTGTTTATGCTAATGTTGGTGATGTTTTATTATTTCAGATATCATCCTGGGCCAGCCCTAGATGAGCAGTGCTACATACAGTGTCGTGTAGTACCAAGTGCAGCTTCTTCTGACACCAAGTATCCAGACCACAACACCTGGGTGCGCGTTTCCCAAACCACAGGCAGAGTGAATTCAGGATACTGTACATGCACTGCTGGGTAAGCTGATGATACTGATAGTGTGTTTTATATGCAGCGTATGTGATACACGCTGACAAACGGTTGACAGAGTCGCGCAGGCAGCACGAGTAAATAGTAGATATGGATTATGTGTGATTCTGTCACATTATCCTTACCAAATAATGCGTATTCAGTCAGAAGCCATGTTATCAAAATGGCCATTGTCAGTCCTGTTAACAAGCATATTTAAAATAGCCATATTTTAACAAAAGATGTTTTTTCTCAAACACTATTCACAACTTCACACCCAAACTTGGTACAGAGATACCTGATGGTAAGACCTATCTTTGCATACTAATTTGGATGACCCCTTGAAAAGGTCAAGTGTCACAAGAGGCTGGCAAATGGGTGTAAAATGCTGATATTTTGATAAAATTGTAGTTAGATGTTGCCAATTTTTCAACCAAATTTGGTACAAAGATAGCTGATGATAAGACCTTCTTATGCATACCAATTTAGTCGACTCATCACAAAGGTCATGGGGGGTTGACAGATGTGTGAAAAATGCTTACATTTTCAGAAAACATGGTTTTGCTGCTGCAGAAGCCAGCCCTTGTCACATTGGTCACACATATGTAAATTGGCCATACACGTGAGCCATAATCAGATAATGGCTTTGCCTTCTTGTTCCAGAATAAAGTTTAGTAGAATTGCTTCTTGAACTATTTTGGTGACATCTTTCATACTGTTGCAAAAGAGAATAACATACTCTGTTGTTATGCAGAGACTCACAGGTATCCATCAGTTCTCGAGAATAAACACATTTATTATGTTTGTAGTTGCATGTGAGCTTGAAACAGGTATTCATTTCATATTCTTGCTTCTATCCGTGTTGATAAATAGTATTTTGTTTGCTTTGTTACAGACTTGAAGGTGCTTCAACCACGTTGCTGCATTGTTATACACCCTAGTAGACATCACACAGAAGAAGGATGGTCTTGACGCATCCACCTCGCATGACTGTAAGTGGAGGGTACCACGAAAGCGACACCTTAGCCCGAAAAAGGCACAGCACCTTCATTCCAAAAAAATATGCCGCATCGAGCCTCAGAAACTTGGAGAGGCAGTAGAACATTTAATTATTGCTGCCTATTGTACAATGCTATTTACTCAGACGTAACCCAGCTGCACAGAGTGCTTGCTGGTTTTTTCATTAAAAACGTTTTGGGTGGCCACTGTGATGAGGCATGTGTAGTACTGGTAGGCGCAGTGCATTTTCACTTATGGCCCATAGATATGTCGGATAGGCCTGAAATTTTGTAGAAATCTAAATGGAGAATCATTTTTGTGTACCATAAACTTACGAGCTGGAGACGATTTGAGCACTTTGGAAACGTGAGCCTGTCGCTTTTATTAACTGTTATTTAACAAGCACAGCGTGTTCACGTTTTAGGGCTGCACACCACCCCAGTTTAGACATGCCATCCTAAAGGAAGTATACATGTATGAAGTGGGGTGAATACATTAGGACTGTTTTATCTTGGTACTGGGCTTTCCAGATTTCAGTGTAAGCACAGAGGTGTTCTTTTTGTGTGCAGGGGTCGCACTTACAAGAAAAATTCTGCATAAATATTGTATTTTCAGCATGTTGTACCTAGCAGTTTCTTGTCAAATACAGACTCATTTGTAGAATCTGCATTCGATGGGAAAACGCTATGGTCACACCATTGATTGTACACTTGTTCGTTTTTCGTGATAGTAAGTGCAACACACTCTTCCAAATACTTTGCAAACACCGATGCAAACTGGTGAAAGCTAGTGCCACCCCTGCTTTATGCCTTTGGGGTGGGTTGTGAAAGTGTAATAGGATATCCGTCCGTCTCCTCCAGAACTTCCCCCCTCCCTCCTCATTTTGTTCTTTAGATAGTGGCACCAAAATGTGGCTCGGGGGATGTGTGTGTTGAACAACAAATGGAGAATTGTGTTGGTGTGCGTGCACATGTGTTAGTAACAAAATGCAACTGTGTAATGGAAAACATGACTGAAGGAACGGCTGAATTTGGGTGAATATTGTTGTTACTGGCCAAGCTGTTGCTGATAACTTGTATTGCAGGTAGATCAATTCTGTTTCTTGCCTCCGAGTCAGAAGGGCAAAAAAACACAACAAATCAAAAACCTACAATTGTTTTTAGTGATAACACTAAAGTGGAAATTCTATTTCTTGATGCGCCAGTCCTGTTTCCATTCCACAGTCACACATGTTGAATAGTCTGCATTACATTAATTGTGGTTGGATTGTTTAGTTCATGATGCTAGCCTGTTATAACCAGGAACATTGCATATTGAGCGTTATATATTGCACTTAGCTGAACAGACTATGCCCATGAAATTCAACAGTTGAAGTTCGCTCATTGGAACAACTGCTCAAGTAATAAATGTTCTTCTATTGTGAGTCAGACTCTGAGAATGAATTTTAGCTTTGTGTGTGTGTGTGTGCGTGCGCAGAATAAAATGGCAAAAGACACAAAACATTTTTTTTGTCATTTTCATTTATAGATGCTGAATCAGATTTTACAGCAGTTTCACAAATGTGCACTTATAATAAAATCATTGTCCCCCTGATTATGTACAGACTTCACAAAAAGTTAAGGACCAGTTGATAATTCAGGTACCATTTTCAAAAACAAATAAAAAAGACAGGAAATGGCTTGTATCATGCATAATGCCGATAACATTACAGAGGGCTAACAGTGATTGTGACGGTCGCACGTGCACCACTGACAACGTAATGAGCACATTTGAAAAGGTGCTGTTTTAGCATTATTTAACTAAATTTTTATGGTCAGGGAACAACGTCCGGGACTTTCCACACTAGAAAGTCAAAATGCAGATGGAAGAATGATTGCCTGGCTTGGGTTCATTCACTTGCCTATGTATACAAACTTGTGGTTGTAACTTGTATCAACAAAATTAAGCACCACAAGAAAACTGAGCAAATTTTGTCAGTGGTCCTTAACTTTTTGTGAACCCTGTATATAAACAGACAGCAAAACACCTAATCATTATTCAGCATGGCTTGGTGCCTAATTTTCCAAAGCGCCTATTTAAAACTGACACCCGACACACACACATGGGAACATATATTAATGCTTCCTTCTAATAAACTGGCACGCAAGGATATAACCTTAGTCCATTTGTAAAACCTTAAGCTTGCTCAATACTATAAATGCAGGGTGTTCTTAACCCTAGGCAAGCATACAGAGGTGCCTACCTTACGCGCTGGCTCGTAATTTTACGCATTTTCGGCTCAAGTTACGCGAATACGAGTAGCTCCTCCAAAATACACAATTTACGTGGCGGGGGAGGGGGGAGGGGCTAATTGTGGACTGAAGATCGGCCGCTTTATATAGGCTCCCCAGCCTCTGGAACCAGACACTATGTCACTAGCTTTGGCGTGTAGTCCGCTAGACACTGACTAGCCAAGGCAGCAAGAATACTCGCACACAGCGCCCCAAGCGTGCACTGAAACACTGAACTCTGACTCGCGGGTAGTAACTAGCGATAGCAGGGGGCTCCTCTGCTACAAATGCATGCAACATGTGCAGAAAGGACTTTGGTGTTGCTCACAGTGGTGCGTACAAAAGTATGATATTCAAAGACATTTGGAATCCGCTGGGCACAAGGCCAAGGCAGTAGTACATCCCAATGCTGACATAAAGCACTTTTTCGTTAACCCTTTCGGCCCGGCAAACTGCTGTACTGGTTGGCGCTCTCGTATACCGTGCAGCCCAGAAAACCGCTAGAGCGGTGTCCGGTGTTTTATATCGCACACCCGGTGATACGCGAGCCTCGCCGCGCGTCTGGTGACCTTGCCCGTCGCACTGACACATCATGTTTACACTACAGGTTCCTGACAGTGCATGCATACTTTTGTACATGGTATGCAGTCAGCTTTGCGGTGCTAGCATACGCATTACGGTCGAAATGGCGAGTGAATGTGTAGATATTCGGAGTGATAATATTTTGTGTTTGGAGACATGGTTTCAAAAGCAGATAGCTTTGATGTATTGGGACATGTGTGCCCACCTACCGCGTGGCAGCATAACCACGTGTTGGCAGCGTCAGCTGGAGCGATCGCCGGTTGAGGCACTGACAACGGCAATGTCTGTGACGTACAGCTTGATTCTGAAGCTGAATTTGGAGGTTCTAATTGATATTCAGTTCCTCTGATGCTACACCTTGGTGCACCTGTAGGTGACTCTGTGGACACCGACACACATTGGTCACACGTGTAGTACGTGCATTGTCTTTATAACACTGATACTTCCCATCCGATCGTGTATGAGACACAACATCGTTCAATGCCGCTTATTACATGCTGTCTAGACTGTTGATATACCGTACAGTGGCAGGTGTAAACATTGACATCTGGCGACCAGGTAGGAGACTTACAGTGTATCGGCATACTGGAAATGCATGGACACTAATGTGTCGCAGTACCAGATGCCCTTTTTACTGATGCATGTTAAGTAACAGCTACCTGTCATGCACAAAAGACATTTTTGGCTCACGTGCGAAGTAAAAGTGAATATGTTGAGACTTTAACTTTGGCATTTTCTCGGAGACTATTGAAGCTACAGTCTTCAAAACTGATTGGCCCAAGGATACTTTGTGGCAAGACCTTTCTAAGCATGCCAGTTTTAGTGACAGTGACAAAGGTCAACGTCACAGGATCAGGAAATATATCAAAAATAGCTAATTTGGGACATGTTCTCAAATACTATTCACAACTTCAAACCCAAACTTGGTACAAAGATACCTGATGAAAAGACCTTTATATGAACACTAATTTCGTTAATCCCTCGGAAAAGTCAAGGGGTCACAAGAGCTCAAGAAATAATATGTTTAAAATGACCATATTTTTACCCCCCCCCCCCCCCCCCAAAAAAAAAAAAAAAAAAAAAAAAAAAAAAAATTCGCAAATACTATTCACAACTTCAAACCCAAACTTGCTACAGCGATACCTGATATTGTGTGAATAAAATAACTAATAGTATGGATAAATGTCTTTATTTTTAATTTGTTTGCTGCGGTGTATTTTTTTCATTGAGTGTTGCGCTGAAATAATTACACAAAATACACATTTTTAAGCAGCCCATTACACAAAATGGTCTAAGAGGGGTAGGCACCTCTGAGCATAAGGTTTCCTACACAACTGGAGCTTCAGCACGCTGATCTGAGGCAAAGGTTGGATTTCTTGTGCGTTAGATATACATACATCAGCATAATAGTTGTCACTGACCAAACACAGCATTGAAACAAATTCGTATTCAACCTCATCAATGGCAGGGTCAGCTTCATCAACACGGTCATGTAGATGAAGAGGGGGCAATAATGCAAAAAGGTAACTGCAGAGCGTCCAGATTTTAGATACTTTAGCTTTCATAGTGCCTGCCAAGTTGTTCAAGACCCTGTAGTTTTTCACTCACTCCATGTGTCGCTCTGCGTGGATCCTGCAGTTTGCAACCCGCCTTGTCAAAGTTATATCTGCCTTTGACATTTGGCGTTTCTTTTCTTTCTTCGGTGGAATGATCAGCTCAATCTCTATCGGCGTTGTCATATCAGAAATGAGGAAACCCTTATCACCCATCTCTGCATCTTCCTTCTCACATAGTTCCAGAATCTTACTTTTCTGTACAATTTGTTTGTCACTGATGGATCCTGCCCACAAATCAGACATAAAAGACACCACACCATTTGGAGTGATCCCGATCAATGCTTTCCAGGTCATGTGAGTCTTGAACTGGGTGAACATCAGTGACTTATCAGCCAGCGAGCGGAGGGTTTCTGTGAACAGCTCTGTGCAGTCCAACACAAAACGGGTCCTCGGAAACATCTCCCTGAAGTCAACTGGCATGATATTGTTGATCTGTTCCCTGGTTGGCCAGTAAGCTAGAAATAAAAGATGAATATACAAGTGGTCAATCCACTCTGAAACGCTGAAGCGAAAACTCAGGTCAGCAATCACCAGACCTAGCTTGAGCCTCCTGAGGGTCATGAAGAGCTGATCAATTAACCTGAGCAAAGATCTGCGTCCAGGGTCTGTTGTTTTCTTTTTCTTCAATACGGGGCAGCTCCTCAAAGACTGCCTTCAGTGTCTCTGCATTTGGCCCTTACCATCTCAGGATTGTCTGCAACATGCTCAAATCTGAGTGGCGTCAATGTGTTGTCAGTCCAGCTGTCAGTCTGTGTTCCAACTGATTTTATACCAGTATGCATGCCAGATACCTCAATAGGCACAGTCTAAACTTCTGCATCCACTTGGTTGTTTTTTGTTTGACAGGCAACTGTACAAAAGTGCATGATGGATTACTGACGCCACGTTCACTTTACCAGCATAGTTGTGCAGCATGACAGAAGTTGAAGGCAGTGACAGGTCAAACTGCTGAAAATGAAGCTGCTCAAGAGTGGTCTTCAACCTCCCTACAAGATTATGTTAGGGTCACCAGTTTGTGAGCATCCTTTGTTCTGCCACCTGTAAATAAATGAAGACGAAAGAAAAACATGCATTTAACATATGATAACTGTCAACAACAAAAAAAGGTAACCGAGCAGTACTGAGCTGTGACACATGAAACAACATAAGCTGAGGAAGACTGCAACTGTCTGCCTCTGTCACATCAGTACACACACACCACTCTACACAAACCTGCAACATCAACAACTAGTGATAGGATCTCAACTTCAAGGTTAACCATGTTTAGACTATTACTCCATGTGATAGATCAGTTTGTCTTTAACGAGCTTTTGAAAGCGTAATTTGGAAAACACATGCGATGAATCCAAAGCTGTTGGGAATCCCTACGGGATGCTGATCTAACAAGTCATCGACACGATAGTCTGTTTAATTTTTTTATGTAGTAAAAATAGTCTATATAGGTCGTAGTAACATAGCACTTACCGGCCGTACACGTGTTTAAGGTGCGGTTTGCAAAATCTGAAAGGCACGTCGTCACCGGTGCGTAGGCCTGCCTTGTTCAGTTGTTGACAAAGTGCTCCGAACAGAAACCGCTGAACGGTCTTTGCGTACGAAACGCAGGCGTCTCTCCCATACTCGTCGAAGGGTCTGGTCCCTTGGCACCGTGTGCAGAGATACAGTCCTTCCATCAACTATTTTTTCCAGCGTAGTTCGAACAGCATACGCAAAATCGTTTTCCTCCTCGCACAATAACTTTCACTTTGGCCATGTCTTGCTGGAAAGCAAGGGCGGATAACTCTAAACGCGTCAATTACGAAAAAGGCCTATACTGAAAGACCTTCACTGGCTTCCAATCCAATCCCGCATACAGTTTAAGATTGCGACCCTTGCATACCGCCACTTTGATGGCAGCCTTCCGTCATACCTTTCCTCCAGTCTGATCACTTACCAGCCCTCTCGCTCGCTGCGTTCATCGGGAGAGAAACTTGTCAAAGTTCCAAAGTACCATCTCAAATCTGCCGGTGAACGCTCTTTCAGATGTACTGCTCCTTTAATTTGGAATTCCTTACCGACTGAGCTGAGAAATGCCTCCCCCCCCCCCCCCCTTCCCCCCTTACGCAGTTCAAAGCAAAGTTAAAAACTCACGGCCTTTTCTCACAGACTTTCGTGTGATCTGTACGGTTTTCTGTACAACCCACCCCCTCCCCCTGCAGACTCTTGTGTGTGAGGGCGTGTGTGTGCGCGCGTGTGTGCGTCGTTTTCGCCTGCGCATTAAGTTATATTATAAATATGAGAAATGCCCCATATAAATACCATGTATTATTATTATTATTATTTTTTTTTTTTTTTTTTTTTGCCACGGTCTTGGACTAATGAATATATATTAAGCTGGGACTAATGAATATATGAGCTGGGACTAATGAATTTATATATTAAGCTGGGACTAATAAATTTATATGTTAAGTTGGGAATATTAAGCTGGGACTAATGAATATATATTAAGCGGGGACTAATGAATATAAAGCTGGGACTAATGAATTTATATATTAAGTTGGGACTAATGAATATATATTAAGCGGGGACTAATGAAGGTATAATTTTGAGCTGGGACTAATAAATTTATATATTAAATTGGGACTAATGAATATATATTAAGCTGGGCTGGGACTAATGAAATATATAATGAGCCCACTTTAGTAGTGATGGATACAGACTCCTGTTGACGAGGAATAATTATGAGAGACAGTAATAGCCCCTTTGATAGATTGGGACAAGGGGGCGATGCCCTCCAGAATGGGTATAGTGGGGAAAACCACCAAAACGGAAGAGCTCAGAGGCAAAAGAGAGAGAGCTGAGGAGCAAGAGACCGAGCTCCGATTTCGCCATTTCATATTTTATGCTAGTAGGTTGCTTTTGCCCAACCAATTAGAAAATGATGACCAAGTAATAAAAGACTTCTGGAAACACTCTTGTCTGGCTGCGTCTTCCATCAACAACCCTTGCGTGTGGCTGTAGTGTAACACTGTACCACAGTAATAACAAACATTCAGCAATATACCTGAAAGTATTTCTAAGAAGATACAGTAGAACCTCCAAAGAATGTCGCCCGTGACAAAGAAAAATGGATGGAAACAGACTTAAGCGTGCTTGTGACATTTCTGTGAAGTGTGATACATGTACTAGTGACGCCGATGTTTCGTTATCTAAGTGATGAAAACAAATAAAATTGTGTTTGTGTGCACTAGAAAGGGCAGGGAGAAAGGGTGACGCATGTTGATGTGTGTTGGTGCTGTGTTATTGTCTTAAACAGATAGTTATTTGGGTTTAACGCCGAGCTGGCAACTAAGGCCATCTCACAGCGGAGATGGGATAGGAGGGGTAGGTGGTGGTGGTACTGACACGAGCTGGGGTCAGTATCCGGTCACCTTATTGTCCTGACAATTGCCGAGCAGAGGCAAAATGTGTTGCACTTTTTTTTCTGG
Organism: Semisulcospira habei; assembly: GCA_036245525.1. Lineage (NCBI taxonomy): Eukaryota > Metazoa > Mollusca > Gastropoda > Semisulcospiridae > Semisulcospira > Semisulcospira habei. Next base: position 176,287,145 of record BTPG01000001.1, read on the forward strand.
CCTATGTTACCATTTTCTTTTATTGTGTAATGATACAACGACTGGGCTTTGTTACAGGGTGTGGCGGCTGGCTAGGTGTCGAGCTAGCTGTCATTGACCCAGTGCCAGTCTGGCCATGGCCATAAATTTACGGTATTTTTGCCTTTTTTTTTTGCTTTTTTTTTTTGCTTTGATATGCTGACCATTGGCCGCGTTCAACAGGTAGCCGTAGCACCAAGGTACTGTGGTACAAAAAGTTCCTCTGAGTGGGAGAGAAGATAACAAGATGGGATGAACCATAACCCTCAAAGTCTCTCCTATATGAGATCCCCCACCCGGGTCTGCCCTGGGGGACTTGGGTGGGGTTAGGTATTTTTTAGTTCCCAGGGTCACCCTGGTCAGCCCCACAGGGTGGGTTTTTCTCTCTATTCTGGGGCATGTGTTTCTGTCTACCCTTTGTCCATTCACCTGTATTTGCCTTTTTAAAACTCTCCCTACTGTCTGCACTGCCTGTAGCTCTTGATATTGGATGTGTGTTGCTAAATGGTCTTAGCTTTATTTAGGCCCCATGTGTTAGGTTTATTTAATGTATTTGACCGGCTGGCAACATACATTCAATGTTCTGTTTTTTGTTTTTTTTTTCACAAGCAGTGCAGGCACGTCCTGAGAAAGCCTTGTTGCTGTCGGGACGTTAAGCAATGTACAATCAATACAATCAATCTCCTATATGAGAACCATAACTCACAAAGTCCCTTTCATATGCAAGCTGTACTCGCTGTCAATGGTCTCTACCTGTTGTCTTTGACCTCGTTCTGATTTTGAAATATATGTGAAACAGCCTGGCAGATTTTCCAATGCATCAGTGAGTCCTATAAGGGTCACAGTGACCTGAGCTTGCGGATTTTGATTATGTGGTCCGTGGCACAGCGATAAAACCGCTAGAGGTGCGAGGTTCGATACCCGGTTCCAGCGTCGAAGCCCACTCGGCACTGGCCTCCACGTGGCGTGGGGGGGGGGGGGGGGGGTAGTCTCCTCAGTCACTGACTGAGTGGGCTAGCGAAGGGGTGCCATCTTTGTCCAGGATTAGGACTTGACGTCAGCAGATATGTTGTTCAGTCTTTTTCACTGGTCCGGTTTTAAGGAGCTTCGCTAACCCAGGTCTTACAATATTGGATTGGTCTTAACTCTTTAAAAATAATCATTAGTTTTTGGTCCTTTGGATCCCGAGTGTTTGCCGTGCTTGGAGACCCGTGGGATCCTGGTGGCTGAAACACTCCACTTTGGCCTTGACTTCTACTTAAACGGGAGGCCTAGTCGATCGGCTCTTGTCACGTTGAGCCCTATCCCACTGTTGACATGCAGGTTGATATACGGAGCACCATGCTATAGCCTCTGTTGCTGATTACTCTAGGTGCTTTACGCCAGTATTCAGCCCTGAAAGTCAGTCTAAAATTTTGCCCTCCAGCCTTTGGCTAGTGACTTCCAAGATTTGCTAGCCAAACTGAAAATGTTACAAGCTAAACTGAAAATTTTACTACTGAAAATAGCCCAACGCAACAATATAATGTACCACAAGTGTTTGACGCCCAATGTTAGAGTACTTTCGGATTGAGGACTAAAAAGTACGGATCGGAAAATGCACGTATCGATAGCCAGACCTGCAAACCACTACGATTTCGCGGCCGTATTTTCCTAAGCCAGCGTTCCCACTACTACGTTACTATGATCATTAATGAAATTCTATGCTAAAGAATCTATCTATCTATCCCGTAGTCTTGCCGACCGTTGGGGCACCACTGACGACTTGGCAACCAGCTCCCTCCATTCCACTCTGTTCTTTGCCATTCTTAAATAATAATAATTACGGTATTTATAATGCGCTTATCTTATAATAATTATAACTCTAAGCGCGCACTCACAACTCGCACACGCATGCGCACGCTTTAGACAATGACTCGCGTAACACAAATAGTGAAGATACATTACGACGGTCAGCTTGGGGTGGGGAGTGTGGTGATATAGTGCTAGAACTGTTGAAAGAGATGAGTTTTGAGGGCGGACTGGAAGGGGGAGAGCGAGTGTTTCTGACGGAGAGAGAGTGGGAGAGTGTTCCAGGTGGATGGACCGTATACTGAGAAGGAGCGGGGGCCGAAAGTGCTGAGTTTGGTGCGGGGGATGAGGAGGCGGAGAGGGTCAGAGGCGGAGCGGGGAGGAGTGTAGGGGTGAAGTAAGTTGGAGAGATAGGCAGGAGCGTAGTTGTTCAGGGATTTGTAGCAGAGAGACAGAATCTTGTATTGGATGCGTTGGGGGATGGGGAGCCAGTGAAGGAGCTTGAGCAGGGGAGTGATGTGGTCGGATTTTTTCTTTCTGAGGACGAGGCGGGCAGCATTGTTCTGGACGCGCTGGAGAGTGAGAGTGGTGGAGTGAGGAAGGCCGGAAAGGAGAGAGTTGCAGTAGTCGATGCGAGATGAGAGAGACAGCGAGTTTGGTGGCAGCTTCGGTAGTGAGGTATTTTCTGATCTGACTGATGCGGCGGAGGTGGAAATAACATGCCTGGGCCGTGGCGGAGACGAAGCTGGTCATGGAAAGAGAGGAATCGACGATAACGCCAAGGTTCTTGACCGAGTCAGAGAGGGAGATGGGGGTGCTGTCGAGTTGAAGGTGGAGAGAGGGAGAGAGCTGGGAAAGTTTCTGGCGAGTGCCTACCAGCATGGCTTCCGTTTTGTCGTCGTTCAGTTTGAGCTTGTTTGCTGTCATCTAGTTTTTCACGTCTTCATAGCAGTCAGCCGTGCGAGTCAGTAATGTCTGAGTTTTGTCGAGTTTGTCTTTGTCTAGTAGTTGTGAGTCGTCAGCGTAGAGGTGGTGGTGTATGTGGTGAGACTGGATGATGTTGGACAGGGGGGAGGTGTAGTGCGAAAAGGACCGGGCCCAGGACGGACCCCTGTGGAACGCCGCAGGAGAGCCTGACTGGGTTGGAGGAGACGCCGTCGATGGTGACGGACTGCTGTCTGTCGGAGAGGTAGGAGAGAAACCAGGAGTGAGCAAAGTCAGTGATGCCAAAGGAGTGGTGAAGGCGGTGGAGGAGGATAGAGTGGTCTGTGGTGTCGAAGGCGGCAGAGACATCGAGTAGCGTAAGAAGGGAGATGTTGCCCGAGTCAGTGGAGAGAAGCAGGTCGTTTAGGATATGTAGAAGGGCAGTTTCAGTGCTGTGATGTTTGCGATAGGCAGACTGGAAGGGACTGAGGAGGTTGTTGTCGGCGAGGTGGAGTTGGTTGAGGACAACCTTCTCAAGAAGCTTGGACAGGAAAGAGAGATTGGAGACTGGGCGGTAGTTCTTGAGTTCGTTTGGGTCGAGGTTGTATTTTTTTAGGAGAGGACGGACGATGGCGGACTTGAAGATATCGGGGACGGAGCCATTTTCTAGAGATGTGTTGATGTCGGTAATGAAGGGCAAAAGTTTTGGGGGGCCGTCCCGGTAGAGGGAAGCTGGGAGGGGGTCTAGTTCGCAGGTTTTGAAAGGCATGGACTTTATGGTCTTGAGGACTTCATCCTGAGAGACGGGGCGGAAGGACGAGAGGGGAGTGCCGGAAAAGGGGGGGGGGGGGGGTCAGGAAGGCAAGGCGAAGAAGGCAGAGTGTCGAGTGTGTTGCGCAGAGTTTGGATTTTGTCGGAGAAATAGGAGGAAAAGGCGGACGGGAGTTCTTCTTTGCTGTGTGTGTTGGGAAGAGGAGAGTCTTTAGAAGTGCCTAGGAGTGTGTTCATGGTAGCGTAGAGGGTTTTGGAAGAAGTGGATTCCAGGATTTTGTTTTGAAGGTGTTTGCGTTTGGAGTCGGAGATCATTCTGCAGACTTTGGATCTGGTGGTTTGGAAGATCTCTCTGTGAACGGTGAGGTCGGATGAGCGCCAGCGGCGTTTTGCTTGTCGACGCTCGCGCTTGGCCTCAGCTATGTCGTCAGTGATCCAGGGGGAGGGGTGTCGGTTGGGTATGGAGCAGGTGGTGACAGGGACATGGGTGTCTAGAAGTTTTCGAAGGGAGGAATCGAAATGGGATGCAAGATCGGGAGAGGAGGCGGGGTCCAAGAGAAGGTCGACAGCTTCGTCGAAGAAGTTCTCTCGGTTGACAGATTTTAGTTTGCGACGAGAGACAAAGAGCTTGGGCTTTTTCGGGGGAGGTAGGTTGAGGGCGACGAGAATAGCGAGGTGGTCGGAGGGAAGCACAGAAGAGGTGTCAAAGTCGAGGAAGAGTTGATCGGAGGTGCGGGTGATGATCCAGTCGAGGGTGTGGCCGAGTCGGTGGGTGGGTTTAGTGATGTGCTGTGTAAGATTGTGGGACGTGCAAAGGCGTTTTGTGTCGGGGTGGTCGGGTTTGTCGAAGTGGAAGTTAAAATCACCAAGAAGGATGTGTTTTCCGGGTCGTGTGCTGTAGTGGTCGAGGAGGAGATCGAACTCGGTGAGGAACATGGAGTTTGTGAGTTTGTTTTGAGAGCTTGGAGGGGGGCGATAGATACATGAGAAGATGAGGGACTGGCCAGGGAGTGTTGCTACGGCCTAGACAGATTCAAAGGAGGGATGAGCAAAAGGGAGAGACTGAGAGAAGGAGAGGTGAGTAGAAAGACAGTCCCTGTAGATGATGGCAATGCCATCCCCTCTGGAAGTACGCGGGAAGGAGGCCAGGCGGTAGCCACTCGGAGTGACGCTGGCGATGATGGGTTCATCGCCAGCTGAGCGCAGCCACGTTTCGGTGATCACGACAACATCTAGGTCATTGTCTAGGATGAAATCTGAAATCACGTCGGCTTTGCCATCTTTGCAGACAGACTGTGCATTGAACAGACACAGTTTTAGGTTGGATGAGCCAGAAGAGGAAGAGGGAGAAGAAACGGACGAAGAAGAGGACAAAGGCAGAGGAGGGTGGGGAGGGGGGAAAGAGGATGGAGGGGGGAAGGAGGGGGGAGGAGGAAAAGACGGGGAAGGAAAACCGGGCAAGAGAGAGGATGCGAGAGGAGGGGGGAGGAGGAGGAAGGGGAGTAGGAAAAGCTGAGGGAGGGGGAGGACGAAGGGGAGGAGAAAGGGGCGAGAGGGGACGAGGAGGAAAAAGCAGGCGAAGGAGGAGGGGAGGAGGGGGCGGCCGAGGAAAGCAGGGAGCAGTAGATGAGCAAGAGAGGAAAGGAAATGGGAGAAGAAGGAAGGGAGGTGGAGAAATCGAGGAGGCGGAAGGGGTGGAAGGGCATAGGAAAAGGGGAAGAAGTGTGTGGTTGTGTTTGTGGTGGTTTGTCCCGCCTTTTGCTAATTCCGCCTCTGTGGCCTCTCTTTCGCGATCGGATTCCGCGTAAGGCATCTGCAACACTGTCAGCGACACCGGCCGCGCAGTAGGTGGCGTGGCGACGTAGAGATAGCAGTTGTTGGCGTGTGTATTTGATGAGCATGATTGTTTGTGAGGACAAGAAAGAGGAAGACGAGAAGAGGGTTCAGTAGGGTGTGTGTGAGTAAGTGTGTGTGTGTGTGCCGGTGTATGTGTGTGCCGGTGTATGTGTGAGCGGTGTGGTAGGGGAGCGACCTGATTTCCGGTCGGTCAGCGGCGAGATCGGGCAATGGCGCCGAAAGTGGGGAGGGCGAGATGTCGACGAGAGAGCACACGTAAACCTATAGAACGGTGGGAACACGAACGAATCTACAACAACCAAGCAGCAGATGCATCAACGGGTGGCAAACAGACTCGCACGGTAAACATATCACACACTAGCACGCAGCACATGAAAAACAGGGCGCGGAAAGGCCCGGCAAAACCCACGCTGCGGAAGAAACAAAATGGCGACGTAAACAAAAATTCAAATGACAGACACAACTTTCAATACGATACCACTCAAACAGCAACCAGATCCGACGAAACACAAGCATAATCCTCATCAGCGCACTCTTTATACGATACTCGGCAGACTTTCAGCACACGAAACAGTACATCCAACGAAAAACCACTAAACACTGGGAGCGAAAACACGTGGTAGGTCGAACAAAACAAGATGGCGTCCTGTAGTGTGTAGCATATGGCTCAGCTTCAGTCCTGCCCACTGTGAGATGTTGTCCTCCCATCTTTTTCTCTGTCTTCCTCCCCTTCGTCCTCCTTGCACAGTGCCTTGCAGGATTGTCTTGGCAATCCCTGCTAATCGCGTGACATGCCCATACCACTTCAGTTTGCGTTTTTTCACAATGGCTAATAGGTCTTCATAGGGCCAGATGGCTTGCCTGATTCTGCTTCCCACTTCCTCGTTCGTGATATGATCTCTGTACGAAATGCCAAGCAGCCTTCGAAAACATCTCATTTCAGTGACTTGTATCCTCCTTTCAAGGTCTGCTGTGAAGGCCCATGACTCACAGGCATATAAGAACACTGAGATGACTAAGGAACGCAACATTCTGATCTTGGAGCTGGTGTGATGTTTCTGTCCTTACATATGGTCTTCAGTCTTGTCAGCGCTGTTGTTGTCTGTGCAATCCTGGACTGATTATTTCTGGTTTTTTATCCTTCATCTGTCACAATGGCCCCTAAGTATTTCAATTTCTCAACTGTTTCCAGTTTTTGGCCTCCAACCATGATTTTGGTGCCAATGCCACTGGCGTTATTGGTCATCAGTTTGGTCTTCTCTGCGCTGATTTCCATCATGATTCCAAACGCGATGGCTGTACTGTCCATTACCACCAGCTGAGCTAGCTCCTCCTCTGTTCCTGCAAGGCCATCAATGTCGTCCGCGAAGCGCAAGTTCTCTGACAGTTCCGTCATGATCTTTCAGAGCGTCCGTCATGATTCTTCCAGGAAGATGTTGAAAAGAGTAGGGTGAGAGCAAGCAGCTGAAGAATAAAATATACCAAAAACGTATTTGGTGTTGTTTCGGTTTGTAGTCAGTAAGAGCATGCTGTTTGGGGTCAATGAGAACGAGCGGACCGAACTTCCGGTTTTCCCAGCGTGCATCATTTCATTCACAAAGTGCGTCGGATAAACAACGGTCTGAACCATGCTGAAGAGAAAGGAACCTGAATTGAAAAGCGCACCGCCTGAAAAGAAGAACGTTTGTACCAGCCAGCCAACGCTCCGATCGCTATTTAAAGGGCAAATTTCTGTCGTGCTTTGATTCTAACAGACAATAAAGTTGTGCCTTTCGATAAATTTTCGTGCATCAAGCGGCGTTCGGCATTGAGCGAACAGTAACTTACGTGCTAAACTATGCTTGACATCTCCAAAACTACTACCACTTGTCCAGAATTCTACAACCATAGCTGTGTAGGGGTTGGCAGGTCAGATGTCAAATGTGAAATAAATGTTTTAACGCACTCGCAAAAAAATGTTGTTGTACAACTTGTCTCTATCGCTTGCTTACAAGAAGTGAAGGTTGAACGTTCGGGCACTTTCGGATTTAGGACTGAATAAGTACGGATTGGAAAACGCACGAGCGCACTCGCATTTGGCGAGTGGATTTTTTTTTTTTTACTCGCAAAAACAAACAAAAAAAAAAATCACACGCCATGGGTTGGTATTCCCCTGCATTCAACAGTGTAACAGAAGGCGGTGGCTCAGACGGTTCAATCGGGCTTAACCCCCTGAGTATATCTTTCGGGCAGTCTCCATCGTGCGTCGGCTGGAGACCCGCCAACAAATGCACTTTCCCTTATTGGGCTTGGTGGTGGGCGGGGGCCTCCAGGGGATGAATATCAGTCATACTATAACATGGAAACCCCCCAAGAACCAAAACTGGCACCAAAGCGGCACATAGCCGCCGACATTGTCCTTGAGAATAATAGCGACTCCGACTGTGAGGAAGCGATGCCTCAGGCGTCGGCCGTCTGGCCTCGCTTTCTCATTGTCCACAGCAAAGTTAAAGAGAAGCCTGTTTCCAAGCTGCACTCTTTTCTGGTGGGGGAGACCCTCGGGAGCCGTGTTGGCAGGCCTGAGGCCTCAGGTCTGGTGATTTGCTGGTAGAGTGCCGTACCCGGGCACACTCCAACGGGCTACTGAGGCTCTCCTCTATCGGAGACACTTCAGTAGAGGTCACACCCCACAAAACGATGAATTTTTCTAGAGGAGTGATTAAAGATCAATGTTACGTGGTGGAGTTGTAGTCGTAGTAACACACCAGACGCACGCACGTAAGGTTCTTTTAAATAAACTTCATTCAGCTGCAATCCGTCACACGTGGCTTAAGGATGTAGACAATACTGGAGTAACAGTTCCAACAATATTTTAATTCAGCGATGCTATCTCCACACAATGCAGTTCTAAATGCACTAACACTGATACAAAGTCTCTTCTGCAAATATCAAAACTGTCGACACAAAGTTCCTCACACAACGTACACCACACTGTTACGCTGTATCTCTCACAATGTACACCCTATACTGACGGGCCACGTACCTACGATAACTGTGTCTCTACAACTGACAATGCAAGACGATGTATATCCGCGCTTCTTTTCCCCATCTTTTATAGTGGAACAACTTTCTAGAACAATCCACAAAGACTCACACACCACAACCAATCAGAATAGAACACGTAACTAAAATCATAAATATTAATAAAAGAAGAACTTTCTGGAAGATTCACGATCTATCACAAAACACAAGGAACGGCTGCTCGATTCACACGCACAGTAAACAACTTGTTGCGAAATGTCGCCAATTTACCGACGTCACACAAACGAGGTCACTAGACAGTGCGACCTTTCTAGAACGTTCTGGACTAAACTTAGCGTATCATAACGAAGTGAATTCCGCTCTCCGCGACCGAAAGAAAATGTTACTTAAAAAGGTACGTGAATCATAACCATGATAGCTTAAATAAGTATCGGATCGTTTCCTACGATTAACACATGTATGCTCTCACAGGACAACACAACCACAATCGTAACAAGCATTGGCAGAACTGTCGGAAGATGAACTTGTACGGAACCTTAAGTCACAGGGAGTGACTTATGTCAGGCGCTTCATTTCCAAGCGAGGTGGTAGGGAGATCCATCTCCCTACCATCATCCTGACATTTGGCACCTCCACCCCTCCTACTACCATTTAGGGAGTTACTACTCCTTAAAAGTGAAGAAGTACATCCCTCTCCATCTCCGGTGCTTAAGTGCCAAAAGTATCGCCATGGGCAGAAGACATGCCGCCAGGCAGAGGCTTCATGTGCCCGTTGCACTAAGCCCGGACACTCTGCTGAGTCCTGCAAAGCCGAGCTGTGACAGCTTGAGCTGTGTGTGAATTGCCAGGGCGCGCATATGGCTTCGGACAAGAAATGCCCTCGTTGGATATCCGGGTGTAAGATTCAGCAGACGCCAAAAAACTGGTTGACGGCCCTGGTGCAGCTGAGGCTGCCACAAACTCAAGTAACACTTCCGTGCATACATGCAGTGCTGCGGTGGCAGGCAAGCGCCCCACCAAAGATTTCTCTTGTCAAACCCCAACCTCTTGGTTGGTGGCGGAGCCTCGGCTCCTCTCGCCTCTGGAGAGTAATCCTCCTCCAGTGGTAACGAGGAACCAGGGAACGCAGAAGGCGCACGCTACCGGTCCGGTGGCACCGCCTTCTGCTGCCCCTAAGCCTCAGCCCCCACCCAAGCCTGTCACTCTTACTACAAAGGCTTCTGGCTCTGCTCAGCCTTCTAGCGGCAGGAACGCTGCCCAGAGCCAGAAGTCTAAGAAGGCTACGGGACCGCTGTGCGCACGGACCCAGAAGGGGGACACTGATGTCCCCCTTCAAAACAAATATGCTGCATTGGAGGAGAAAATGGAGTGAGTGGAAGTTGTCGTAGCTGGTTTTGCGGCAGCTCCACCCCCCCTCATCGCCGAAGAACCAGAGGAGGCCCGGGAGCCTGTCCCCCTCTGTTTCTTCGACTCCTTCCAAGGCAAAGGACAAGGGGGGGTGGGGGGGGGGGAAGAAACTCTTCTACCCCTCTTAAGACATAATCATGTACTCTCTGCTTCATTGGAATTGTCGCGCTAACTTTGAGGAATTACGTCTTTTAGTCAAGTCTTATAACCCCTCAGTACTATCTCTTCAGAAGATTTACCTGAAGACTTCTGACCCTGTCTCTTTTAATGGTTTTAACGCTATCCATAAAGGCTCTGATTTGGAGAGGCGCTCGGGTGCAGTGGCTCTTCTCATTAGCCGCCAAACTTTATGTAGCCCCGTTAGCATTGACACTTGTCTTCAATCTGTCACAGCTCGGGTTACCTTAAAGAAGACCATAACCATTTGCAGTGTTAACCTGCCACCATCACTGCAAGTCTGTAGTAATGATATTTTTAACTTGGTAGATCAGCTGCCACCTCCCTTTATTCTCATGGGAGATTTTAACGGTGACGCTCACCTGTGGGCTAGTGACCACTATGATAGCAGAGGTCAGATGTTAGAAGATGTTTTTTCTCAACTTGACGTATGTGTCTTTAACGATGGCTCACCTACCTACCCTAACCCAGGTTGAGGATCTAGTTCTGTTCTAGACCTCACTGTGTGTGATCCTTCTCTTATGCTGGACTTCGACTGGAAGGTTCACGACGACCTGTGTGGTAGTGACCACTTCCCAGTAGTCCTGTCATCGGTCAGCTGTGGGGAGGACCCACCGGTGGGGCGCTGGAATTTCAAGAAAGCTAACTGGCCTCTGTTCGCCTCCCTCTGTCAGTCTCGTATTACAGAGGAGGTGGTCATGTCAGCTGAAGAACCTGTTTCTTGTTTTACTTCTGTTTTCTTGGACGTAGCGGGTTAAACCATCCCTAAAACTTCCACATCAGTCCCTCGGAAGCTGAGAATACCATGGTTCACTGTCTTACTTTGACTGTACCAGGCCCTTGTTCGGTCCAAACTGGATTAAGACTCTATAGTATATGGCTCGGCTTCCAAATCTGTTCTACAGCGTCTGAACACAATTCACCATCACGGTCTGCGGATATGTCTGGGGGCCTACAGGACGTCTACAGTTCTTAGTCTGTATGCCGGGGCAGGGGAGCCTTCTCTCAAGCTCCGCCGCATCCGCCTCATGCTCAGCTACGTTCTGAAACCGAAGGCCCATCCTGACAATCTTGCCTATGATTGTGTTTTTAAACCGTCGTTTGCAGAGATTTACGATACCCATCCGGGAGCTGTCCATCCACTTCCTTCCGTGTCTGACCTCATCTGCAGGCGGCCTGAGTGGACCTGGACAGAGTTTCGGAATCTCTGCAACACATCACTCCACCCTGGCTGTTAACGGTTCATGACATCTTGCTGGACTTAACCGCCCACAAGAAGGACTCTTCCCCACCAGCCATATACCAACAGAGCCTCAGTGAACTCCTTTCAAGTTTTCCTGGCTATTGTAGTATCTATACGGATGGGTCAAAGTCTGAGGATGGGAGTGTGGCTGCGGCCGCAGTGTCCTCTCGCCATCCTAGACGCCCATTTAAGCACCGCCTCAAAGATAACTCCTCTGTATTTAGTGCAGAACTGCAGGCGGTTCTGCTGGCACTCAGGCATTCTTATCGGTCTAGGGAAAGGAACTTCCTGATTCTGTTTGACTCTCTTTCTGCCCTGCAGGCCCTTCATGGCGCAGGAACAGACCACCCATTGCTGGTGCAGATTAGAGAGCTCTACGCAGACTTGATGAAGGAATATTATGACATCATTTTTGTTTGGGTCCCAGGGCATGTGGGCATCGAAGGCAATTGGATCGCAGATTCTGCTGCCAACGATTCCCGCAACGACCCTGTCCCTGACGCATAGACTGTTTATAGTGGTTTTAAACCTATGATTAGTACGTACATAGCTCGTGAGTGGCAGTCCGAGTGGGACAAAGAGGAAGCTAACAAGCTGCATGAAGCTCTTCCTAAGGTGTCCGACAGTCTACCTTACCGCTGCGGCAGCCGCCGTGAGAAGACTTCCTTGCTCGGTTCCACATCGGGCACACGTATGTTTCGCACTCTTATTTACTAAAACAGGAGGAGCGTCCATAGTGTTATGCCTGCGATGAACAGTAATCTGTTAAACACATTTTGCTGTCTTGTGCCGATTTAATTGACACAAGATATAAACACTTCACAACAGACTCCTTGAAGGTTTTGTTCCGGGATGTACCCCCGGACAAGATCTTTAGTTTTCTTAGAGAGTGCAACATTTTTAATAAGATTTGAGCATTCATAGACTATGACAATTGTATTTATTTTGACCTTTTTGTGAGTCTGTAGACGTTTCCTCTAAAGATCTGTGCGACATTTTAGCATGAAATATTTTAAAGATATATTTACACCTTGTCTTAAGACCTTTCTTTTAATCTGGCTGGCCAGATTTTTACCCATCTCGCCGTGAGATGGCCTTAGTTGCCTGCTCGGCGTTAGACCCAAATAACTAACTCCAGCATCAGATTTGTCTCCTCTAGTGTCACCGTTAATTCGGGCGGACCGTCGGGGGGATCTTTCTCCGGGTACTCCGGCTCTTCCTCCCCCACGACTTTGGTATCAATTTCAGCCAACTTAATCAAATTTCAAATATAAACGACTTGAATTTCCAAAACTTCAGTAGCTCGCTTGAGCTTGCCCTTAGTACCACTTGAATGTTCTGTGTTTATGTACAGTGTGTGAGTGAATGCACGTGATTCACGTGAGCGTGCTTGTTGGGTTCAGTTCGCGGTGGCGCTTTGAGCCAATTTTCAATCGGGATAAAGCGCCTATTTAATGCGCTGATTTATTATTTATATGCCATGACTCAAAAAGCAGCCTCGCGACATAACATTTGTTTTTTCAAAATCTGTTATGGTCATTAGCACTGAGAAGAAAGAAGCCATGCAGGGGGTCAAAGGACATTTTCTTTAGTATTGTCATCGTTATGGAAATGCTTTCCACACCCATAATTGCCCACTATGGCACCAACCTCCACGTGGCGTGTGTGGGTAGTCTCCTCAGTCATTGACTGAGTGGGCTAGCGAAAGGGTGCCATCTTTGTCCAGGATTAGGACTTGATGTCAGCAGATATGTTGTTCAGTCTTTTTCACTGGGCCGGTTTTTAAGGAGCTGTGCTAACTCAGGTCTTACCATCTTGGATTGGTCCTTAAAAATACTCATTAGTTTTTGGTCCTTTGGATCCCGAGTGTTTGCCACGCTTGGAGACCCATGTTGGAGGAGAAGAGGATCCTGGAGGCAGAAAAACTCCACTTTGGCCTTGACTTCTACTTAAATGCGAGGCTGGGAGTAGGAGTACCGGCCTAGTCAATCGTCGCGTTGAGCCCTATCCTACTGTTGACATGTAGGTTGATATACGGAGCACCATGCTATAGCCTCTGCTGCTGATCAGGTGCTTTACGCCAGTATTCCCCTGCATTCAACAGTGTGATAGAAGGCGGTGGCTCAGACGGTACAATAGGGCTTAACCCCCCGAGTATATATTTCGGGCAGTCTCCATCGTGCGTCGGTGTGTGATGCCCAGCGCTTCAGGTCTGGTGACTTACTGGTAGAGTACCCGGGCGCATCTTCGATTCCGGGTTCCGGCGTCGGATTTTTCTCCTCTAGTAAGTGTCACCGTTAATTCGGGCGGACCGTCGGGGGTTCTTTCTCCGGGTACTCCGGCTCTTCCTCCCCCTTCACTTTGGTATCAGTTTCAGCCAACTTAATAAAATTTCAAATACAAAACGATTTCCAAATACCGTCAGTAGCTCGCTTGAGCTTGCCCTTAGCACCACGTGAATGTTCTGTGTTTACGTACAGTGTGTGAGTGAGTGCGTGTGATTCACGTGAGCGTGCTTGTTGGGTTCAGTTCGCGGCTACATTCTGCGCATTGAGTTATATTATAAATATGAGAAATGCGCCATATAAATACCATGTAATAAAAGTGCCAAAAGTATGGCCATGGGCAGAAGACATGCCGCCAGGCAGAGGCTTCATGCGCCCGTTGTGAGCCCGGACACTCTGCTGAGTTCTGCACAGCCACCCTCCTGTGTGTGAATTGCCAGGGGGCGCATATGGCTTCGGACAAGAAATGCCCTCGTTGGATACTCCAACTTCTTGGTTGGGGGCAGAGCCTCGGTTCCTCTCCCCCCTCCAGTGTAACCCTCCTCCAGTGGTGATGAGGAGCCAGGGAACGCAGGAGGCAGACACTACCGGTCCGGTAGCGCCGCCTTCTGCTGCCCCTAAGCCTCAGCCCCCACCCAAGCCTGTTAGTCTGTCTTCTACAAAGGCTTCTGGCTCTGGTCAGCCTTCTAACGCCGCCAACTCTAGCGGCAGGTACGCTGCCCAGAACCAGAAGTCCAAGAAAGTTACAGGACCGCTGTGTGCACTGGCCCAGAAGGGGGACACTGATGTCCCCCTTCAAAATAAATATGCTGCGAAGAACCAGAGAAGGCCTGGGAGCCGGCCCCTCTCTTTCTTGGACTCCTTCCAAAGCAAAGGAAAGAGGGGGGGGGGGGGTAAGGGGGGGGGGGTTGCTCCTCTCCCCCACATAAGACATAATCATGTACTCTCTGCTAAAGTGGAATTGTCATGGTTTTTACGCTAACTTTGACGAATTACGTCTTTTAGTCAAGTCCTATAACCCCTCAGTAATGTCTCTTCAAGAGACTTACCTGAAGACTTCTGACCCTGTGTCTTTTAATGGGTTTAACGCTATCCATAAAGGCTCTGATTCGGAGAGGGGCTCAGGTGGAGTGGCTCTTCTCATTAGTAGCCAAATTTTATGTAGCCCCGTTAGCATCGACAGCTGTCTTCAGGCTGTCGCAGCTCGGGTTACCTTGAAAAAAAACATAACCATATGCAAACGTAACCAAAACTCATTAATATTCATTAAAAAGATCACTCCAGATCTTACCCCACCCGGGTCTGCCCTGGGGGACTTGGGTGGGGTTAGGTATTTTTTAGTTCCCAGGGTCACCCTGGTCAGCCCCACAGGGTGGGTTTTTCTCTCTATTCTGGGGCATGTGTTTCTGTCTACCCTTTGTCCATTCACCTGTATTTGCCTTTTTAAAACTCTCCCTACTGTCTGCACTGCCTGTAGCTCTTGATATTGGATGTGTGTTGCTAAATGGTCTTAGCTTTATTTAGGCCCCATGTGTTAGGTTTATTTAATGTATTTGACCGGCTGGCGACATACATTCAATGTTCTGTTTATTTTTTTTTTCACAAGCAGTGCAGGCACGTCCTGAGAAAGCCTTGTTGCTGTCGGGACGTTAAGCAATGTACAATCAATCAATCAACTATCAACAGTCTTCCACTAACATCTAGGTGCATTCCGTAAATGCTGCGAAGTGTAGCGAACATGTGTACTACAAAACTTTGACGTCATATCTGAGATGACTAAAGATGCTACGATATAATGACCTTTGTTTATCTGATCGATGAGCTCCTTTTCTACCGCTACTGTTTTTTTTTTTTTTAAGGCAGATGTGTGATTTTTCTGCTCTACAGATCTAACAGTCTGATGTTTGTCCGTGATATAAAACCCATGTTCGATACCTTCAAGGAGAAAGTTTTCTTGTCTTTATCAGAAGTTAATTCGTCTTGCCACACTAAAAGCTTTGAACTAATGGACGCTCCAGAACCTAACAGTTGACAGTTGTATGGACTTAGTGCAGGATAAGGGCTATGGTAAGAAGTGCTAGAATGGGTGGGGCCTACCTCGCCTTGTGCAACCTGCTGCGCTGTGTCTAGGCCATCCCGTGTTTGCCACCTGCCGCTGCTGCAGGTGTGTCACGATGTTCCCGCGCCGGGTGATCTCTTCCGCAGGTGGCACACACATGGTCCAGCTGGCAGGGTGCGCCGTAGGTGCAGTAACCTCTGTTGTACTGCAGGCACACTTCCCTGCCAGAGGGGCCGATGGGGCGTTGTGGGTGCGGTCCGGCCATCCCTCCTCCTGTTCTGCGACCAGGTGAGCCAGCGGGCATCGCTGATTGCGCAGTACGGTCGCGCAGCACCACCGTGGACAGGTGTGGGGCGTCCGTGCCCCACTGGAATGCTTCGGCCGCTTGCCGCTGACGATACTCATCGTTGAACATCAGGACACTTTGCCAGGTGTATCTGGCCGCCAGATCCCCCACCATCGCCGAGTACTTGAGGTAGGCGTGCGGCGTGAAACCCAGTGTTAATTTGTCTATAAGGGCCGCCATAATATGGCTGTTTGCCACCATCCAGCGTGCGGGGGAAACCTTCTCCAACTTTGGTTTGCGGTTCACCTTTATAGTGACACCACCGCCAAGTGCCACTTCTTCCTCTGCCACTGCTGCTGAAGCCAGAAAATCTACTATACGTAACGGGGACCCACCTTTTGCTGCCACAATACCCCCGCTACTGTTGCCACTGACGCACAGGCTGTCACGCAACAGTTCATCCAGCCCGGCACGCTGTGGTGTGTACTGTATAGAGCGTCCCTCCCAGTCCACCGCACAGTGGGCCACCCGCGTTGTTAACCTGGAATTTGGCCACCGCTGCATGGAGCACTGCTCTGTCCCCACGTTTCAGCGCCAGAGCGTCGATGTCTTCGTCAGACATTAGCAGTAGTGCCTGCCTAGAGATGAACCGGCTTTTCCCTGATCAGGGCACTCTGCACCTCTTCGTCGAGGCCCCAGTCACTGAAAATATGGTCCATCTCACTATTTACCAGTAAAGCCTTCTTTTTCGACGATTTGGGAGCCATTTCAAATTCTAGCTGTCGCCTGCAGCTGCTGCCTCACCAGAATCACTGGCATACTTCTCGGTACCGTTCCCTAGTCACTCCTGTACCGCCCACGCATCTACCACCGACACAGCCCACTGAGCACCGGCCTCCACGTGGCGTGGGTGGGTAGTCCCCTCAGTCCCTGACTGAGTGGGCTAGCAGAGGGGTGCCATCTTTGTCCAGGATTAGGACTTGACGTCAGCAGATATGTTGTTCAGTCTTTTTCACTGGTCCGGTTTTTAAGAAGCTGTGCTAACCCAGGTCCAACCATGTTGGATTGGTCCTTAAAAATACTCATGAGCTTTTGGTCCTTTGAATCCCAAGTGTTTGCCGTGCTTGGAGACCCGTGTCGGGGGAGAAGAGGATCCTGGTGGCTGAAACACTCCACTTTGGCCTTGACTTCTGCCTAAACGGGAGGCTAGTCGTACCGGCCTAGTCAATCGGCTCTTGTCACGTTGACCCCTATCCCATTGTTGACATGCAGGCTGATATACGGAGCACCATGCTATAGCCTCTGCTGATTAGGTGCTCTAAGCCAGTATTCCACTCTCCCACTCTCTCTCCGTCAGAAAGACTCTCTCTCCTCCTTTCAGTCCGCCCTCAAAACTCACCTCTTTCAACAGTTCTAGCACTATATCACCATACTCCCCACAAAAGCTGACTGTCGCAATGTATTTCACCATTTGTTGTACGTGAGTCGTTGTCTAAAGCGTGCGCATGCGTGCGCGAGTTGTGAGTGCACGCTTAGAGTTATAATTATTATAAGATAAGCGCATTATAAATACCGTTATTATTATTATTATTATTATTTCCCCTGCATTCAACCGTGTGATAGAAGGCGGTGGCTCAGACGGTTCAATCGGGCATAACCCCCTGAGTATATCTTTCGGGCAGTCTCCAACATGCTTCGGCTGGAGACCCGCCAACGAATGCACTTTTCCTTGTTGGGGTCGGTCGCGGGCGGGGACTATAATATGGAAAATACAAAAAAAAAAAAAAAAAAAAAAAAAAAAAAAAAAAAAAAAAAAAAAAAAAAAAAACTGGCACCAAAGCGGCACATAGCCACTGACATTGACCTTGAGACTGATAGCGACTCCGATTGTGAGGAAGCGACGCCTCAGGCATCGGCCGTCTGGCCTCGCTTTCTCATTATCCACAGCAAAGTTAAAGAGAAGCCTGTTTCCAAGCTGCACCCTTTCCTGGTAGGGGAGACCCTCAGGAGCCGTGTTGGCAGGCCTCAGGTCTGTTGACTTGCTGGTAGAGTGCCGTACCCGGGCACACTCCAATGGGCTACTGAGGCTCTCCTCTATCGGAGACACTCCAGTGGAGGTCACTCCTCACAAAACGATGAATTCTTCTAGAGGAGTGATTAAAGATCAAGCATTGGCAGAAATGTCTGATGATGAACTTGTACGGAACCTTAAGTCACAGGGGGTGACCTACATCAGGCGCTTCATTTCCAAACGAGGTGGTAGGGAGATGCGTCTCCCTACCATCATCCTGACGTTTGGCACCCCCACCGCTCCTACTACCATCTGGGGAAGTTACTACTCCCTAAAAGTGAAAAAGTACGTCCCTCTCCCCCTCCGGTGCTTTAAGTGCCAAAAGTATGGCCATGGGCTGCACTAAGCCCGGACACTCTGCCGAATCTGCACAGCCATCGCCCTGTGTGTGAATTGCCAGGGGGCGCATATGGCTTCGGACAAGAAGTGCCCTTGTTGATATCCGAGTGCAAGATTCAGCAGGTGCGTGTGGAGAAGGGGATGTCCTTTGCGGACGCCAAAAAACTGGTTGAAGGCCCTGGTGCAGCTGAGGCTGCGCCAAACTCAAATAACACCTCTGTGTATACTTCCAGTGCTGCGGTGGCAGGCAAGCCCCCCCCCCCCCCCCCTCAAAAGACTTCTCTTGTCAAACCCCAACTTCTTGGTTGGGGGCGGAGCCTCGGATCCTCTCGCCCCTGGAGAGTAACCCTCCTCCGGTGGTGATGAGGAGCCAGGGAACGCAGAAGGCGGACGATACCGGTCCGGTGGCACCGCCTTCTGCTGCCCCTAAGCCTCAGCCCCCACCCAAGCCTGTCAATCTTACTACAAAGGCTTCTGGCTCTGGTCAGTCTTCTAAGACCACCAACTTTGGCGGCAGGAACGCTGCCCCGACCCAGAAGTCTAAGCAAGTTACGGGTCCAGAAGGGGGACACTGATGTCCCCCTTCAAAATAAATATGCTGCATTGGAGGAGCAGATGGAGGGAGTGGAGGTTGTCGTAGCTGGTGCTGCGGCAGCTCCTCCCCCCTCATCTCCGAGGAACCAGAGGAGGCCCGGGAGTCGACTCCTCTCTGTTTCTTCGACTCCTTCCAAAGCACAGGAAAAGGGGGGAAAGACCTCTTCTCCTCCACATAAAACCTAATCATGTAATCTGCTTCAGTGGAATTGTCGTGGTTTTCACACCAACTTTGGAGAATTACGCCTTCTAGTCAAGTCCCATAACCCCTCAGTAATATCTCTTCAGGAGACTTACCTGAAGACTTCTGACCCTGTCTCCTTTAATGGTTTTAATGCTATCCATAAAGGCTCTGATTCAGAGAGACGCTCGGGTGGAGTGGCTCTTCTCATTAGCAACCAGTTTTTATGTAGCCCCGTTAGTGTTGACACCTGTCTTCAGGCTGTCGCAGCTTGGGTTACCATAACCATATGCAGTTCCACCATCCCTGCGGGTCTGGGTTAATGATATTTTTAAACTGGTAGATCAGCTGCCCCCTCCCTTTATTTTCATGGGAGATTTTAACGGTCACGCTCACCTTTGGGGTAGTGACCACTATGATGGCAGAGGTCAGATGTTAGATGTTTTTTCTCAACTTAACCTATGTGTTTTTAATCATGGCTCACCTACCTACTCTATCCCAGGTTCAGGATCTAGTTCTGTTCTAGACCTCACTGTGTGTGATCCTTCTCTTATGCTGGACTTTGACTGGAATGTTCACGATGACCTGTGTGGTAGTGACCACTTCCCAGTAGTCCTGTCATCGGTCAGCTGTGGGGAGGATCCACCGGTGGGGCGCTGGAATCTCAAGAAAGCTCTGTTCGCCTCCCTCTGTCAGTCTCGTATTACAGAGGAGGTGGTCATGTCAGCTGAAGAACCTATTTCTTCTTTTACTTCTATTTTGTTGGACGTAGCGTGTAAAACCATCCCTAAAACTCCCTCGGAAGTCGAGAGTACCATGGTTCAATGAAGAGTGCCGCAAGGCCCAAAAAGCGCGCAAATCTGCTCAGCGACGTGCTTTCTGTAATCCGTCGGAAGTGAATATTTTAACATTTAAAAGACAGAGGGCCAAAGCCCGTTACATTTTTAAACGTGAACGGCGTGCTTCCTGGAGACGCTTCGTCTCATCTTTATCGTCTCGGACTCCGTCCGAGAAAGTCTGGAAGACTGTTCGAGGAATTAGGGGCAGGGGTGGCTCGGCTTCTTGCGGCCATCTTAGAAATGGTGCCAGCTTGGTCACAGATAAAAAAAGATGTGGCCAATTTGCTTGCCTCCACCATTGCCCATAATTCTTCAATAGAGCATTCTTCACCTTTCTTCCAGAGAGAGAAGGAGAAGCGAGAGTCTCGTATTTGTGATTTTAAGTCCCATATTTCAGAAGACTATAATGCCCCTTTTACAATATCAGAATTGCAAGCCTTGCATAAATGTAATGACTGCTGCTGGCCTAGATACCATCCACTATCTAGCAGGGGATCTAACTGTTGTCTGTCCAGCGCTGTGATTCCCCTTGGTTTGAGTACTGACAATTCTGCCAGCGCTAGCCTCACCTATCTGGTTTGTGAGTATCATGTATACCTCGAGGCAAAATTTGTATCGTTACATTGTTGTGTAATGTTCTGTGCATCTACTGTGGGAAATCAGGGTATTTACCCGACCACATATAGTAGCGCACCTTCATGTTTGTGTATGTATGTTTCTCCTGCCTACTTCCTAAGTTCCGGAGAAAGACATGGGTTATATAAGAGACCTGATCCATTCTTATTTAGGAATGGAAATGATTGTCTTATTCTATACCTGCGTATTTCTCTGTGGGCTGGCGATTGGGTGCCTGATAGGCGGGGGCAGGGGATCTAACTGTTGTCTGTTCAGCGCTGTGATTCCCCTTGGTTTGAGTACTGACAATTCTGCCAGCGCTAGCCTCACCTATCTGGTTTGTGAGCATCCACTATCTGTTCCTAACGCATCTGCCTGAGAGGTCACTCCTTGTACTTCTCAAGGCCTTTAACCATATCTGGAAAACTGGTCATTTTCCGCAGTCTTGGCGCCAGGCTGTGGTTGTACCGATCCCCAAGCCGGGTAAGGATCCTTCCGACCCGGGCAACTACCGGCCTATCACTTTGACATCATGTTTATGTAAAACTATGGAGCGCCTGGTCAACGCCCGCCTAGTGTGGCATCTTGAGTCACAGGGTCTCATCACAGACCTCCAGTGCGGTATCCGGCGCTTCCGTAGTACAACTGACCATTTAGTCCGCTTTGAATCATTTATTCGAGATGCTTTTGTCAACAAGCAGCATGTCTATGCAATTTTCTTCAATCTTGACCTGGAAGTATGGCATAATGCAGCATTCTATCTCCTGTTTTATTTCGTATTAAAATTAATAACATTGTAAAGGCCGTCAAGGATGATTCTGAATGCTCTTTGTTTGTTGACGACTTTGCTTTGTGTGCACGAGGTCGAGGACTTGCGTCCCTTGAGAGGCGCTTGCAGCGGTGCGTTGATCGCATCCAGCGGTGAGTGTCTCTCAATAGATTCAAGTTCTCGCCCTCTAAGACAGTCTGTGTGCATTTTACTAACCAGACGAAATTTTTTCCAGAACCTAGCCTGAGCATTGCTGGAGTGCAATTAAGGTGGCCGAGGAGGCAAAGTTTCTGGGGGTCATCTTTGACAAAAGACTTACCTTCCGCAACCATATTAATTACCTCAGAACCTCTTGTCAGAAGGCTCTCGACGTTCTTCGTGTCGTTGGTCGTACTGACTGGGGTGCGGACCGTACCGTCTTACTTCGTCTGTACCGGGCCCTTGTTCGGTTCAAACTGGATTACGGCTCTGTGGTGTATGGCTCAGCTTCCAAGTCTGTGCTACAGTGTCTGAACATATTTCACCATCAGGGTCTGCGGATATGTCTTGGGGCCTTCAGGACGTCTTCAGTTCCTAGTCTGTATGCCGAGGCAGGGGAGCCTTCTCTCAAGCTCCGTCGAATCCGCCTCATGCTCAGCTACGTTCTGAAACTGAAGGCGCATCCAGACAATCCTGCCTATGATTGTGTTTTTAAACCATCGTTTGCAGAGATTTACGATATCTATCCGGGAGCTGTCCGCCCACTTTCTTTCCGTGTCCGACCTCATCTGCAGGCTGCCGGATTGGACCTGGACAGAGTTTCGGAATCCCTGCAACACATCACTCCACCCTGGCTCTTACCAGTTCCTGACATATTGCTGGACTTGCCCACAAGAAAGACTGTACTCCACCAGCCATATACCAACAGAGCCTCAATGAACTCCTTTAAATTTTCCCTGGCTATTGTCGTATCTATACGGATGGGTCAAAGTCTGAAGATGGGAGAGTGGCTGCGGCCGCAGTGTCCTCTTGCCATCCTAGACGCCCATTTAAGCACCGCCTCCCAGACCACTCATCTGTATTTAGTGCAAAACTGCAGGTGGTTCTGCTGGCGCTGAGGCATGCTTATCGATCTAGAGAAAGGAACTTTCTGCCCTTCAGGACACGGGAAATGACCACCCACTGCTGGTGCAGATCAGAGAGCTCTACGCAGACTACTTGAAGGAATATTGTGACATCATTTTTATTTGGGTCCCAGGGCATGTGGGCATCGAAGGCAACAGGATCGCAGATTCTGCTGCCAACGATGCCCGCAACGACCCTGTCTGGCAGACTGTTGTCACAATTTATTTTAATCATTATGCAGTATTTTCTTTCGTGGAGAACTTTCGTTCTTTGTTGTGTGTTGCGGTTATGGCATGTACTTTTTAGTGACGTCAAGAACATATGACGTAAGATGTGTGTTTGGAACATGTGACGTACGATGTTGGTTTGAAGAGTTACGTCACTGTGAATCGTTTGGAAGACAGTCAGACATGAGAGATTTTTGCTCTCGAGTTAAGTTAGTTTTTGTGAGGAATTGAGGCGGTGTGGTGTGCCTCGTGTTATCTATCGAAGGATAGAATGTTAGTGAAGCTAGATGCTCAATGTTGGTTGTGTAAACACAGTAAGTAGTTGTGTATAACTACGCATGTAACCTATAACGGTGAATTTGTCAATGGCCATCAGTCCTGGGCGCTGGCCGGACAAGCACGAGATAGTCGAAGACTGAGTAAACTTTTCACGCATCTTTGGGTATGTATTTGTTTATTATATAGCTGATTCGCGTTTGTTAAGTAGTAGATTCGGAAAATGTATTAGTTGTTCGGCTCTAGATCTGAGATTGTATGATATTCGGCGCGCATCGGCGAGTTTGCGGTGTCGTCTGGCGATCGGCGCGCGGGGATGAATGGCCGAATGATCGAAACGTTTCATTTGTAGAGCCTGTTGATTTTGAAATGAATGATTCGGATCGTGGTGAGAGGTTATGTGTTGTGCGGAAATATGTCGTATTCGTGTGTGTGCATGATATTTTGGATTGACTGTTATTTAATATTTATTCGATGTCGGAAGCCGTTAGCGGTCGTCATCGCTACAGTGTCGTCATTCCGGCGGAAGTAACTTTTTAGCGATGGCGGATTTCTTATGGAGAGATACGTTTTGTGTGTGTTATAGATGCTCCCTCCCTTATCACCAGCTGAGAAGTTGGATTTGTGTATGCTTCATGTGGAAATGTAATCAATCAACGTGGTGTACGAGATAACAAGTTGATCCTGACGGTGTGCGTGTGGAGCTTCGGCGTGTCATCGGGAGAGACAGTGCGATTATTCGACCAGTGGTGTGACTGAATCAACGAGCAACGACGCTACATTCATCTTTATCCCAACAAGCAGCGACGCTACATTCATCTTTATCCACGGTCGGAGTAATCAAACTGTTTAATCGTTCGAGGATCTAAGCATTAATTAGTGTCAGTTATTATCGACAGACATTGAGATGTGACATCGTAGTGGAACAATAAGTGTAGGATGTGTGGTTAGCGCTGTGAACATTGTACGAATGGTTAAGGGTGTGCGTGAGTTACAGGTGCATGTATGAATTGAGTGAATATTGCGTAGGTTTGTATACGTCTTGTCTATTGTTTGTCGTGCGAATGAGAAGATCAAATCATTAAAATCGAACAAATATCCAAATATTCTGTGTGACTTATATTCTTCCTCCCTGGTGTGACAACTGTTTATAGTGATTTTAGACATGTGGTTAGTGCGTACATAGCCCGTGAGTGGCAGTCCGAGTGGGACAAAGAGGAAGCTAACAAGCTGCATGAAGCCCTTCCTAAGTTGTTCGACGGTCTACCTTACCGCTGCGGCAGCCGCCGTGAGGAGACTGTCCTTGCCCGGACTATCGGAAATAGTGTGATTTTAGTTCAGTAATTCTTGGGATTTTGCTGTTTTATACTGTAAACATGGGTGATGAAAGTGAGTCGTTAAAATGTAAAAGTGCTGATTGCAGCGGCAATGCTGAGGCGAAAATAGTGTATCAGCAGACGTTTTTGCAACCTTATTCCAAAGACTATCGGTGCATAATCGCGTCCAAAGTGTCACAATGACATGCTCACTGTGTTACATGTGAATTATATTTCAAAATCTGTCATGGTGGATTAGATGATCACTAGGCATTGTGCAACAACTCGTCACAAAGAGAAAAGTGCTGCACAAACAAAAGCAAAAAAAAAAAAAAAAAAAAAAAAAACCTGACTGCATTAAAAGACAGAACTTTAATCTTGAATGACCGAGTTTTATGTTCACGCGAAATCTTCCTGTCAAATTTTATTTCTTCCTGTCAAATTTTGAAAATGGTAAGGTCAGTTAGTGAAAGAGGTTGGCATCTTTGTGTTTTACTTCTATTTTGTTGGATGTAGCAGGTGAAACCATCCCTAAAACTTCCACATCAATCCCTCGGAAGCCGAGAGTACCATGGTTCAACTAAGAGTGCCGCAAGCCAAAAAAAACCGCGCAGATCTGCTCAGCGACGTGCTTTTCGTAATCCGCCGCAAGCAGATATTTTGACCTTTAAAAGACAGAGGGTGAAAGCCCGTTACATTTTTAAACGTGAACGCCATGCTTCCTGGAGACGTTTCGTCTCATCTTTATCTTCTAGGACTCTGTCCCAGGAAGTCTGTTCGAAACATTAGGAGTCGGCTTCTGTCGGCCGTCTTAGAGATGGTGCAAGTTTGGTCACAGATAAAACTGCTGTGGCTAATTGCTTGTCTCCACCATTACCCATAATTCTTCCAACAGAGCATTATTCACCCTTCTTCCAGAGAGAGAAGGAGAAGCGAGAGTCTCGCATTTCTGATTTTAAATTGGATAACTCAGAAGACTATAATCCCCCCTTTACATTATCAGAATTGCAGCAAGCTTCGCAGAAATGTAATGACTCTGCTGCTGTACTAGATACCACCCACTATCAGCTCCTAACGCATCTGCCTGGGAAGTCACTCCTTGTACTTCTCAAGGCCTTTAACTATATCTGGATAACTGGCCATTTTCCGCCATCTTGGCGCCAGGCTGTGGTTGTGCGCATCCCCAAGCTGGGTAAGGATCCTTCCGACCCGGGCCAATTGTTTTGACATCATGTTTATGTAAAACTACTGAACGCCTGGTCAACTCCGCCTGTTGTGGCATCTTGAGTCGCAGGGTCTCATCACACTCCAGTACGGTTTCCGGCACTTCCGTAGTACAATGGACCATCTAGTCCACTTTGAGTCGTTCATTCGAGATGCTTTTGTCAACAAGCAATTGTCTATGCAATTTTCTTCGATCTTGAGAAGGTATGACACTACTTGGAAGTATGGTATAATGTCTGACTTGTTGGACATGGGTTTTAAAGGGCACCTCATTTTTATTCAAATTTTTTGTCTAACCGGTCTTTCCATGTCGGTGTGGGCTCCACCCTCTCCGACTCCTTTGAACGGATTCAAGTTCTCGCCCTCCAAGACAGTCTGTGTGCATTTTACTAACCAGACAAAATTTTTTCCAGAACCTAGCCTGAGCATTGCTGGAGTGCCGATTAAGGTGGCCGAGGAGGCAAAGTTTCTGGGGGTCATCTTTGACAAAAGACTGACCTTCCGCAACCATATTAATTACCTTAGAACCTCTTGTCAGAATGCTCTTGACGTTCTTTATGACGGTCGTACTGACTGGGGAGCAGACCACACCGTCTTACTTCGACTTGATCGGGCCCTTGTTCAGTCCAAAATGGATTACGGCTCTGTGGTATATGGCTTGGCTTCCAAGTCTTTTCTACAGCATCTGAACACAATTCACCATCAAGGTCTGCGGATATGTCTGGGGGCCTTCAGGACGTCTCGAGTTCCTAGTCTGTATGCCAAGGCAGGGGAGCCTTCTCTCAAGCACCGCCACATCCGCCTCATGCTCAGCTACGTTCTGAAACTGTAGGCCCATCCAGACAATCCTGCCTATGATTGTGTTTTTAAACAGTCGTTTGCAGAGATTTACGATACCCTTCCGGGAGCTGTCCGTCCATTTTCCTTCCGTGTCCGACCTCATCTGCGGGCCAGAAATTCTGGCAAAGAAGTAACAAGATGAAAATGACGTCACGTCTAAAGAAACCTTGCTGGAGAACATACTTTTGGTGCCAATGCTGTGTGTGTGTGTATGTAAATGTGACTAGAGCCCGCGTTTGAGAGTAGACAAGCTTGAAATTTTATGTTGCTGTCCCTATAAGAATAAACTTTTTTGATTAAGATGCACATTGACGAGAAAAAGCCGTTTCACAAACACAGTTGATCCACACTGGAGTCAGTAATTTGTCTTATTTTTACTAGATATTTTGCATATCGCTAGCTTAAAGGAAGACATCGAGTGAATTCACAAACCAGCATTATACCTCTTCAACTTTTTGCGTGATAAAAAATAAATAGTTTCACATTGTTGGGATTAATTTCATGAATTATTTTTGATTAATCTTAAAAGAACTGAATCTTTTTATTAAAAAAAACAACAACAAAAAAAAAGAAACCTTCGCATTAATAATTGCATTATTTTTGAAAGACAGTATTTACATAAACCTAGTTGTCTCAGCTGTCAGGTACGATTAGGTCAAATTGTGACCCGTAAGCCCTATGTGCGAAAATCAGCTAATTTTTTACACCACTTTTCGGAGTTATTTTTAAAACAGCTAACATAACTTTGATTTTTGTTTTAACGGGGAAAAAAATGTCTTCTCATTAATACCTGCATGATTATCTAATAAACAGTGTTCGCATAAGCCTGCTGTTTGCCCTGTATTAGGTCAAATTGTGACCTTTAAACCCAAGGTGTGAAAATCAGCTAGGCAACTGCAATGTTTGATCCTCCAATAAGTAAAATGTTAGTACTGCGATGAGCGACGTATAACATCAAGTTGTCACTATGAACTCAGTGTGGTGAGACTAATGCTGCCATGAAGTGAAGCTTGAAGTTATGTCATTTCACTACTTGAGATATTCTTCTTCTTCAAAATAGCTGTCGCTACGCCAAAACACAGGCACAGAGCTTACGAATGGTGGGAAGCGCCATGTGTCTGTCTTTATTTCTGTGCCAGTGGTTGTGGATCAGAGGGTGGGTTAGGGTAGGAGGTAGATCAAAACGATAAGCTTGAATCTTGTTCTCTGTTGGTTGTATTTTGGCTTAGTTTTGAGATCAGCATGTCTCGGGTTGAGTTTTGTCTTTTGTGTGCGATCATTGGGTCGGAGGTGAATATTTGACTGCATTCAGCGTCCCTGGTTATATTGGGTCACGGTTAGGGCCATTAGTTTTGCAAAGGGTGTACATGTCAGCCACAGGAAAACAGACTGACTCGTGAGACTAGCAAAAGTGCCGAGGCGCAGAAACAAAGCGATGCACTGGTGCAGATTTTACAGCATGGGTGCCCATACCTTACAGATCAGGAATAAATGGCTGTTTGTATGAATAGCATGGGCATCAAACTCGCCCACATCCAACAGATCAGGATAAACGGTGGTTTGCCTATGTAGCAGCCATGGATGCCCAAGTCGCCCACATCCAAGAGATCAAAATAAACGGCATATTGCCTATATGAAAACCATGGGCACCTATGGCACCCACATCCAACATTTAAGGATAAACGGCAGATTGCGGATATAAAAACCATGGGCGACCAAGTCGCCCACATTCAAAGGATCGTGAAGTTCTTAACATCGTACGGCAAGGGTTAAACGGTAATAATAAATGTAATAAGTATAACAAATGTTAGGAGAGCTTGTGAAATGTAGGCATCGTGTCTAGTGAAGGGCTGGGACCCTAGGGAACTTAAAGCAGTCCTTCCTAAAGCTTTTTCATGGATTTGAAATTACAGTGGGTCTCGGTGCTTTTTCTGTTAAAGGTGAGTCAGTTTGAGCCCAGTTCACCGTAAGGCTTGCTAAAAAACACTGCAAAGTTTGTGGGTAAATTAAAAGCCTTGACAAATTCTGGCTGTTTGTATTGTTATAGTTCTGTCAATCAGTAGCTGGTTGCAATGTGTTGTGTATGCCATCATGTTCAGTTTTTATATTATAGTCATGTCCACATGCTGAAAAACAGTCCTAAAGGACAGTTTCGCTGAACCAGAGGACTGAAGTGATAAAACTAAGCAAACATGTATGTAGAATGGGTAGATATTGAGCATGCAATGGGTCAGCCGCACACCACAAGGGGGTCCACCTCTGAGGCGGTCGAACACAAGAGAGCTTTAGTTGCTGAATGTACTTTATTTATAAATAGATGGTATGGATAGCCAATAAAGCAGGTAAAGAGGAAAACTAGAAAAAAAAAAAAACACCCTGAAATAAATAAATCATGGGTATCAGTTACCAAGGCTTGAAACCCATAGATACAGGCAGTCAATGTCAAATGCCAAGAATTAAGTTACTAACAGACTATACTTTCAAATCTCACTATTAACATTACTCTCATTTACAACAAAAGCAACAAACCAATACTTTGCAACAAATGGTAACTTGAATGGAATAACAAACTGGTTCATTCATAATGAAACCCATTTCCAGCAACAAAATATGTAAAACCATTCATAATTAACTTCTTAACGTATTATCAATCATAAAACTAATAATACTAGCTGATGTACAAATGACAGAAAGTAACTCGCATACCTTATCAGTTTGATAAAGGCTTGTTAGAAAATAAGGATTCTCTTTGAAATACATCATTATTACACTTTGCCAATCTGGAAAAGTACAATCACATACAAGCACACAAACTACACTCTACCACATGTACATCATACACTGCTCATATATACACACAACACATCAAACGGATGTAACCTTATACAATTCTTAAAGGTCTGCTCTTCTAATAAAAAACGAGAACGGCAAAGCCCTCAGGTTCACGTGCATGACCGATCAACATAATTAATTTAACCTTTGTGACCTTGGCCTTTCCGACAGGTCACTGAAATAAGTAAGTGTTCTAACATAAGGAAAGTGTTGGCTTTTGTACCTGCAAAATCCACGTTTTCTCAAATTTTTCATTTTTGTCAACCTCCCATGACACTTGACCTTTGTGAGTAGTGAACCAAATTAGTATGCATCATCTTCAGCTACCTTTCAGCTACATTTGGTTGAAACATTTTGCAAAAATGATTCCTGATCTCTTGTGACCCTTGACCTTTCCGAGGGGTCATCCAAATTAGCATGCATATAATAAAAATAATAATGGCTACTTATATAGCGCTTATCCAAAAATAAGCTCTAACTGTCTAAGTGCTTTACAAATAAAGAGTGGAAGTGGAGGGGGTAAAAAAGCCAGAGAAACAAAGGATTCTGCAATACACACACACAGGTACATAATCATGAAGAATTGAGCTACATTGGGGGTATCGAACAGGTGTGTCTTAAGGGCAGATTTAAAGGAATGAGAGAGAATGTCTATAGGTAGAGAGTTCCAGACAAGTTCAACTTGCGCAAAACAACGGTCACCTCTGGTTTTGTATTTGCAGAGCGGGACTCTGAGAAGGCTACTTGAACGGAGGGAGCGGGAGGGAGTGTATAGTTGATGAAGATCAGCGAGATAGACAGGGGTAGAGTAGTTAATAGCTTTGTAGCACATACAGGCGATTTTGTACGAGACTCGTTTGACTGGCAGCTAATGAAGTTGTCTCAGGATAGGAGTGATGGGCTGATGCTGTGACGTGCAGCACAATTCTGAACTCGCTGCAATTTCTGAATGAGAGACCGAGGTCTTACCATGAAGTATCTCTGTACCAGGTTTGGGATGAAAGTTGTAAATACCATTTAAGAAAAAACAATTTTTGTCAAACAAGAATGGTGAAGCCTTTAAGGCTCACATGAACAATCCAGTCATAAAATAAGTAAAGAGTTGGTTTTTGTACTTGTGATGTCTCAAAATTTATGCATTGTTCACACTTTTCTCAGTCTCCCCTGACCTCTGCGATTAGTAAATCAAAATAGTATGCACAGAAAGGTCTTATTAGCTACCTTCCTGCCATGTCTGGTTGACAAGTTTTGCAAAAGTGCTGACAAAAGCTAAAAGTCTACTTTTTCCACATCATTTGCTGATCTCTTGTGACCCTTGATCTTTCTGAGGGGTCATCCAAATTAGCATGCATACAAAGGTCTAACCATAAGGTATCTCTGGATCTAGTTTGGGTTTAAAGTTGTAATATTATTGGAGAAAAAGAAATATTTGTGACCTATTTCCTGATCTCTTGCGACCCATGACCTTTCCGAGGGGTCATCCAAATTACTATGTATAGGAAGGTCTTGCCATGTACTAAGTTTGGGTCTACAGTTATGAGTAGTATTTGAGAAAAATCATCTTTTGTCAAAATATGGCTATTTAGGACCTATTTTCTGATCTCTTGTGAACATTGACCTTTCTGAGGGGTTATCCAAATTAGTATGCATCAGGTATTGACGTACCAAGTTTGGGTTTGAAGTATTGATGTACCAAGTTTGGGTTTGAAGTTGTGAATAGCACTTGAGGAGAAACAAAATTTGTCAAAATACAGCTATTTTTTTAACCCATTTCCTGATTCTCTGTGACCTTTGAGAGGTCAATTAAATTAGCATGTTTAGAAAGGTCTTGACACAAAGTATAATTGGGCCAAGTTTGAAGACTGTGGCTCAAATAGTCTCCGAGAAAATGCCAACATTAAAGTTTACCACGGACCACAGCGGACGGAGCACTAGCCCAGAACACGCGAGGCAAAAATGGCTATTTGTGACCTATTTCCTGATCTCTTGCAACATTTGACTTTTCAGACGGTCATCCAAATTAGTATGCAAACTGTACCAATGGGTTTTGCAGTTGTAAATCAAAATTATTATTATTTTTATTTTTTTTATTTATTTATTTTGTAATTATTTTATTTTGTATTTTGTATTTTTTTTGGGGGGAGGAGTAAAGTTTGAAGTTGTTAATAGTATTTGAGAAAACAGAAATTTTTTCAAAATAGGGCTATTTTTTACCCATTTCCTGGTCCCATGACCTTGACCTTTGAGAGGTCACTCAAATTGGTATGTTTTGAAAGGTCTGGCCACAAAGTATCATTGGGCCAATTTGAAGACTGTCTCTAAGAATTTGCATAGTCTCTACGAAAATGCCAACAGTTTACCACAGACGATGGCAGACAGATGACTTATCACTGGCCCAGAACATTCTTTGCAGAGTTGACATGGTCAACTTTGCAAGTTACACAGTTTTACAGTCCCCAGCGACAAAATAAAAGCAGGCACATGCCACTGCTCATGCCAGCTGCTGAGGTGAATGGATCATACATTATACTGAAGTCTGCTACTATTGTAAAAATAAACAAGATGGGATGAACAATAACCCACAAAGTCCCTTCTATATGGGAGCTGCCCTCACTGCCAAGGGTCTCTACCTGTTCTCTTTGACCCCATTCTGATGTTGAAATATCTCCTATTCGAAAAGCCTTCCAGATCCGCCATTGGCAATGCAGCTGAGAGTTTCTGCGTTTGTAAATGTCATTTCTCGACCACTACAGCACACGACCCGGAAAACACATCCTTCTTGGCGACTTCCACTTCGACAAACCCGACCACCCTGACACAAAACGCCTTTGCACATCACTTTCAAACCACAATCTTACACATCACTAAACCCAACCACTGACTCGGTCACACCCTCAACTGGATCATCACCCGCACCTCCGATCAACTTTCTCGACTCTGACCACCTCGCTATCCTCGTCACCCTCGACCTACCTCCCCCCCAAAAAAAAACAAGCTCCTAGTCTCTCGTCGCAAACAACATCTGTCAACCGAGAGAGCTTCTTCAACGAAGCTGTCGACCTTCTCTTGGACCCCGCACCCTCTCCTGATCTTGCATCCCCGCCCCCTCTCCTGATCTTGCATCCCATTTTGATTCCTCCCTTCGAAAACTCCTAGACACCCATGCCCCTGTAACCACCTGCTCCATATCCAACTGACTCCCCTCCCCCGGCTCACTGATGACATAGCTGAGGCCAAGCGCGAGCGCCGACAAGCGGAACGCTGCTGGCACTCATCTGACCTCACCGTTCAGACAGATCTTCCAAACCACCAGATCCAAAGTCTGCAGAATGATATCCGACTCTAAACGTAAACACCTTCAAAACAAAATCCTGGAATCCACTTCTTCCAAAACCCTCTACGTTACCATGAACACACTCCTAGGCACTTCTAAAGGCTCTCCTCTCCCCAACACACACAGCAAAGAAGAACTCCCGTCCGCTTTTTCCACCTATTTTTCTGACAAAATCCAAACTCTGCGCAACACACTCAACACTCTGCCTTCTCTGCCTTGCCCTCCTGACCCCCCCCCCCCCCTTTTCCGACAGTCCCCTCTCGTCCTTCCGCCCCATCTCTCAGGATAAAGTCCTCAAGATCATAAAGTCCATGCCTTTCAAAACCTGCGAACTAGACCCCCTCCCAGCTTCTCTCTACCGGGACGGCCTTCCAAAACTTCTGCCCTTCATTACCGACATCATCAATACATCTCTAGAAAATGGCTTGGTCCCCGATATCTTCAAGTCCGCCATCGTCCGTCCTCTCCTCAAAAAACACAACCTCGACCCAAACGATCTCAAGAACTATCGCCCAGTCTCCAATCTCTCATTCCTGTCCAAGCTTCTTGAGAAGGTTGTTCTCAATCAGCTCAACCTCCACCTCGCCGACAACAACCTCCTCAGTCCCTTTCAGTCTGCCTATCGCAAACATCACAGCACTGAAACAGCCCTTCTACATATCCTAAACGACCTGCCTCTCCACCAACTTGTTACCGATGGCAGTATTTTTATGTCGTTCCAGTGCAAATATCACTGTTTCACACCACTCGGCCACACACGAGTACTCGCACACAACTCTATCGGTCTCTCTCTCTCAAAACCACACATTTCTAAAGTAAATGAATCAACGGTTAATAGTCTATTGCAACAAACCATTGATGAGATTTCACTTTGGTGTTTAAGAAAACCTCATGCTAATCAGCCCTTTTAAAACTAAATGTGGTTAGTTGCGCATCAGAAACATCAACTCTGTCTCAAACTTTTCCTCCGCAATAATAAACCCATCAGACGTTTCTGAACATCGAGTGCCACACTGCTAGCAGACGACTAGCATAAATGGGAGTTTCACATAAATTCCGACTAGCATAAATGGGAGTTTTACATAACAAATTGTACTCAACTATTCTTGAAATGTATTTCTGCTGTCTAAACATTCAGAATAAACTCAAGACTCAATACGAACTGCTGTCAACTATTCCTTTATGTTTGTAAAATTCTGTAAAATAAAAATAAAATTGAAAAAAAAAAAAAAAAGAAGATAGTGGTAAAAAACCCTTTTAAATAGAAACAAAGAATGACGTTTGGATCAAAGACCCTTCTTCAGGTGACATGGAAACAAACGTAGAACAGAATAGAACACGATAGAAAGAAAAGACATCATCCTGTATAGAGAGAATTTAGAATGACAATAAAAACGACGCAAATGCACATGCATAAAACATGTAGCACAAAACTTACGTCTACTTACATACACGTCACTGCATTCACTCGTGCCTGCTGCCGCTCACGTACATGCACACCCACACTTAACAGTAGCATCCAGTATCAACAGTGAGGTCAAGTCTGGCACCAACTACCCATCAGCCCGAGCAAACATCCCTAGGGGCGAATGTTCAAACCGCGCGGATGGCAAGTGCCAAGCCTGTCCGCGAAAAGGATCAGGGGTCGAATTTAACTTTTTTATTTGAGTGCCAACGGGGCACCCTAGAGAAAAACTTTGAGTGCCCCATTCTGATTTTGAGAGCCAAAAATTATAATCATAAAAATAGGTTAAATATAATGGAAAATACCAGACCATGAAAAAAGTAATACAACTTAATAGTCGTCGTTACTGAAGAATTTACTACACTGTACAGTAAACTGATTTTTTTTAAATGTAGTTTTTTTCTAGGGTTCTCCATTGGCACTCAAATAAGAAAGCTAAATTCAGCCCCTGCACAAACAACTAAAGAACTGGTACATGTAGTACAAGGATACATCTTCAATACAGTACTGATGGTCACATTGGAACACAGTCAGAGGTGCCAACCCCTGATTTTACGTATCAGTATTAAATGAGCATTTTGTCAGTATTTTTCAAAAACTGTCAGTATTTTTGCATGACACGGTTTCAGTCATGGTATCTACAATAAAAAAAAATTACACTATTCATTAATAATGATGCATTAATTATAGAACTACAGAATAATTATCATAAGTACTTTGAAAATAAAAAAGCTAACTTACATTATTGTTTATAACAGTAGAGGCTAGAATGCTGCGTAGATACATCAATTTTTCATCCCACAGAAAAGGGACATGCACAACAGATTGAGCTTCAAAGTTAACGCTTTATTTTGTCAGTGCATGTTCATTGTATTGCAAATATGAAATGTAACTGCTCTTCAAGGTGTGCTGGTAGTAAGCAGCATGGGCATGTTTAGTATGAAAAGAAAGCAAATTTTATCAGCTACAAATTTACACTCATGTTATAATGACATTCTTGAGACAAAAACGCATTTTGTGATGAATGTTCAGTCCCCCACATACATCTTTGGGCAGTGAGAACATGAGATGACATAGACAATATCCGATGACTGGCATGTGAATGATCGGTGGACATTGAAAGATGACAGGGGTCCGGTGATGATGGGGGATGTGTTGATGTACGGACATGCTTTGCAGTGTGGTTGCTGACAAGGGTGTGTGCCAGGTGGTAAGGTGTTAGATGTTTGGGTCTGTTTGGTGAAGTCATCGTCGCTGCTGCAAACCATGGCCACTTTCTTTTCACACCAGGGATACCCCAAGACATCGTCAACACCGCTCCTTCTAAAGCTGAGACCACAAAGCAGAAGTGAAGCTTTGCGAGAGAAAACTCAGTGCTGCAGAGGACCGACCGGTCCTGTGTATCACGTATCCTCACATCCCAAGAACATTCTCCTTAGAAACTTCCACATCATTCAGAATGACACAGTATTGAAAGACATATTTCCTGAGCCTCAGCTGGTCGCTTACAAACGTGACGCTAACCTACGCGATCATCTTGTTCACAGTTCACTTTGCGCATACCATACACTAGCTAAACGCTGCGAGGAGCATGTTCGTTCGATCCGCCTCGGATACAACAACCAGGTTGGACGTCATTTCAACGAACCTCCTCATAGCCTCACACATTTCAGCATACACATCCTTTGGCAAAATACATCCCACTTCATCCGTCGCAAAATGACGAATCCTTTTTCGCAGACAGGCTTGGCACTTACCATCCGTGTGGCTTGAACATTCGCCCCTAGGGATGTTTGCTCGGCCTGATGGGTAGTTGGTGCCAGACCCTCAATAAGGGGGGGGGGGGGGGGGGGGGGGGGGGGGAGGGAGGGGCGCACAGAAATATATGCTAAAATGCTAAAAAGCACTTTTCTGCACCACTTTAAGAACAATATCATTCAGTGCCAACTGACCTAATATGGGCTATTTTAACTTCTATGATTTATTGATTTTGCCATACAATTGTAAACAAAAATTGGTGAAAGACAAGAACAAGCTATTTTCAATAGCCCCGAAGAAAAACGAGCAGATTTCAAAATGGGGCCGAGCTCAAGCAAGCAGACGTCGTGTATGTCTGCACTGTTTCAGGTTTGAAAACTTAATAAACTTCACGTGAAAATGGATCTTTCTCATACTGGGCATATTTAGGGCTGTAAAATCAGTCATTTCAAGACAAAATTCCAAATTTTTAGAACGATATAGCAAAACCGACACTTTGTTTGAATTTCTTGAAAGTAAATAAGGTAAACTGGCACTGAATAATATTTATTCTAAGACTGAGATAGAAAAGTATTTTTTGTGTGAAGATATTTGTGGAAACAGCATGTGCTCCGATGTCAAACGGCCTATACCAACAACTTGACAAATCTATTTGTTTGGTTAGATTTAACCCTTTCATCACCAAAGGCACCGCACGGTGAATTCGTGGGCAAACGCCAGAGCCGCTGCTCAGCGACTTGCGTAGCAGACCGTGAGACGCCACTGTCGCCGAGCAGCGACTTTGCGTATAGAGTTCACAAACCTGGTTGAATCTTCTGTACATGAGACAGAAACCCTTCTAACATTGTCACTTGACACAAGGCTCCATGCTTTGAATAGAGCTGATTTTCAGTGAGTTTTCATGTGATTTCTTCTGCGGTTTTTGGCTCACGTGCGAAGCAAAAGTGAGTTTATGTTTTGGGCCAGTGGTCGTCCCTCCGTGATAAACTTTAACGATGGCACTTTCTCCGAGACTATTCAAGCCAGTCTTCAAACTTGGCCCAAGGATACTTTGTGGCAAGACCTTTCTAAAAATACCAATTTGAGTAACCTCTCACAAAGGTCAAGGTCACAGGGGATCAGGAAATAGTTCAAGAATAGCTATATTTTGACATAATTTATTTTTTCTGAAATACTATTCAAAACTTCAAACCCAAACCTGGTACAATGATACCTCATGGTAAGACCTTTCTATGCATACTAATTTGGTTGATCCCTTTGAAAGGTCGAGGGTCACAAGAGCTCAGGAAATAGGTGAAAAATAGCCATATTTTGACAAAAGATGTTTTTTATCAAATACTATTCACAAATTCAAACCCAAACGTGATTGGATGACCACAATGATGATGCTAAGATTGAGCGTAGCACACATATCTTCCATCAAAGATATTTTTCCACTACATTCACATAATAATGGTATGAGAATGGTTGGATTCTTTGTCTTCAATTTGGTATCTCATTTGATAAAATTGGTAAAATGGTTCAGAAGTTATGGATGTTTAAAAATGTTAGGGTGCTCCTTGTGTGTCTACACTGCTGCACTACTGGCTTAGTCAGTCGCTCCCAAGCAGCGAAGAAAGCAGCAGTCTCTGAGGGAGGATTTGCAGGCATGGGTTGCCATTTGCTGCGGTCCTCAAGTAGCTGTGTCGTTCTTCTATGACTGCCCTATGATACGGCCCTGGTCGTCCCAGAGCTGGTGTCCTAATGGAGAGAAAGCTGCAGCAACTGAACCCCTGGCGTTTTCTTTGTCGTTGTCCCAGCCGGGGCATCTACACGAATGGCATGTATCTACGTGGATATTGGCTATAAGAGTGGAGGCTGGCTGTGTTACTCCTCCCTGTGGGACTACGACACCATACCCAAGCGCTGCTGCGAGTGTCGTGGCAGGCAGCTGCACTGTTCTTTCAGGCTAGCAGGCAGGTGCACACATGCACTGTACAGCTGCCGATGAAAGGGTTAATAATACTAGATCACAACGGCAGCAGTCAAGGCAGCAGCTCAGAGATGAAACTATGGGTCGCTGCTCTTGTCCCATGATTCAGTTGTGATAACCTGGGAAGAAAAGGAAAGACATGTGAGTACATGCAGTGCAACATAATATGATGTGAATATGGCCACTATGACATCAAACTTGTAGGTAGCAATTTGATTCTTGTTCATGGCACACCATTCCATGAACAAGACAGTCTATCATCAACAGAAGTTGGAGCCTGTTACGTGGTAGTCGTATTATACAATCACACCACCGCACGCACGTAGGGTTCGTGTAAAGAAACGTCACTCAGCTGCAACTCGTCACACATGGCACAAGGTTGTAGACCACACTGGAGTAACAGTTCCAACAGTACTTTATCCTCACGATGCACTCTCAGCACACTGCATCCACAGATGCAACCACATGTTGGTACACTGTCTCGTACAATGCATCCACAATTCTGATACACTGCATCTCCCATACAATTCATGCACATATTTCCTAACCCTGTCCCCCCACCCGGGTCTGCCCTGGGGGACTTGGGTGGGGTTAGGTACTTTTTAGTTCCCAGGGTCACCCTGGTCAGCCCCACAGGGTGAGTTTTTCTCTCTATTCTGGGGCATGTGTTTCTGTCTACCCGAGGTCCATTCTCCTGTATTTGCCTTTTTAAAACTCTCCCTACTGTCTGCACTGCCTGTAGCTCTTGATATTGGATGTGTGTTGCTAAATGGTCTTAGCTTTATTTAGGCCCCATGTGTTAGGTTTATTTAATGTATTTGACCGGCTGGCGACATACATTCAATGTTCTGTTTAGTTTTTTTTTTCACAAGCAGTGCAGGCACGTCCTGAGAAAGCCTTGTTGCTGTCGGGACGTTAAGCAATGTACAATCAATCAATCAATCCTAACCCTGTCTTTTATACTATTACAGATTTCCAAAACAATCCAACAAATTCACACAACACGACCAATCAGAAAAGAAAACGTAACCAAAACATTAATATTCACTAAAAAGAACACTCTAAAACTAACTACAGGCTTCGACTAACATCTAGGTGCATTCAATAAAATGTTACAAAATGTAGCCAACAACTGACGTCATATCTGAGGGTCACTAGAAAGATCGCGACCCTGCTCGAACCTTCCAGTCTAATGTAGGTCAAACTTTACAACATTGTAATGAAAATATGCGTCACTACAATAATTGATCACAATTCTCCATGCAAAAGAAAATGAATCCTACTAAAAAGGTACGCAATTCTCATCCAAAATAACTCGAATTAATATTGGATCTTTCCTATGATTAACACACACAGGGTCTCAAAAGAATAACACAACCACAAACCTAACAGAGCCAAATCAAGATAAAAGCTTCAGTAAAATTGTTTACACAAAAATCCCCAGAAAACGGAACATTCTGTACAGGGGCACAGAAAAAGCTTGCCTGTTTGCTAGGTGGCAAAGTAAAAAATCAGTCTGCTGGTTGTCGTGTTTCCACTTCTATGTGGGCTGGATGGACTTGGATTCAAACCAAACAGGCACTCACAAAATACAGGGAAGCCATTTCATAACTTGGCGGCAAACACGCTCCTTTATTTATTCTCTGAGCATGTGCAGTCCCCAAGGGATATAATCACCGGAGAGAGACCCCTATACAGGAGTCGTCTCCCATAGACCAATATGCTTCATTATGACACTGGTGATCAATTTTTTAATTTATTATTTTTACTGTAGCACTTGTAACTCCATGCAGCAGTCATATGCCCAAGCATGTCATAACTCTGAATCTCCAGTATCGGCAACTTAATCATTTTTAAAGGTTATAAGAACTCTCTTGCTCATGGTCTGCCACCCCAGAAGTCATTTCCAAGATTCAGCACAGATACTTGTGGTGAGATTCGGAGAAAAGCACTCTTGGCAATGCCAGCCAACTGTGTGCATGCTTTCTTGGTGTGCAGCATTTGTTATCAGTGATACTGACAGTGACACACCAAATGATTCAAGAAAAACAAAGTGCGGAAGCAGCTCAGGAGAAGAAAAAATATATTGGTGGCTTCGAATTGTGTCAAACGCACGTGAAAGATTAAGAAAGGTAAGTACAGCTACATGACCCTGGTCAAACACAGCAAGTCGTTCAATTTTAAGACAGCTGTCTTGGCTGAGCGGTGCAAACGGTACACTTGCTGCGTGACGGCAAGGAGGTTACGAACAATAAGATGGTCTAAAAATGTCCAGTAGTTTGGAGGGAAAACACAAGTTTGAAAAAAGACAGTAGTTGTCAAGATTCAAAATACCTTATTAATCCCCTTGGGGTAAATTAAATACGGTCTTATCAGTAATAATATCGCATATATGGATATATAAATCATCAATAAGTTAGTTAGTTATTTGGGTTTAACGCCGAGCAGGCAACTAAAGCCATCTCACGGCGGGAAGGGTAAAAGTCTGGTCCACCAGACTAAAAGAAAGGTCTTAAGACATGATGTAAATATACCTTAAAAATATGTCAGGTTAAAATGTCGCACAAGTCCTTAAAGAAAACGTCGACACACTCTCAAAAAGGTCAAAATAATAGAAACATAATAGTCTATAAACACTCAAATCTTATTAAAAATATGGCGCTCTCTCAGAAAACTGAAGATCTTGTCCGGGGGCACATCCTGGAACAAAACCATCAAGGAGTCTGCTGTGAAATGTTTATACCTTGTGTCGATTAGATCAGCACAAGACAGCAAAAAGTGTTGAACAGAGTACTGCTGGTCGCAGGCATAACACCATGGACGCTCCTTTTTTTTTTAAGTAAATGTGAGTGCGTAACATACGTGTGCCCGATGTGGAGCCGAGCAAGGACAGTCTCCTCACGGCGGCTGCCACATGATAAGGTATTTATTTATTTATTTATTTATTTATTTGGGGTTAACGCCGAGAAGGCGACTAAGGCCATCTCATGGCGGGATGGGTAAAAATCTGGTCAGCCAGACTAAAAGCAAGGTCTTAAGACAAGATGTAAATATAGCTTAAAAATATCAGGCTAAAATGTCGCACGTCTTTAAAAGAAACGTCTACAGATTCTCAAAAAGGGCAAATAAAAAAATTCACATAGTCTATGAATGCTCAGATCTTGTTAAAAATATTGCATTCTCTCAAGAAATTGAAGATTTTGTCCGGGGGAACATCCTGGAACAAAACCTTCAAGGAGTCTGCTGTGAAGTGTTTATATCTGGTGTCAATTAGGTCAGAACAATACAGCAAAAAGTGTCGAACAGAAAACTGCGCATCACAGGCAAAACACCATGGACGCTCATCCTGTTTAAGTAAGTAAGAGTGCGTAACATACGTGTGCCCGATGTGGAGCCGAGCAAGGACAGTCTCCTCACGGCGGCTGCGGCAGCGGAAAGGTAGACTGTCGGACACCGTAGGAAGAGCTTCATGAAGCTTGTTCCCTTCCTCTTTGTCCCATTCGGACTGCCACTCGCAGGCTATGTACGCACTAATCACAGGTTTAAAATCACTATAAACAGTCTGTGTGTCAGGGACAGGGTCACTGCGGGCACTGTTAGCAGCAGAATCTGTGATCCTGTTGCCTTCGATGCCCACATGGCCCGGGACCCAAATAAAAATGATGTCATAATATTCCTTCATCAAGTCTGCGTAGAGCTCTCTAATCTGCACCAGCAGTGGGTGGTCTGTTCCCGCGCCATGAAGGGCCTGCAGGGCAGAAAGAGAGTCAGACAGAATCAGGAAGTTCCTTTCCCGAGAATGATGGGCATGCTTGAGTGCCAGCAAAATTGCCTGCAGTTCTGCACTAAATACAGAGGAATGGTCGGCTAGGATGGCGAGAGGACAGTGCAGCCGCAGCCACTCTCCCATCCTCAGACTTGGACCCATCCGTATAAAGATGACAATAGCCAGGAAAACTTGAAAGGAGTTCATTGAGGCTCTGTTGGTATATGGCTGTTGGAGTACAATCCTTCTTGTGGGCGGTCAAGTCCAGCAAGATGTCAGGAACTGGTAGTAGCCAGGGTGGAGTGACGTGTTGCAGAGATTCCGAAACTTTGTCCAGGTCCACTCCGGCCGCCTGCAGATGAGGTCGGACACGAAAGGAAAGTGGACGGACAGCTCCCGGATGGGCATCGTAAATCTCTGCAAACGACGGGTTAAAAACACAATCATAGGCAGGATTCTCTGAATGGGCCTTCAGCTTCAGAACATAGCTGAGCATGAGGCGGATGCGGCGGAGCCTGAGACAAGGCTCCCCTGCCTCGGCATACAGACTAGGAACTGGAGATGTCCTGAAGGCTCCTAGACATATGCGCAGACCTTGATGGTGAATTGTGTTCAGATGCTGTAGAACAGACTTGGAAGCCGAGCCATAGACCACAGAGCCGTAATCCAGTTTGGAACGAACAAGGGCCCGGTACAGTCGAAGTAAGACAATGCGGTCTGCACCTCAGTCAGTACGACCAACGACACGAAGAATGTCGAGGGCCTTCTGACAAGAGGTTCTAAGGTAGTTAAAATGGTTGCAGAAGGTCAATGTTTTGTCAAAGATGACCCCCAAAAACTTTGCCTCTTCGGCCATCTTAATTGGCACTCCAGCAATGCTCAGGCTAGGTTTTGGAAAAAATTTCGTCTGGTTAGTAAAATGCACACAGACTTAGTTATTTGGGTTTAACGCCGAGCAGGCAACTAAGGCCATCTCACGGCGGAAAGGGTAAAAATCTGGTCAGCCAGACTAAAAGAAAGGTCTTAAGACATGATGTAAATATACCTTAAAAAATATGTCAGGCTAAAATGTCGCACAGGTCTTTAAAGAAAACGTCGGAAGACTCTCAAAAAGGTCAAAATAATAGAAACATCATAATCTATAAACGCTCAAATCTTATTAAAAATATTGCACTCTCTCAAAAAACTGAAGATCTTGTCAGGGGGCACATCCCGGAACAAAACCTTCAAGGAGTCTGCCGTGAAATGTTTATACCTTGTGTCGATTAGATCAGCACAAGACAACAAAAAGTGTTGAACAGAGTACTGCTCGTCGCAGGCATAACACCATGGACGCTCCTCCTGTTTAAGTAAATAAGAGTGCGTAACATACGTGTGGCCGATGTGGAGCCGAGCCAGGACAGTCTCCTCACGGCGGCTGCCGCAGCGATAAGGTAGACCGTCGGACAACTTAGGAAGGGCTTCATGCAGCTTGTTAGCTTCCTCTTTGTCCCACTCGGACTGCCACTCACGGGCTATGTACGCACTAGCCACATGTCTAAAATCACTATAAACAGTCTGTGTGTCAGGGACAGGGTCATTGCGGGCATCGTTGGCAGCAGAATCTGCGATCCTGTTGCCTTCGATGCCCACATGCCCTGGCACCCAAATAAAAATGATATCATAATATTCCTTCATCAAGTCCGCGTGGAGCTCTCTGATCTGCACCAGCAGTGGGTGGTCATTTCCCGTGCCCTGAAGGGCCTGCATGGCAGAAAGAGAGTCAGACAGAATCAGGAAGTTCTTTTCTCTAGATCGATAAGCATGCCTGAGTGCCAGCAGAACCGCCCGCAGTTCCGCACTAAATACAGATGAGTGGTCTGGGAGGCGGTGCTTAAATGGGCGTCTAGGATGGCGAGAGGACACTGCGGCCGCAGCCACTCTCCCATCCTCAGACTTTGACCCATCGGTATAGATGCGACAATAGCCAGGAAAAATTGAAAGCAGTTCATTGAGGCTCTGTTGGTATATGGCTGGTGGAGTAGAGTCTTTCTTGTGGGCAGTCAAGTCCAGCAAGATGTCAGGAACTGGTAAGAGCCAAGGTGGAGTGATGTGTTGCAGGGATTCCGAAACTCTGTCCAGGTCCAATCCGGCCGCCTGCAGATGAGGTCGGACACGGAAAGAAAGTGGACGGACAGCTCCCGGATGGGTATCGTAAATCTCTGCAAACGATGGTTTAAAAACACAATCATAGGCAGGATTGTCTGGATGGGACTTCAGTTTCAGAACGTAGCTGAGCATGAGGCGGATGCGGCGGAGCTTGAGAGAAGGCTCCCCTGCCTCGGCATACAGACTAGGAACTGGAGACGTCCTGAAGGCCCCAAGACATATCCACAGACCCTGATGGTGAATTGTGTTCAGACGCTGTAGCACAGACTTGGAAGCTGAGCCATACACCACAGAGCCGTAATCCAGTTTGGACCGAACAAGGGCCCGGTACAGACGAAGTAAGACAGTACGGTCCGCACCCCAGTCAGTACGACCGACGACACGAAGAATGTCGAGAGCCTTCTGACAAGAGGTTCTAAGGTAATTAATATGGTTGCGGAAGGTAAGTCTTTTGTCAAAAATGACCCCCAGAAACTTTGCCTCCTCGGCCACCTTAATTGGCACTCCAGCAATGCTCAGGC
The DNA here is from genome assembly GCA_036245525.1 of Semisulcospira habei. Taxonomy (NCBI): domain Eukaryota; kingdom Metazoa; phylum Mollusca; class Gastropoda; family Semisulcospiridae; genus Semisulcospira; species Semisulcospira habei. The sequence goes on from BTPG01000001.1 coordinate 176,331,175, forward strand.
TAGGTTCTGGAAAAAATTTCGTCTGGTTAGTAAAATGCACACAAACAGTCTTGGAGGGCGAGAACTTGAATCCATTGAGAGACACCCACCGCTGGATGCGATCAACGCACAGCTGCAAGCGCCTCTCAAGGGACGCAAGTCCTCGACCACGTGCGCACAAAGCAAAGTCGTCAACAAACAAAGAGCATTCAGAATCATCCTTGATGGCCTTTACAATGTTATTAATTTTAATACTAAATAAAACAGGAGATAGAATGCTGCCCTGTGGGACACCCATCTCCTGTTCAAAGGAGTCGGAGAGGGTGGAGCCCACACGGACATGGAATGACCGGTTAGTCAAAAAATTGTGAATAAAAACGGGCAGGTGCCCTTTAAAACCCATGTCCAACAAGTCAGACATTATGCCATACTTCCAGGTAGTGTCATACGCCTTCTCAAGATCGAAGAAAACTGCATAGACATGCTGCTTGTTGACAAAAGAATCTTGAATAAATGATTCAAAGCGGACTAAATGGTCAGTTGTACTACGGAAGCGCCGGAAACCGCACTGGAGGTCTGTGAGGAGACCCTGTGACTCAAGATGCCACACCAGGCGGGCGTTGACCAGGCGCTCCATAGTTTTACATAAACATGATGTCAAAGCGATAGGCCAGTAGTTGCCCGGGTCGGAAGGATCCTTACCCGGCTTGGGGATCGGTACAACCACAGCCTGGCGCCAAGATGGCGGAAAATGACCAGTTCTCCAGATATGGTTAAAGGCCTTGAGAAGTACAAGGAGTGACCTCTCAGGCAGATGCGTTAGGAATTGATAGTGGACGGTATCTAGGCCAACAGCAAAGTCATTACATTTCTGCAAAGCTTGCTGCAATTCTGATAATGTAAATGGGACATTATAGTCTTCTGAGTTATCGGACTTAAAATCACAAATATGAGACTCTCACTTCTCCTTCTCTCTCTGGAAGAAAGGTGAATAATGCTCCGTTGAAGAATTATGGGCAATGGTGGAGGCAAGCAAATTGGCCACAGCATTTTTATCTGTAACCAAGCTGGCACCATCTCTAAGATGGCCAACAGAAGCCGAGCCACCCCTGCCCCTAATTCTCCAAACAGCCTTCCATACTTTATGGGACGGAGTCTGAGAAGTTAAAGATGAGACGATGCGTCTCCAGGAAGCACGGCGTTCACGTTTAAAAATGTAACGGGCTTTCGCCCTCTGTCTTTTAAAGGTTAAAATATTCACTTGCGACGGATTACGGAAAGCACGTCGCTGAGCAGATTTGCGCGCTATTTGGGCCTTGCGGCACTCTTCGTTGAACTATGGTACTCTCGGCTTTCGAGGGACTGATGCGGAAGTTTTAGGGATGGTTTCACCCGCTACGTCCAACAAAATAGTAGTAAAAGAAGAAATAGGTTCTTCAGATGACATGACCACCTCCTCTGTAATACGAGACTGACAGAGGGAGGCGAACAGAGGCCAGTTAGCTTTCTTAAGATTCCAGCGCCCCACCGGCGGATCCTCCCCACAGCTGACCGATGACAGGACTACTGGGAAGTGGTCACTACCACACAGGTCATCGTGAACCTTCCAGTCAAAGTCCAGCATGAGAAAAGGATCACACACAGCGAGGTCTAGAACAGAACTAGATCCTGAACCTGGGTTAGAGTATGTAGGTGAACCATCGTTAAATACACACAGGTTAAGTTGAGAAAAAACATCTTCTAACATCTGACCTCTGCCATCATAGTGGTCACTACCCCAAAGGTGAGCGTGACCGTTAAAATCCCCCATGAGAATAAAGGGAGGGGGCAGTTGATCAACTAAATTAAAAAAATCATTACTACAGACCCGCAGGGATGGTGGCAGGTAAATACTGCATATGGTTATGGTCTTCTTCAATTGATTGATTGATTGTACATTGCTTAACGTCCCGACAGCAACAAGGCTTTCTCAGGACGTGCCTGCACTGCTTGTGAAAAAAAAAAAAACTAAACAGAACATTGAATGTATTTCGCCAGCCGGTCAAACACATTAAATAAACCTAACACATGGGGCCTAAATAAAGCCAAGACCATTTAGCAACACACATCCAATATCAAGAGCTACAGGCAGTGCAGACAGTAGGGAGAGTTTTAAAAAGGCAAATACAGGTGAATGGACAAAGGGTAGACAGAAACATATGCCCCAGAATAGAGAAAAACCCACCCTGTGGGGCTGACCAGGGTGACCCTGGGAACTAAAAAATACCTAACCCCACCCAAGTCCCCCAGGGCAGACCCGGGTGGGGGGGTCTTCTTCAAGGTAACCCGAGCTGCGACAGCCTGAAGACAGGTGTCGATGCTAACGGAGCTACATAAAATTTGGCTACTAATGAGAAGAGCCACTCCACCCGAGCGCCTCTCCGAATCAGAGCCTTTATGTATAACGTTAAAACCATTAAAGGACACAGGGTCAGAAGTCTTCAGGTAAGTCTCCTGAAGAGATATTACTGAGGGGTTATAGCACTTGACTAAAAGACGTAATTCCTCAAAGTTATCTTGAAAACCACGACAATTCCACTGAAGCAGAGAGTCCATGATTATGTCTTATCTGGGGGTGTGGAGTTTTTCCCCCCTTTTTCCTTTGCCTTGGAAGGAGTCGGAGAAACAGGGGGGCCAGCTCCCAGGCCTCCTCTGGTTCTTAGGAGATGAAGGGGCATCGGCAACTTCCACTCCCTCCATCTGCTCCTCCAATGCAGCATATTTGTTTTGAAGGGGGACATCAGTGTTCCCCTTCTGGGCCCGTGCGCACGGCGGTCCCACAGATTTCTTAGACTTCTGGTCCTGGGCAGCGGTCCTGCCGCTAGAGTTAGCGGCCTTAGAAGGCTGACCAGAGCCAGAAACTTTTGGCATTGACAAACTATCAGGTTTGGGTGGGGGCTGAGGCTTAGGGGCAGCAGAAGGCGGTGCCACCGGACCGGTAGCGTCCGCCCTCTGCGTTCCCTGGCTCCTCGTCACCACCGGAGGAGGGTTACTCTCCAGGGGCGAGAGGATCCGAGGCTCCGCCCCCAACCAAGAAGTTGGGGTTTGACAAGAGAAGTCTTTGGTGGGGCGCTTGCCTACCACCGCAGCACTGAAAGTATACACAAAGTTGTTATTTGAGTTTGGCGCAGCCTCAGCTGCACCAGGACCGTCAACCAGTTTTTTTGCGTCCGCAAAGGACAGCCCCTTCTCCACACGCACCTGCTGAATCCTGCACTCGGAGATCCAACGAGGGCACTTCTTGTCCGAAGCCATATGCGCCCCCTGGCAATTCACACACAGGGGGATGGCTGTGCAGGACTCAGCCGAGTGTCCGGGCTTAGTGCAACAGGCGCATAGAGCCTCTGCCTGGCGGCATGTCTTCTGCCCATGGCCATACTTTTGGCACTTAAAGCACCGGAGGGGGAGAGGGACGTACTTTTTCACTTTTAGGGAGTAGTAACCTCTCCAGATGGTAGTAGGAGCTGTGGGGGTGCCAAACGTCAGGATGATGGTAGGGAGACGGATCTCCCTACCACCTCGTTTGGAAATGAAGCGCCTGACGTAGGTCACCCCCTGTGACTTAAGGTTCCGTACAAGTTCATCTTCAGACAGTTCGGCCAATGCTTGATCTTTAATCACTCCTCTAGAGGAATTCATTGTTTTGTGGGGAGTGACCTCCACTAGAGTGTCTCCGATGGAGGAGAGCCTCAGTAGCCCATTGGAGTGTGCCCGGGTACGGCACTCTACCAACAAGTCACCAGACCTGAGGCGCTGGGCCTCAGGCCTGCCAACACGGCTCCTGAGGGTCTCCCCTACCAGGAAAGGGTGCAGCTTGGAAACAGGCTTCTCTTTAACTTTTCTGTGGATAATGAGAAAGCGAGGCCAGACGGCCGAAACCTGAGGCGTCGCTTCCCCACAATCGGAGTCGCTATCATTTTCAAGGTCAATGTCAGTGGTTATGTGCTGCTTTGGTGCCAGTTTTGGTTTTTTGATACTTTCCATATTATAGTATGATAGATATTCATCCCCTGGGGGTCCCCGCCTGCCACCGAGCCCAACAAGGGAAAGTGCAATTGTCGGCGGGTCTCCAGCCGACGCACAATGGAGACTGCCCGAAAGATATACTCAGGGGGGTAAGCCCGATTGAACCGTTTGAGCCACCGCCTTCTATCACACTGTTGAATGCAGGGGAATACTGGCGTAGAGCACCAAATCAGCATCAGAGGCTATAGCATGGTGCTCCGTATAACAACCCGCATGTCAACAGGGGGATAGGGCTTGACGTGACAAGAGCCAATTGACTAGGCCGGTACGACTAGCCTCCCGTTTAGGCAGAAGTCAAGGCCAAAGTGGAGTGTTTCAGCCACCAGGATCCTGTTCTCCCCCGACACGGGTCTCCAAGCACGGCAAACACTTGGGATCCAAAGGACCAAAAGCTCATGAGTATTTTTAAGGACCAATCCAACATGGTAAGACCTGGGTTAGCACAGCTCCTTAAAAACTGGACCAGTGAAAAAGACTGAACAACATATCTGCCGACATCAAGTCCTAATCCTGGACAAAGATGGCACCCGTCTGCTAGCCCACTCAGTCAGGGACTGAGGGGACTACCCACCCACGCCACGTGGAGGCCGGTGCCGGAAAGGTTGCACACAGACTGTCTTGGAGGGCGAGAACCTGAATCCGTTGAGAGACACCCACCCCTGGATGTGATCAACGCACAGCTGCAAGCGCCTCTCAAGTGACGCAAGTCCTCGACCTCGTGCACACAAAGCAAAGTCATTCACAAACAAAGAGCATTCAGAATCATCCTTGATGGCCTTTACAATGTTATTTATTTTAATGCTAAATAAAACAGGAGATAGAATGCTGCCCTGCGGGACACCCATCTCCTGTTGAAAGGAGTTGGAGAGGGTGGAGCCCACACAGACACGGAACGACCTGTTAGACAAAAAAAATTGTGAATAAAAACGGGCAGGTGCCCTTTAAAAACCCACGTCCGACAAATCAGACATTATACCATACTTCCAGGTAGTGTCATATGCCTTTTCAAGATCAAAGAAAATTGCATAGACATGCTGCTTGTTGACAAAAGCATCTCGGATAAAAGACTCAAAGCAGGTCAGTTGTACTTCGGAAGCGCCGGAAACCGCACTGGAGGTCTGTGATGAGACCACGTGACTCAAGATGCCACACCAGTCGGGCGTTCCATAGTCTTACATAAACATGATGTCAAAGCTATTGGCCGGTAGTTGCCCGGGTCGGAAGGACCCTTACCCGGCTTGGGGATTGGCACAACCACAGCCTGGCGCCAAGATGTCGGAAAATGACCGGTTATCCAGATATGGTTAAAGGCCTTGAGAAGTACAAGGAGTGAATCCTCAGGCAGATGTATTAGGAGCTTGTTACGATTGTGGTTGTGTTGTCCTGTGAGAGCATACATGTGTTAATCGTAGGAAACGATCCGATATTTGTTTGAGCTATCATGGTTATGATTCACGTATCTTTTTAAGTAACATTTTCTTTCGGTCGCGCACAGCGGAATTCACTTCATTATGATACGTTAAGTTTAGTCCAGAACGTTCTAGAAAGGTCGCACTGTACCTCGTATGTGTGACGTCAGTAAATTCACGACATTTCGCAACATTTTGTTTTTCTGTGCACGTGAATTGAGCAACCTTTTTTTTGTTTTGTGAAAGGTCGAGAATCTTCTAGAGCGGATATGCAAGGTCGTGATAGGGCTACCATAATTTTATGTGACTTCATTACACATTAAGATTTAGAGCTGAAATGAGCAGCCGAGTTTTTGTAGCCTATTTTAGTGGTTCCAGAAAATTCTTATTTACGAGTTTCAGTCGAGTGTTTTGTTTTGATTGGTTGCGTTGTGTGATTTTCTTGGAGTGTTCTGGAAAGTGATTGTGTATATAAGGAGGGCGCTAGGAAAGCACGTTCGTACATTGTCTTGCATTGTCAGTTGTAGAGACACAGTTTATCGTAGGTACATAGCCCGTATAGGGTGTACATTGTGTGAAAAACTTTGTGTTGCCAGTGTGGACATTCTTTGTATCAGTGTTGATGCATTTGAAAGTGCATTGTGTGGAGATCGCATCGCTGAATTAAAATATTGTTGGAACTGTTACTCCAGTATTGTCTACATCCTTAAGCCACGTGTGACAGATTGCAGCTGAATGAAGTTTATTTAAAAGAACCTTACATGTGTGCGTCTGGTGTGTTTATCATACTACGACTATAACTCCACCACGTAACATATTGGCACCTCCGACGGGACATCTTCAGTTGGTTCAGTGGAAAAGGTAGCAGGAGAAAACAGCCAGCAGTGAAAAGCAGAGATGGCGACATCGGAGAAGGAGACATTCCTGAAAATTGGAAAGGAATGTGGACTCGAAGGAGCTCAACTCCTCGAGTTTGTAAATGAGAGAGAGAAGGTGAGACTAGAGAGAGAAGAAAAGGAAAGACTGGAGAGAGAGGAGAAAGAAGAAAAGAGACGAGAGAAAGAAGAAAAGGAGAGACTGGAGAGAGAGGAGAGAGAAGAGACGAGACGAGAGAAAGAAGAAAAGGAGAGATTTGATAGAGAAGAAACAGCGAAAGAGCGTGAAATTAGGAAACTCAAAATCCAAGCAGAAGAAGCAGAGAAACAACGAGAAGAGGTGGAGAGGCAGCGACAACACAAAATTCATTTAAAGCAGATGGAGATTGAGGCACAGAGCCAGAGGGTTTCTGAAGCAACAGCCTTAGCCAGCAGAGAGCAAACAGCCCGTGCGCCAAAGCTTCCACCTTTCATTAAAAACTCAGATAAGATGGACGCTTACCTACAGCGATTCGAGCGCTTCGCAAGTAGCAACAATTGGAAACAAGAAACTAGGGCTATCAAGCTGAGTGCACTTCTAACTGGCAAAGCGCTTGAATTTTACACCCGCTTGCCAAGAGAAGAAGCCGAAGATTATACACAGTTGAAAGCCGCTCTGTTAAGACAGTATGACTTCACTGAAGAAGGTTACAGGCGACGATTTCAAAAAGAAAGCCTGAAGAAGGAGAAACACCCGGCCTATTTTGGTTTAAACAAAGAGTACCAGGACCTGTGTGACCTCATCATCAAAGAACAAGTCTTCAACGCATGTTCTAAGGACCTGGCCGCCCACCTCAGAGAGCAAAAAGACCAGTCATGAAAGGCCCTGGCCGACTTCGCTCAAAGATACCTTGACGCCCACAACATGAAGTTCGGGTCCAGTAAGCAGCAGCTTGTGTCTGCACCAGCAGAGGAAATCCACAATGTCAGAGACACTCCGAAATACAAGCCGGTGGAGAACCTGACATGTTTTCTCTGTGGAAAGAAAGGCCACAAGGCGATACGGTGTCCATCTAAAGATGTTCCCCGAGGCGATAACATCAGAAGATCCAACCAAGATTGCGGGATAGCAGGCAGAAGCAGTACCACGTCTCAACACAGAGCCGCCGCCATACTAGCCAATGATGTGACGTCATCCAGTGACTTTGAGTCTAGAGAAACGCGAGTGACACCAGAGCTGATTGAATCTTTCAGAAAGAATGGACGTATCCCAGTAGGAGATGGGGCTACATTCTTACCAGTCTCAAACATCGCGCTGCCTGAGAATGAAGTGCCGAATATGCCGGTGGTGTCAGGATTCGTCGGCGACACATCAGTGAGAGTGCTGAGAGACACCGGTTGTAACTGTATCATCGTGAGAGAGAATTTAGTAGCTGAAGAGCAGAAGCTACATGAGTGGACAACCCTCGTCTTGGCCGATGGAAGTGGGAGAGTCACCCCCCTTGCCAAGGTCAGTGTCAACACCCCGTACCTGAGAGGAGAGGTGAAGGCATTGTGTGTGAAGACACCAGTCTATGACCTTATCATCGGAAATGTAAACGGCGCCAGAAACGTAATGGATCCAGATCCAGAGTGGAGACCTGAAACCTCTGCAATTACTACGAGAGGTCAGGAAGAGAAGAGCCACCAGACCATCCCTCTAAAAGTGGCTGACAACATGCACTCAGAAACGATGATTGGAGACACGTTAGAGGAAGAGAAGTACAAGGCGCTAGAGCAACTGCAGAACCAGGTGAATGCGACCGTGGCCAGCGAGCGAGATAAACGAGAGGCGGAACAGCGAGCAGCCATCGACCACCTGCAGCAAAAACAGGCGCATGAGTTGGACAGTCCTTAATACAATGCGGAGCGCCGCCACAATGATCAGATTGGATCGCTGAAAAGCCAGGTGATCGAGGGTCGCGAGCGAGACCGAGCTCCTCTGAGACAGGAGATGTCAGAGCTGCAGGAGAAGGAGAGGAAGAATCAGGAGACATTAAGAGTCCAATCTTCGGAGTTCGAGCATCGAATTGCGCCCGACTCAGAGACTGCGGATATTGTCCAGTATAAGCTTGGTCCGACATCGAACGAGCCGCTTCGTAACGAGCCATGTTGTCGGTTTTGCAACATGAGAGAGGGACTAATGGAGAGTGTTGGGGGGACGCCAGACGTGGTAGTCGTCGGTGATTCCAGTTTGCCGGTGGGCATCGTGAGGGAACAGGAGAGATCCGGTTTGGGGTGTACGGATTGTCATACTTTGCATGGGCCGACGGTGTTTGACCCAGGACCGGTGACCCTTGTGTGAACTGTGAACTGTAACTTGTGATTCAGTGTTGTTCCAGGTGAACATTGATTTTGACTTTCGTTATATCAAGGGTTCGCAGAACATTGGAGCGGATTACCTGAGCAGAGCAGTTTGAATGAACATTTCTGTGTTCAGAACAGTTTAAAGAGACATGTCTTCGAACAAGACTGTTCAAAGGAACTGCGAGACGATTATTTTGATTTCATTTTAATATGAAATTCTTATTATTTGTGGTTTTGTGTAGGTTAATACAACCACAACCGTATTTTTGAGGTTTGAGAAGAAATTTTTGTGAAATTTCATTCTAAAAGAGGGGGGTAATGTTACGATTGTGGTTGTGTTGTCCTGTGAGAGCATACATGTGTTAATCGTAGGAAACGATCCGATATTTGTTTGAGCTATCATGGTTATAAAAGTAACATTTTCTTTCAGTCGCGCAGAGCAGAATTCACTTCGTTATGATACGCTAAGTTTAGTCCAGAACGTTCTAGAAAGGTCGCACTGTACCTCGTATGTGTGACGTCGGTAAATTCGCGACATTTCGCAACATTTTGTTTTTCTGTGCGCGTGAATTGAGCAGCCTTTTTTTTGTTTTGTGAAAGATCGACAATCTTCTAGAGCGGATATGCAAGGTCGTGATAGGGCTACCATACTTTTATGTGACTTCATTACACATTAGGATTTAGAGCTGAAATGAGCAGCCGAGTTTTTGTAGCCTGTTTTAGTGGTTCCAGAAAATTCTTATTTATGAGTTTCAGTCGAGTGTTTTGTTTTGATTGGTTGTGTTGTGTGATTTTCTTGGAGTGTTCTGGAAAGTGATTGTGTATATAAGGAGGGCGCTAGGAAAGCACGTTCGTACATTGTCTTGCATTGTCAGTTGTAGAGACACACAGTTTATCGTAGGTACGTAGCCCGTATAGGGTGTACATTGTGTGAGACGCTGCGTATGAGAAACTTTGTGTTGCCAGTGTGGACATTGCAGAAGAGACTTTGTATCAGTGTTGATGCATTTGGAAGTGCACTGTGTGGAGATCACATTGCTGAATTAAAATATTGTTGGAACTGTTACTCCAGTATTGTCTACATCCTTAAGCCACGTGTTACGGATTGCAGCTGAATGAAGTTTATTTAAAAGAACCTTACGTGCGTGTGTCTGGTGTGTTTATCATACTACAACTATAACTCCACCACGTAACAGAGCTGATAATGGATGGTATCTAATCCAGCAGCAAAGTCAGTACATTTTTGCATGGCTTCCTGCAATTCTGAAAATGTAAAAGGGGCATTATAGTCTTCCAAGTTATCCGATATAAAATCACAAGCACAAGATTCTCGCTTCTCCTTCTCTCTCTGGAAGAAAGGTGAATAATGCTCTGTTGAAGAATTATGGGCAAAGGTGGAGGCAAGCAAATTGGCCACAGCCTTTTTATCTGTGACCAAACTGGCACCATCTCTAAGATGGCCGACAGAAGCCGAGCCACCCCTGCCCCCAATTCTTCGAACAGCCTTCCAGACTTTTTGGGATGGAGTCCTAGAAGATAAAGATGAGACAAAGTGTCTCCAGGAAGCACGGCGTTCGCGTTTAAAAATGTAACGGGCTTTCGCCCGCTGTCTTTTAAATGTTAAAATATTTGCTTGTGACGGATTACGAAAAGCACGTTGCTGAGCAGATTTGCACATTTTTTGGGCCTTGCGGCACTCTTCATTGAACCATGAAACAAGGGAAAGTGCAAATGTCGGCGGGTCTCCAGCCGACACACAATGGAGACTGCCCGAAAGATATACTCAAGGGGGTAAGCCCGATTGAACCATTTGAGCCACCGCCTTCTATCACACTGTTGAATGCAGGGGAATACTGGCATAAAGCACCTAATCAGCAGCAGAGGCTATAGCATGGTGCTCCATATATCAACCCGCATGTCAACAGTGGGATAGGACTAAATGTGACAAGAGCCGATTGACTAGGCTGGTACGACTAGCCTCCTGTTTAGGTAGAAGTCAAGGCCAAAGTGGAGTGTTGGCACCAGTGAGCCGCAACCCAAAGGGAACCTCAGCCACCAGGATCCTCTTCTCCCCCGACACGGGTCTCCAAGCACGGCAAACACTTGGGATCCAAAGGACCAAAAAGTCACGATTATTTTTAAGGACCAATCCAACATGGTACGACCTGGGTTAGTGCAGCTCCTTAAAACAGGGGTGGGATTCTAGTAACAAAGAGAACGCGAAAAATCAAACGACAGGGGGGAGGGGGGGGGGGGGGGTTTTAGCATGTCCTTAATTTTCAGCGGCCTTTAAAATCAAACGGGGAGGGGGGGGGGGGGGGGTATGCGCGTGTCCACCGTTCGCCAAAGTGTCCAAAAACCCACCGGGGTAGCGAGACCAAACACCCCCACCCCCAAAAAGGGACTTTGTTATGGCACTCCTGATCCGCCCTGTAAAAATGAAATATGCTTACCAGTTTATGGTCAGATGAACACTAAACAGCACTCTGCCTTGAACAATATCCTTTATCACCGCCATTTTCCACTGCGACCTAAAGCTACCAGAAATATCGGGCGATAGTGAACCAAACTACATACAAATCCAACCCATTTGACAATTTTTGGCCATTTAACAAGAATTTTTTTTTTCGTCTTTTTTGTTGTTTTTAGACGCGGAAAATAAATATGCTTCAGCGGAATTGTGAAAGAATGTCCACGGAAATCCGCGGAAAAATCCCACCCCTGTTAAAAACCGGACCAGTGAAAAAGACTGAACAACATATCTGCTGACATCATGTCCTAATCCTGGACAAAGATGGCACCCCTCTGACTACCCACCCACGCCACGTGGAGGCCGGTGCCAAGTGTGCAGCGATAAGGTAGACCGTCGGACAACTTAGGAAGGGCTTCATGCATCTTCTTAGCTTCCTCTTTGTCCCACTCGGACTGCCACTCACGGGCTATGTACGCACTAACCACATGTCGGGGCGGTCCGTGGCGCAGTGGTTAAGGCGCCTGCCACCAATGCTAAAGGTGCGAGGTTCGATTCCTGGTTCCGGCGTCGGACTTTTCTCCTCTAGTAAGTGTCACCGTTAATTCGGGCGGATCGTCGGGGGTTCTTTCTCCGGGTACTCCGGCTCTTCCTCCCCCTCCACTTTGGTATCAGTTTCAGCCAACTTAATAAAATTTCAAATACAAACGATTTCCAAATACAACTTCAGTAGCTCGCTTGAGCTTGCCTTTAGCACCACGTGAATGTTCTGTGTTTACGTACAGTGTGTGAGGGAATGCAAGTGATTCACGTGAGCGTGCTTGTTGGGTTCAGTTCACGGCTACATTCTGCTCATTGAGTTATATTATAAATATGAGAAATGTGCCCTATAAATACCATGTAATAATAATAATAATGTCTAAAATCACTATAAACAGTCTGTGTGTCGGGGACAGGGTCGTTGCGGGCATCGATAACTGCAGAATCTGCGATTCTGTTGCCTTTGATGCCCACATGCCCTGGAACCCAAATAAAAATGATGTCATAATATTCCTTCAGTCTGCGTAGAGCTCTCTGATCTGCACCGGCAGTGGGTGGTCATTTCCCATGCCCTGAAGGGCCTGCAGGGCAGAAAGAGAGTCAGACAGAATCAGGAAGTTCCTTTCTCTAGATCGATATGCATGCCTGAGTGCCAGCAGAACCGCCTGCAGTTCTGCACTAAATACAGATGAGTGGTCTGGGAGGCGGTGCTTAAATGGGCGTTTAGGATGGCGAGAGGACACTGCAGCCGCAGCCATTCACCCATCCTCAGACTTTGATCCATCGGTATAGATATGACAATAGCCAGGAAAACTTGAAAAGAGTTCATTGAGGCTCTGTTGGTATATGGCTGGTGGAGTAGAGTCTTTCTTGTGGGCAGTCAAGTCCAGCAAGATGTCAGGAACTGGTAAGAGCCAGGGTGGAGTGATGTGTTGCAGGGATTCCGAAATTTTGTCCAGGTCCAATCCGGCCGCCTGCAGATGAGGTTGGACACGGAAAGAAAGTGGATGGACAGCTCCTGGATGGGCATCGTAAATCTCTGGAAACGATGGTTTAAAAACACAATCATAGGCAGGATTGTCTGGATGGGCCTTCAGTTTCAGAACGTAGCTGAGCATGAGGCGGATGCGGCGGAGCTTGAGAGAAGGCTCCCCTGCCTCAGCATACAGACTAGGAACTGGAGACGTCCTGAAGGCCCCGAGACATATCCGCAGACCCTGATGGTGAATTGTGTTCAGACGCTGTAGCACAGATTTGGAAGCTGAGCCATACACCACAGAGCCGTAATCCAGTTTGGACAGAACAAGGGCCCGATACAGTTGAAGTAAGACAGTACGGTCCGCACCCCAGTCAGTTCGACCAATGACACGAAGAACGTCGAGAGCCTTCTGACAAGAGGTTCTGAGGTAATTTATATGGTTGTGGAAGGTAAGTCTTTTGTCAAAGATGACCCCCAGAAACTTTGCCTCCTCGGCCACCTTAATTGGCACTCCAGCAATGCTCAGGCTAGGTTCTGGAAAAAAATTTGTCTGGTTAGTAAAATGCACACAGACTGTCTTGGAGGGCGAGAACTTGAATCCATTGAGAGACACCAACCGCTGGATGCGATCAACGCACAGCTGCAAGCGCCTCTCAAGGGACGCAAGGCCTCGACCACGTGCGCACAAAGCAAAGTCGTCAACAAACAAAGAGCATTCAGAATCATCCTTGATGGCCTTTACAATGTTATTAATTTTAATACTAAATTAAAATAAAACAGGAGATAGAATGCTGCCCTGCGGGACACCCATCTCCTGTTCAAAGGAGTCAGAGAGGGTAGAGCCCACATAGACATGGAACGACCGGTTAGTAAAAAAATTGTGAATAAAAACGTGCAGATTCCCTATAAAACCCATGTCCAACAAGTCAGACATTATGCCATACTTCCAGGTAGTGTCATATGCCTACTCAAGATCGAAGAAATTGCATAGACATGCTGCTTGTTGAAAAAAGCATCTCGAGTAAATGATTCAAAGCGGACTAAATGGTCAGTTGTACTACGGAAGCGCCGGAAACCGCATTGGAGATCTGTGAAGAGACCCTGTGACTCAAGATGCCACACCAGGCGGGCATTGACCAGGCACTCCATAGTTTTACATAATATAAACATGATGTCAAAGCGATAGGCCGGTAGTTGCCCGGGTCGGAAGGATCCTTACCCGGCTTGGGGATCGGTACAACCACAGCCTGGTGCCAAGACGGCGGAAAATGGCCAGTTCTCCAGATATGGTTAAAGGCCTTGAGAAGTACAAGGAGTGACCTCTCAGGCAGATACGTTAGGAACAGATAGTGGATGGTATCTAGGCAAGAAGCAGAGTCATTATATTTCTGCAAGGCTTGCTGCAATTCTGATAATGTAAAAGGGGCATTATAGTTTTCTGAGTTATTGGACTTAAAATCACAAATACGAGACTCTCACTTCTCCTTCTCTCTCTGGAAGAAGGGTGAATAATGCTCTGTTGAAGAATTATGGGCAATGGTGGAGGCAAGCAAATTGGCCACAGCTTTTTTATCTGTGACCAAGCTGGCACCATCTCTAAGATGGCCAACAGAAGCCACCCCTGCCCCTAATTCTCCGAACAGCCTTCCAGACTTTCTGGGTCGGAGTCCAAGAAGTTAAAGATGAGACGATGCGTCTCCAGGAAGCACGGCGTTCACGTTTAAAAATGTAACGGGCTTTCGCCCTCTGTCTTTTAAAGGTTAAAATATTCACTTGCGATGGATTACGGAAAACACGTCGCTGAGCAGATTTGCGCGCTTTTTGGGCCTTGCGGCACTCTTCGTTGAACCATGGTATTCTCGGCTTCCGTGGGACTGACGCGGAAGTTTTAGGGATGGTTTCACCCGCTACGTCCAACAAAATAGTAGTAAAAGAAGAAACAGGTTCTTCAGCTGACATGACCACCTCCTCTGTAATACGAGACTGACAGAGGGAGGCGAACAGAGGCCAGTTAGCTTTCTTGAGATTCCAGCGCCCCACCGGTGGATCCTCCCCACAGCTGACCGATGACAGGACTACTGGGAAGTGGTCACTACCACACAGGTCGTCGTGAACCTTCCAGTCAAAGTCCAGCATGAGAGAAGGATCACACACAGTGAGGTCTAGAACAGAACTAGATTCTGAACCTGGGTTAGAATATGTAGGTGAACCATCGTTAAAGACACATACGTTAAGTTGAGAGAAAACATCTCCTAACATCTGACCTCTGCCATCATAGTGGTCACTACCCCAAAGGTGAGCATGACCGTTAAAATCCCCCATGAGAATAAAGGGAGGGGGCAGTTGATCTACTAAATTAAAAAATATCATTACTACAGACCCGCAGGGATGGTGGCAGGTAAATACTGCATATGGTTATGGTCTTCTTCAAGGTAACCCGAGCTACGACAGCCTGAAAACAGGTATTGATGCTAACGGGGCTACATAAAATTTGGCTACTAATGAGAAAAGCCACTCCACCCGAGCGCCTCTCCGAATCATAGCCTTTATGTATAACATTAAAACCATTAAAGGACACAGGGTCAGAAGTCTTCAGGTAAGTCTCCTGAAGAGATATTACTGAGGGGTTATAGCACTTGACTAAAAGACGTAATTCCTCAAAGTTAGCGTGAAAACCACGACAATTCCACTGAAGCAGAGAGTACATGGTTATGTCTTATATGGGGGTGTGGAGTTTTCCCCCCCTTTTTCCTTTGCCTTGGAAGGAGTTGAAGAAACAGAGGGGGGCCGGCTCCTGGGCCTCCTCTGGTTCTTAGGAGATGAAGAGGGAGGAGCTGCCGCAGCATCGGCAACAACAACTTCCACTCTCTCCATCCGCTCCTCCAATGCAGCATATTTGTTTTGAAGGGGGACATCAGTGTTCCCCTTCTGGGCCCATGCGCACAGCGGTCCCATAGATTTCTTAGACTTCTGGTCCTGGGCAGCGTTCCTGCCACTAGAGTTAGCGGCCTTAGAAGGCTGACCAGAGCCAGAAGCCTTTTGCGTTGACAAACTAGCAGGTTTGGGTGGGGGCTGAGGCTTAGGGGCAGAAGAAGGCGGTGCCACCGGACCGGTAGCGTCCGCCCTCTGCGTTCCCTGGCTCCTCGTCGCCACCGGAGGAGGGTTACTCTCCAGTGGCGAGAGGATCCGAGTCTCCGCCCCCAACCAAGAAGTTGGGATTTGACAAGAGAAGTCTTTGGTGGGGCGCTTGCCTGCCACCACAGCACTGAAGGTGTACACAGAGGTGTTATTTGAGTTTGTTGTTGTCTATTTTGACAAAGGATTTACCGAAATTTAAATGTGTGTACCGTCTAAGGTGTTCTTTCCGTGGTACTCTTGCATAACGCTTGGCAGTCACCTTTTTGGTCTGGATTGTTTATTTGAGTTGGCGCAGCCTCAGCTGCACCAGGACCATCAACCAGTTTTTTAGCGTCTGCAAAGGACAGCCCCTTCTCCACACGCACCTGCTGAATCCTGCACTCGGAGATCCACCGAGTTCACTTCTTGTCCGAAGCCATATGCGCCCCCTGGCAATTCACACACAGGGGGATGGCTGTGCAGTTCTCAGCCGAGTGTCCGGGCTTAGTGCAGCGGGTGCATAGAGCCTCTGCCTGGCGGCATGTCTTCTGCCCATGGCCATACTTTTGGCACTTAAAGCAGCGGAGGGGGAGAGGGACGTACTTTTTCACTTTTAGGGAGTAGTAGCCTCCCCAGATGTTAGTAGGAGCGGTGGGGGTGCCAAACATCAGGATGATGGTAGGGAGACGGATCTCCCTACCACCTCGTTCGGAAATGAAGCGCCTGACGTAGGTCAGCCCCTGTGACATAAGGTTCCGTACAAGTTCATCTTCAGACAGTTCAGCCAATGCTTGATCTTTAATCACTCCTCTAGAAGAATTCATCATTTTGTGGGGAATAACCTCCACTGGAGTGTCTCCGATAGAGGAGAGCTTCAATAGCCCATTGGAGTGTGCCCGGGTACGGCACTCTACCAGCAAGTCAACAGACCTGAGGCGCTGGGCCTCAGGCCTGCCAACACAGCTCCTAAGGGTCTCCCCTACCAGGAAAGGGTGCAGCTTGGAAGCAGGCTTCTCTTTAAGTTTGCTGTGGATAATGAGAAAGCGAGGCCAGAAGGCCGATGCCTGAGGCGTCGCTTCTTCACAATCGGAGTCGCTATCATTTTCAAGATCAATGTCAGTGGCTATGTGCTGCTTTGGTGCCAGTTTTTTTTTTTTTTTTTTTTCCATATTATTATAGTAGAGATATTCATCCCCCGGGGGGTCCCCGCCCGCCACCGAGCCCAACAAGGGAAAGTGCAACTGTCGGCGGGTCTCCAGCCGACGCACAATGGAGACTGCCCGAAAGATATACTCAAGGGGTAAGCCTGATTGAACCGTTTAAGCCACCGCCTTCTATCACACTGTTGAATGCTGGGGAATACTGGCGTAGAGCACCTAATCAGCAGCAGAGGCTATAGCATGGTGCTCCGTATATCAGCCTGCATGTCAACAATGGGAT
The DNA here is from genome assembly GCA_036245525.1 of Semisulcospira habei. NCBI lineage: Eukaryota > Metazoa > Mollusca > Gastropoda > Semisulcospiridae > Semisulcospira > Semisulcospira habei. The sequence continues at coordinate 176,348,374 of BTPG01000001.1, forward strand.
AGGGCTCAACGTGACAAAAGCCAATTGGCTAGGCCGGTACGACTAGCCTCCCGTTTAGGCAGAAGTCAAGGCCAAAGTGGAGTGTTTCAGCCACCAGGATCCTCTTCTCCCCCGACACGGGTCTCCAAGCACGGCAAACACTTGGGATCCAAAGGACCAAAAGCTCACGAGTATTTTTAAGGACCAATCCAACATGGTATGACCTGGGTTAGTACAGCTCCTTAAAAACCGGACCAGTGAAAAAGACTGAACAACATATCTGCTGACATCAAGTCCTAATCCTGGACAAAGATGGCACCCCTCTGCTAGCCCACTCAGTCAGGGACTGAGGGGACTACCCACCCACGCCACGTGGAGGCCGGTGCCCAGTGGGCTAAATCATCAATAAATTACATTATAAAAGAAATAGAGAGAAAAACACCATAAAAACAAAACACCTCTCAACACATGCACACAGACATTCTCACAGCTCTAAAGTTGCTGACATTTAATAACTTAAGTGCCCATCCACAAAAGTTCAGATTCGGAGCACAAAATATGTTGAGTAAAATACCATCAAACCCTATTCACTAATGTAGTTACAAGACCTATACCATATGTCATGCCAGTCCTATTTAATACACACGGTACACCCAAATCACACGGCAGTCAGACATATTACACAACTAAGCACAGACATTCTAAGAACATAATGATGACAACAGAAGATCTAATTAGAGCACTGCCCCAATATGCTATGTGAAGATAAGCGCCAACATGTGCTGCTTTTCAAAAGGATATTAAAAAGTACTCTTGAAGATAGATTCCTGACAATGAATTGACAAACATGTGATTGATCGCTGGCAGAACAGTGTGCATGATCATTTCCGAATATCATCACCAACGGGTTGAAAATAAGAAAAAGATGGTCAGGCTTCCCTTTAATGGAAAATTGTCTGAATTTGACAGACAAATTTTGACAAGGACGAAAGAATTAGTTAGTTAGTTATTTGGGTTTAACGCCGAGCAGGCAACTAATGCCATCTCACGGCGGGAAGGGTAAAAATCTGGTCAGCCAGACTAAAAGAAAGGTCTTAAGACATAATAATAATAATAATAATGAGTACTTGTATAGCGCCTAACCTCAGATTAGAGCTCTAGGCGCTTAACAAAAACTAATGTACAAAAATAACTAATTACAAAAATGCAATTTACAAAAAGTACAAAAAACAAAATACAACGCATACTGTAAACAAGCTATAAAGTCAACATTCAAAAGTGCTACGCTTATGGACTCATACTGGCATTCACACACACACTCACACACACACTACTTTTAACATAGATAGAGATGACATTAACATGACAGGTGTGTGACAAAGTCATTTGTAGCTGACAGAAAAAATATGGGTCTTTAGGGCTTGCTTGAATGCCTCTCTCGAATCCACGTATCTCAGTTCGCGTGGGAGGGAATTCCAAACAACTGGGCTTTGGTATCTGAATGACCTCTCACCAAACGACTTTGTTTTGACAAGAGGGATACGTAAAACTCGAGAGTCGGCAGCAGAGCGCAAATTCTGTCTTGAGGGCGTATACAGCTGGAGAAGAGAGGCAAGGTAGTGTGGGCAGGAACAGGTAATACAACTGTGAGTCATGCATGAAATTTTGTACTGTATCCTAGCTGTTACAGGTAACCAGTGAAGAGCAGACAGATGGGGTGTGATATGATCTGATCTAGGGACTCTAAGAATCAACCTAGCAGCTGAGTTTTGAATTTTCTGGAGTTTGCCAATCAGACACTGGGAACAGCCAGCCAAAAGAGCATTACAGTAGTCTAATTTAGACAAAACAAAAGCGCAGACAAGTACTTTAGTTGCTTCAGGTGTCAGATAGTGGCGGACTGAAGCAATACGTCGCAGTTCAGTATAGGCGGATCTGCAAACGTTGTTCCCATGAAGGCGCATGGACAGGTTACTATCAAGTGTGACACCCAGATTTTTTACATGGGGGGAGAAGGGGACAGTAGCACCACAGATTTGTAATGACTGGGGGAGTGTCAGCGTCTTCGTCAACCTCAGGGAAGCAATGATCATGGCCTCAGTTTTTCCGTCATTCAACTGTAATTTGTTTGAAGTCATCCACATCTTAGTATCCAAGACACACTCCTGAAGGCTCTCGATTGCGTCCATGATCTGATCAGGTGAACATGAGTCATGGAGTTGAGTATCATCTGCAAATGCATGATGTGATATGGAGAAACGGTTAAAGACACTGGCCAGTGGCTGGACATACAGGGTAAAGAGGACTGGTCCAAGAACTGAACCTTGTGGGACGCCAAAGCGCACGGTGGATGGGCTGGATAGTTTATCATTAACAACTATGCACTGAGTTCTGTCTGTCAGATATGATCTAAACCACGATAAAGCAGTTTCATGAATGCCATACACAGAATAGAGACGTGATGTAAATATACCTTAAAAATATGTCAGGCTAAAAGGTCGCACAGGTCTTTAAAGAAAAAGTCGACACTCTCATAAAGGTTAAAATAATAGAAACATCATAGTCTATAAACGCTCAAATCTTATTAAAAATATGGCACTCTCTCAAAAAACTGAAGATCTTGTCTGGGGGCACATCCCGGAACAAAACCTTCAAGGAGTCTGCTGTGAAATGTTTATACCTTGTGTCGATTAGATCAGCACAAGACAACAAAAAGTGTTGAACAGAGTACTGCTCGTCACAGGCATAACACCATGGACGCGCCTCTTGTTTTAGTAAATAAGAGTGCGTAACATACGTATGCCCGTTGTGGAGCCGAACAAGGACAGTCTCCTCATGGCGGCTGCCGCAGCGATAAGGTAGACCATCGGACAACTTAGGAAGGGCTTCATGCAGCTTGTTAGCTTCCTCCTTGTCCCTCTCGGACTGCCACTCACGGGGCTATGTACGCACTAACCACATGTCTAAAATCACTATAAACAGTCTGTGTGTCAGGGACAGGGTCGTTGCGGGCATCGTTGGCAGCAGAATCTGCGATCCTGTTGCCTTCAATGCCCACATGAGCTGGGACCCAAATAAAAATGATGTCACAATATTCCTTCATCAAGTCTGCGTAGAGCTCTTTGATCTGCACCAGCAGTGGGTGGTCATTTCCCATGCCCTGAAGGGCCTGCAGGGCAGAAAGAGAGTCGGACAGAATCAGGAAGTTCCTTTCCAATTCTACCTCAATCGTGCCGTTTGTGGGTGTGGTCTAAAAGTCGGCTCAGATGTGAAACCTGTCAACACATCTTGATAACTCGGTCCGTTAACTTGCACTGTTTATGTTTCCGCGGTGCTTGCCTGGCATCTGGTCACAGTCAAGGCGGCCCTGTTTCAGTTAGACTCAGTTTGAGAAACATCAGCATGAATGACACCAGTAAGAGGAATAGATTCTCATGAGCCCTCAAGCAGAGGGGATAATGAGTCTCTATGCCCCTTGCAGATGTGGACTGGTTTTTTTGCACAGACTACAGTCGTTACTTAGTCCGCATCCACTTCCTCATTTTGAGGAACGATGTCAGTTACAAAAAGACAAAACTCAAGCTAAAGGCATAGATTTTCATATATAGTCTTTCCTAGCGAGGACTTATGAAAATCTGTACCTCTTGCAGATTTCATAGACTCACTCTTGCAACTTGACAATTCTTACTTCAGCCGTTTATGAGATGTGATTTTCTGGAGAGTAACAATGGTTTGGGTATATCAAAATGAAGGTCTAGTATGAATAAAAGCAGTGCGTATTCAGAGGATGGGGACATTTTTCTGTAGCACATTTTGTTTCCAGTACGGCTGCAGACGACACCAGGACTATCGCAGCCATGTTCACTGGGGATCAGTAGTTTACACGGGCTTCATTTGGTCCTGTATTCAGTGGTAGTATGCACCATATGTCACTTAAAAGGATTTCATTTTAGTTTTTAAGTAAAATTTCACACTTAATTATATTAAGAGAAGAAACAATTACGAAAAAGCTTGCCTAGACCTCAAATATCATTAACAGTGCAGGCACATCCTGAGAAAGTCTTGCTGTCGGGACGTTAAGCAATGTACAACCAACTCAAATATCGTTACTCAACAATAAGGTCACGTATCACAAATCACATTATCGACACATGATACAAGATACACACGGACTTGTTGCCGTGAATTTCGGTCTGCCGACGAGTTCTTTTTTATTTGTTGTACATAAGCTTGTTTGTTTCCCCAGTGTAAAGTTGCTTTGTGCATTTCATTTACGTCTTGATAAATGTTTGTCACGTTTATTTCCATTCACTTTACCATCGCTTTGCCCGTTTCATTTCGACACCACAGCATCAAAACAAAACGCAACCCACAAAAAAACGCTATCTTCGAAACCTATGTTCGAAGTGCAACATGCTGCATGCTGTAAAAGAGAAAGAGTGCAACACCACTTGGTTTTAACTGTTATGGCTGAACAAAGTTTCGGAACTTGATTAATTATTTGTTACTGTAACATTTAATTCAATCAGTTGCACTGGCAAGATATGTTGTGATGTACGATCACTGCCAGAGCCAATTATGCAGTCTCAGTGATCACTGATGTTACAGTACACTTCACACTGAAAAGAATAATAGCAACTTTTATGAACAAATTGCATTAAGTCCCCCGTAGAGTAATCAGAGCATAAATACAGAAGGTTGGATTTTCCCTCAGATTTAAAAAAGAAAAAAAAGAATGAAAGACACCACTAATGATCCGTAGCTATGTATAGCAAAGTGCCTAGAGAATAAATGTGTGATTTCATTTGTCGTTGAGTACCTAGTGTCAACGTCTACGTCATCGGCTACATGTCCTGGACCAAGGCGAGCCACAAGTTATGTGGAGTTTCGGTTGTGGTTAACAGCCTGGAGAGGGATGGGCTCCACCAGGTTCTTTTGCCCAAGACACACCACATGCAATGACAACCTTACCTCAATCCATACCGGATCGGTCGTCGCCCGGAACAAGGACATCACGAACGAGGAAGTCAGGCAAGCCATCGGGCGGCCCTATGAAGGCCTATTAGCCATTATGAAAAAACGCAAACTGAAGTGGTATGGGCATGTCACGCGTTCAGCAGCGCTTGCCAAAACAATCCTGCAAGGCACTGTGCAAGGAGGACGAAGGAGAGGAAGACAGAGGAAAAGATGGGAGGACAATATCTCAGAGTGGACAGGACTGAGGCTGGGCGATACGCTAAGAATGGCAGAGAACAGAGAGGAATGGAGGGAGCTGGTTTCCAAGTCATCAGTGGTGCCCCAACGGTCGGCAAGACTATGGGATGTAGATAGATAGATAGATAGACCTACAGTGTCATTATAAATTGTGAAAATATCTGTAAAAGAAAGTGAAGGTGCGCGTAACTGAAGATCCATGACTTACATTTTTTAAAGACGGCAATAAATAACCGTCGGACTTCCTCTTTGGGAAACAATATCAAAAAGTTAAAGAGCTGGTTGCCAAGTCACCAGTGGTGCCCCAACGGTCGACAAGACTACGGGATAGATAAATAGATAGAAATATTCATCATGTTCTGTGTTCTCATGCGCTTTATGAAGTCGCACAGAGAAAGGAAATAAGAACTAAATTAAACTGACGTTTCAGTCATGTCCAAAATAAAGCGTTAAGAATTTTTTGTACCTTACATGCAATTTGCGGCCTGACTATGAAACGCTTTAGTGCGTCACAAATTGGAACAAGACTACAACGATATGCACAGCACGCTTTCAGATACTCAGTCCGTGATTTAGTAAGTCAACAAAATCAAGGTGGTGAAAAAGAATTTCAATTATACTATGCAGTGGGCACACATGCTGCTCGTTGATATCGAGCAAACTGTCGGGAATCGTGTACAATGTCCAACTCTACCCTTTTTGCGCCGGCTCATTGATCTTTCATTACAATGGATCGAGCTTTATCCAGAATTCGCCTGCCTTTGAGTACTGTTCGAATGATCTATATAGTTTTGCCGCTCTTTGGGAGGACTGTGATAAACGCATCACCATCTGGATCAGTTTCAGGTATATTTTTTTGCCCATAAGTGACGATAGTTACCATCTTTTCATTGTGTTGCTTTCCCTCTGATATTCCTGTCAAAATCAAAACCGTTTTGAAAGTTGTTTGATAGGCTACTTTTGTATCATCTAGCATTTTCTACAAGTGGGTTGGGCAGTTCAAAAATGAAAGAGAAAACTTGTAAATTCGGATTACAGGTAATTTTGTCAAGTGTTAAGCGGGACCTGCAAGCCTTGCTCTTTGTTTACACAAAGGAAAGATCGACATTATTTTGAACAATACTTGTAACTTCCCGTATTTATTTCTGAGTAGTTCCAATGGATAGAATTTGTAAATTCGGATTACAAGTCATTTTTGTCAAGTGTTAAGCGGGACCTGCAAGCCTTGCCTTTTTGTTTACACAAAGGAAAAGATCGACATTTTTTTTGCCGAACAATACTTTTAACTTCCCGTCTTTATTTCTGAGTAGTTCCAAAGGATAGTGTGTGATGACCCTGGCCTCCGAACATTCTTTACAAAGGATACTCCATTTCTCGACAGAGGCTCAGAAGAAACAGAAAGTGGACCTCTCAGAGCAACTATTGAAACTGTTTAGGACAAGTGGCCCCCCCATAGGACTTAGGTTTTCATGCATCCAGGACCCAGCGAACACTGTAAATTCACAACTCCGACCCTTATCTACATCAGAATTAGTTATTGGGGTGCTACTATAAAGACCATCTAACGGCGGTACCTACATCGGCGGAATGTTATACTGCCTTTGAGTTGAGACTAGACCGGCCGATTGATTGATTGTACATTGCTTAACGTCCCGACAGCAACAAGGCTTTCTCAGGACGTGCCTGCACTGCTTGTGAAAAAATAAAAAAGAAACAGAACATTGAATGTATGTCGCCAGCCGGTCAAATACGTTAAATAAACCTAACACATGGGGCCTAAATAAAGCTAAGACCATTTAGCAACACACATCCAATATCAAGAGCTACAGGCAGTGCAGACAGTAGGGAGAGTTTTAAAAAGGCAAATACAGGTGAATGGACAAAGGGTAGACAGAAACACATGCCCCAGAATAGAGAGAAAAACCCACCCTGTGGGGCTGACCAGGGTGACCCTGGGAACTAAAAAATACCTAACCCCACCCAAGTCCCCCAGGGCAGACCCGGGTGGGGTTTAGACCGGCCGAAATTGTGGAAGATAGTAGTAAAACCGACTAGATGTAAATATATCAACAGACTGGGTCAGTGGTCTCGGTTTTATGTGGCACAAATCTCACTACATTTTTTAAAATCATACCTCGTAAACAAGCAACACTCAGGCCTGATATTCACATGGCTTCACACTGAGATATGATGTGTGAATTTATATATGACTATCAATGTATCATGCGTTCATGCAACAACATTTTCAATAGAGCTCGCCACTACGAGGTGGAAAATGCTCCGGCAGCTTCATTTTAGCAATCTGGCGCTCAGGTCTCACAATCGGGACTTAATTCAAAACGGGCTGTAATCTACAGGAAGATGGTAGATTACAGAACACGTTTAAAAATCAATCGCCATCTCAACAATAATGCATCTGTGAACCAAAGTTTGCTGCGCGCACTTAGACAACGATAAATAACAGCATGAGCCATACAAGTTGGCCGCTGTTGAACGCCTTCAAGGACATGTTCCCGTATGTTACTGAAGTTTTTGACAAGCCCGGCACATGAGCATGAGCCAAAGTCCGATATGAAAAGGTTTCAAAATATGAAATACTAACTTTTTCTCCTTTGGAAGCAGGAGATGGATTTTCCCCTGCTCTTATGCAGATTTTGTCTGGAGACATGATTTTAATAGTAACTGGAACCGCGGACATGCAAATTTTGCGAAAAATGGGGTTTGAGCCCCACAGGTCAAAGATGTAAGTTGTTTTTACGTTGTTTTGCACCTGAAACAATTCGTTATTTCACGCTTACACAATCAGTAACTCGATCTTGCTTGTTCCCGTCTTGTAGTCGAAGTCCACATCATGTAATTACTTGTATAATGACAACCACAAGCTGTTTCTTGCTTTGTTTATTGTTTTCTAGGCCATCCGGGCGGAGTGATGGGATGTCTATGACAATTTGACAAAAGTGTGTTGTGGTTGGTGTGGGACAAAACAGCCATTCCCATTTATCTTTCATTTTTATGTCCTGGACACTAAAGCTTGAATCAGTACTGCCAGAAAACTGGTTCTTGTTGCTGTTCTGTGTTAGACCTGCACGGGTTTATGCCTGTATACGTACGTTACATTCGTGTGAGCCAGTGCCAGTTTCAGTCTTTTGAATAGTAGTTTGTTTGCTTGTTCGGTTGTTGTTGACATTGTTGTTTTATTTTTTATTTTATTATTATTATTATTTATTTTGTATTTTATTTTAATTTTTAATTTTTTGTTTTATTTTATTTATTTTTTTTATTTTTTTATTTATTTTTTTTTTTTTTTTGGGGGGGGGGGAGGTGGGGGGTTGAGTGCGAGAGACCACTGGTACATCAATTACAACATAGCACATCACAACATTTTGGACATCATGTAAAAATACACATATCTCAGCAAACATTACGAGCCGGCAGCACTGAAAACAGTAAAGCTATTTATTTTGCTTCCATCCACATCTGTATATGAATAGAACTGCGTTCGAGAGAGAGAGAGGCATGGGGAAAAAAAAAACTGACAACAGTCATCTAGACCCAGTCTGCAGCAGCACCCTCATACCAAGGATTACAATCAGCGTCAATGAGACCAACAAGAGACATGGAGTTACTGCAGCCTGGGGACTGATGAGGATTTATGCCTCTTACAGGCGGAAGGCGTTTTGCATCATGTTGGACCATGTATGTAGTCAGGGCCCACGCTTGCAGTATCGTTTACATTTGCTCGAGAGAGGGGGCAAGTGTCACCCATCACTTTGACAGCCGGCGCCCCGCCTCCCTAATTTTTAGGATGCATTCTGTTCATTGAGGACTAACTGTTTCTCTAGATCGATAAGCATGCCTAAGTGCCAGCAGAACCACCTGCAGTTCTGCACTAAATACAGATGAGTGGTCTGGGAGGCGGTGCTTAAATGGGCGTCAAGGATGGCGAGAGGACACTGCGGCCGCAGCCACTCTCCCATCCTCAGACTTTGACCCATCCGTACAGATACGACAATAGCCAGGAAAAATTGAAAGCAGTTCTTTGAGGCTCTGTTGGTATATGGCTGGTGGAGTAGAGTCTTTCTTGTGGACATTGACAGCAAGATGTCAGAAACTGGTAAGAACCAGGGTGGAGTGATGTGTTGCAGGGATTCCGAAACTCTGTCCAGGTCCAATCCGGCAGCCTGCAGATGAGGTCGGACACGGAAAGAAAGTGGACGAACAGCTCCCGGATGGGCATCGTAAATCTCTGGAAACGATGGTTTAAAAACACAATCATAGGCAGGATTGTCTGGATGGGCCTTCAGTTTCAGAACCTAGCTGAGCATGAGGCGGATGCGGCGGAGCTTGAGAGAAGGCTCCCCTGCCTCGGCATACAACTAGGAACTGGAGACGTCCTGAAGGCCCCAAGACATATCCGCAGACCCTGATGGTGAATTGTGTTCAGACGCTGTAGCACAGACTTGGGAGCTGAGCCATACACCACAGAGCCATAATCCAGTTTGGACCGAACAAGGGCCCGGTACAGTCGGAAGTAAGACAGTACGGTCCGCACCCCAATCAGACCGACCAACGACACCATGAACGTCGAGAGCCTTCTGACAAGAGGTTCTGAGGTAATTAATATGGTTGCGGAAGGTAAGTCTTTTGTCAAAGATGACCCCCAGAAATTTTACCTTCTCGGCCACCTTAATTGGCACTCCAGCAATGCTCAGGCTAGGTTCTGGAAAAAATTTTGTCTGGTTAGTAAAATGCACACAGACTGATTTGGAGGGCGAGAACTTGAATCCATTGAGAGACACCCACCGCTAGATGTGATCAAAGCACAGCTGCAGGCGCCTCTCAAGGGATGCAAGTCCTCGACCACGTGTGCATAAAATCGTCAACAAACAAAGAGCATTCAGAATCATCCTTGATGACCTTTACAATGTTATTAATTTTAATACTAAATAAAACAGGAGATAGAATGCTGCCCTGCGGGACACCCATCTCCTGTTCAAAGGAGTCGGAGAGGGTGGAGCCCACACGGACATGGAACGACCGGTTAGTCAAAAAATTGTGAATAAAAACAGGCTGGTGCCCTTTAAAACCCATGTCCAGACATTATGCCATACTTCCAGGTAGTGTCATATGCCTTCTCCAGATCAAAGAAAATTGCATAGACATGCTGCTTGTTGACAAAAGCATCTCGAATAAATGATTCAAAGCGGACTAAATGGTCAGTTGTACTACGGAAGCGCCGGAAACCGCACTAAAGGTCTGTGAGGAGACCCTGTGACTCAAGATGCCACACCAGGCGGGCGTTGACCAGGTGCTCCATAGTTTTACATAAACATGATGTCAAAGAGATAGGCCAGTAGTTGCCCGGGTCGGAAGGATCCTTACCCAGCTTGGGGATCGGTACAACCACAGCCTGGTGCCAAGACGGCGGAAAATGGCTAGTTCTCCAGATATGGTTAAAGGCCTTGAGAGTACAAGGAGTGACCTCTCAGGCAGATGTGTTAGGAATTGATAGTGGATGGTATCTAGGCCAGCAGCACAGTCATTACATTTCTGCAAGGCTTGCTGCAATTCTGATACTGCAAAAGGGAATTATAGTCTTCCGAGTTATCGGACTTAAAATGAGACTCTCGCTTTTCCTTCTCTCTCTGGAAGAAGGATGAATAATGCTCTGTTGAAGAATTATGGGCAATGGTGGAGGCAAGCAAATTGGCCACAGCTTTTTTATCTGTGACCAAGCTGGCACCATCTCTAAGATGGCCGACAGAAGCCGAGGCACCCCTGCCCCTAATTCTTTGAACAACCTTCCAGACTTTCTGGGACGGAATCCGAGAAGTTAAAGATGAGACGAAGCATCTCCTGGAAGCACGGCATTCACGTTTAAAAATGTAACGGGCTTTCGCCCTCTGTCTTTCAAAGGTTAAAATATTCACTTGCGACGGATTACGGAAAGCACGTCGCTGAGCAGATTTGCGCGCTTTTTGGACCTTGCGGCACTCTTCACTGAACCATGGTAGTCTCGGCTTCTGAGGGACTGATGCGGAAGTTTTAGGGATGGTTTCACCCACTACGTCCAACAAAATAGTAGTAAAAGAAGAAATAGGTTCTTCAGCTGACATGACCACCTCCTCTGTAATACAAGACTGACAGAGGAAAGCGAACAGAGGCCAGTTAGCTTTCTTGAGATTCCAGCGCCCCACCGGTGGATCCTCCCCACAGCTGACCGATGACAGGACTACTGGGAAGTGGTCACTACCACACAGGTCGTCGTGAACCTTCCAGTCAAAGTCCAGCATGAAAGAAAGGATCACACACAGTGAGGTCTAGAACAGAACTAGATCCTGAACCTGGGATAGAGTAGGTAGGTGAGCCATGATTAAAAACACCTAGGTTAAGTTGAGAAAAAACATCTTCTAACATCTGACCTCTGCCATCATAGTGGTCACTACCCCACAGGTGAGCGTGACCGTTAAAATCTCCCATGAAAATAAAGGGAGGGGGCAGCTGATCTACAAGTTAAAAATATCATTACTACAGACCCGCAGGGATGATGACAGGTAAATACTGCATATGGTTATGGTCTTCTTTAAGGTAACCCGAGCTGCGACAGCCTGAAGACAGGTGTCAACACTAACGGGGCTATATAAAAACTGGTTGCTAATGAGAAGAGCCACTCCACCCGAGCGTCTCTCCGAATCAGAGCCTTTATGGATAGCATTAAAACCATTAAGGAGACAGGGTCAGAAGTCTTTAGGTAAGTCTCCTGAAGAGATATTACTGAGGGGTTATAGGACTTGACTAGAAGGCGTAATTCTTCAAAGTTGGTGTGAATACCAAAATTCCACTGAAGCAGAGAGTACATGATTAGGTTTTATGTGGAGGAGAACAGTTCTTTCCCCCCTTTTCCTGTGCTTTGGAAGGAGTCGAAGAAACAGAGTCCCGGGCCTCCTCTGGTTCCTTGGAGATGAGGGGGGGAGGAGCTGCCGCAGCACCAGCTACGACAACTTCCACTCCCTCCATCTGCTCCTCCAATGCAGCATATTTATTTTGAAGGGGGACATCAGTGTCCCCCTTCTGGGCCCGTACGTGCAGCGGTCCCGTAGCCTTCTTAGACTTCTGGGCCGGGGCAGCGTTCCTGCCGCCAGAGTTGGCGGCCTTAGAAGGCTGACCAGAGCCAGAAGCCTTTGTAGTAAGATTGACAGGCTTGGGTGGAGGCTGAGGCTTAGGGGCAGCAGAAGGCGGTGCCGCCGGACCGGTATCGTCCGCCTTCTGCGTTCCCTGGCTCGTCACCACCGGAGGAGGATTACTCTCCAGGGGCGAAGGGATCAGAGGCTCCGCCCCCAACCAAGAAGTTGGGGTTTGACAAGAAAAGTCTTTTGTAGGGCGCTTGCCTGCCACTGCAGCACTGAAAGTATACACAGTGGTGTTATTTGAGTTTGGCGCAGCCTCAGCTGCACCAGGGCCGTCAACCAGTTTTTTGGCGTCCGCAAAGGACAGCCCCTTCTCCACACGCACCTGCTGAATCTTGCACTCGGATATCAAACGAGGGCAATTCTTGTCCGAAGCCATATAAGCCCCCTGGCAATTCACACACAGGGGGATGGCTGAGCAGGACTCAGCAAAGTGTCCAGGCTTAGTGCAGCGGGCGCATAGAGCCTCTGCCTGGCGGCATGTCTTCTTTTCACTTTTAGGGAGTAGTAACCTCCCCAGCTGGTAGTAGGAGCTGTGGGGGTGCCAAACGTCAGGATGATGGTAGGGAGACGGATCTCCCTACCACCTCGTTTGGAAATGAAGCGCCTGACGTAGGTCACCCCCTGTGACTTAAGGTTCCGTACAAGTTCATCTTCAGACAGTTCGGCCAATGCTTGATCTTTAATCACTCCTCTAGAAGAATTCATCGTTTTGTGGGGAGTGACGTCCACTGGAGTGTCTCCGATAGAGGAGAGCCTCAGTAGCCCAAGTGTGCCTGGGTACGGCACTCTACCAGCAAGTCACCAGACCTGAGGTGCTGGGCCTCAGGCCTGCCAACACGGCTCCTGAGGGTCTCCCCTACCAGGAAAGGGTGCAGCTTGGAAACAGGCTTCTCTTTAACTTTGCTGTGAATAATGAGAAAGTGAGGCCAGACGACCGACGCCTGAGGCGTCGCTTCCTCACAATCGGAGTCGCTATCATTCTCAAGGTCAATGTCCGCTTTGGTGCCATTTTTTTTTTTTTTTTTTTTTTTTTGTATTTTCCATATTATAGTATGACAGATATTCATCCCCCGGGGGTCCCCGCCTGCCACCGAGCCCAACAAGGGAAAGTGCATTCGTCGGCGGGTCTCCAACAAACGCACGATGGAGACAGCCCGAAAGATATACTCAGGGGGTTATGCCCGATTGAACCTTCTGAGCCACCGCCTTCTATCACACGGTTGAATGCAGGGGAATACTGGCGTAGAGCACCTAATCAGCAGGAGAGGCTATAGCATGGTGCTCCGTATATCAGCCTGCATGTCAACAATGGGATAGGGGTCAACGTGACAAGAGCCGATTGACTAGGCCGGTACGACTAGCCTCCCGTTTAGGCAGAAGTCAAGGCCAAAGTGGAGTGTTTCAGCCACCAGGATCCTCTTCTCCCCCGACACGGGTCTCCAAGCACGGCAAACACTTGGGATCCAAAGGATCAAAAGGACTCACGAGTATTTTTAAGGACCAATCCAATATGGTAGGACCTGGGTTAGCACAGCTCCTTAAAAACCGGACCAGTGAAAAAGACTGAACAACATATCTGCTGACATCAAGTCCTAATCCTGGACAAAGATGGCACCCTTCTGCTAGCCCACTCAGTCAGGGACCGAGGGGACTACCCACCCATGCCTAGGAGGCCGGTGCCCAGTGGGCAAAAGGACGAAAGAATGGAAGGCTGCCCATCACCAGGACGAATATATCTTGAGGAGAAAAAAAAAATAACATGTGAATGGTTACACTGTTGTGATTTTTTTTAAGGTTATGTGATGACACGAACCTCACCCCATTCTTGTTGGTGTATACACATGCAGCTTTGCCATCAGAACTTATGTACTTATCGCAGTTGTGTATAAAGTATGCAACAGACTGTAAAGTGTCTGGAATGGACTTTCATCATGCTGTCTGTCCTAACAACGGACTTTTAAATCCTAGTGGAAAGCCAGGATAGTCCACTGAAAACAGTGTCTACAGCAGGTGTAGCACAGGCTTGACTATAAATTTCATGTTTGACCGTACTGACCAAATCTAATTTAGGACATCAATTCTAATGCTCATGCATACATCATACAGCATGCACCAATGAAAAAGGGGAGGTGGGTTACTCACTACCAGTTTATATATGAATCACGGAAAAACATGGGATTTTAAGTTTTGATTGGATTTATGAAGGATGGGCTGCTGGCGAACATGGCATGACATTACATGAACGGCACAACTCCACCTACGGTTATGACGTGTCACTGGATTCCTTAGTATGCATGTGAAGATCTGTGTGAAATTCGTGAAAACAGTATTTGAGAGAAACAATTTTTGGGTCAAAATACGGCTTTTTGGGACCTATTTGTTGACTCCCTGTGACCGTGAGCTTCTAATCGGTCACTGAAATTAGTATGATCAGATAGGTTTTGCCTCAAGGTATCCATGGTCCCAGTTAGTCTAGGCAATACCGCCAACTATACTGCAAATTTGTCCCAGAGTTATGAATTTCTGCCCCGCATGCCAAAAACGTCATGTACATGCTCTGGAATGCGCTACGACCAGCCCCATTTCAAAGACTACCGTATTTTGAATACGGTAGACAAAAGCATAGGGTGTGTGGGCGCCCAAATGCCATGACTAGGGAATGATAGATGAGAGGAAGATGAAGAGGTAGGATGACAGATGAGAGAAAGATGAAGAGCCCTAGTGTCTTGCCTCAAGACGGGTCGCAACTCAGCACACGCAACACAAACGATTCTTATACGAGTACACACACATTTTATTCCCTGCAACGTCCCCCTACTCCCTTCGTTCAACCCTTCCTTCTACCCCTCACCCCTCCCTCCGTTAATAGATAAATGGAAACAAAACAAATAAACGATACCAATATGATCAGGTTAACACTTCCGCCGAGTGGAGGAACTAAGCGAAAACACTCACGTCGACAACCAAAAAGAAAAAAGGAAACGATTCGACAGTCTCTAGCGCCGTCCACTAAAACTGTTCACAACATATCCATACACAAGTCTCTGGCGCCGTCTACTAAACAGTTCACCACTCGATTGTTCATGCACAACTCTCTCACGCCGTCTACTATACAGTTCATAATACAAAAGGAAAAAAAACTACACCAAGACAGTGCGAGTGGGGGAGGATAAGTGAAGAAGGCTGAGACCACTGTGGTAAGAAGATGAGCGCTGGCGGCCCCTCCTTCTCGTCCGTTGACCCTTGCTAGTCCTTCAGCCTTGTCGGTACCTTGCCCTTCAACACGCTTCCCTGGTTTGGGACCATCGGCGATAGCGGTCCAGCGAACGTGACGCTATAGGCGACCGTGCATGTCCCACGCCGATCCTAGCCCGGCAAAGTGTGCTTGGCCCAGGTCAGCCCTCCGACTGGTCCAAGACCCGGAACCGTGTAAAGCAAACAAAAGTCTCCTCTGAGACTTACTGCAAGCGCCGCCACCCACAGGCAAAACTAATCCAGTCTCCGGCCTCCAACGACCCGGCAACTGAATCAGCACTGTGTCACTGACACCCACAGTCAGCCACTGACTGCCAACAGCCAGCAAATAGGGACGACCTGGTCCCACCGAATACAGCTGCTAACTAATGTCGAGAACTCTTGGCCGTGACCACACCGCTGCGTGTTACTCCCATGCCCCGCGTATGCAACAAACAAAACACTCATCCGACTCTGCTAACTCACCACATGCCCTAGTCCCTACCTGACCGGTGCTATGGTACTTTCGACTACTCCTACGCGAAACGGTCTCCAACTGTGACAGGGTGCCATCTTGAAAAAAACGTCCACGCGTCATTTGTATTCATGTCAGCAATCGCAGTCATATTCCACTATTATCAAACTAATCAAAAGCGAAAACTAAATGTTCCTAACTTTCAAATGACACTATTTAGCTGGGTTAAAAAGCAATGGTGGTAAAATGGTCATTCAAGAGATGATGTCACAAACGATTTTTTTTTTAATGGTTCCAAAGCAAAATATCGATGACATCCTACTGGTTTTATCAGTAGGGTATTGACAGCTGTGTCCGAACTTTGGTGCCCGTAAGATAAATTTGCAGGATAATGCACTTTTCATGGCGGTACTGCCTACACCAAGTCTGAAGACTGTGGCTTGGATAGTCTTTAACTCATTCTACCCCAGACACAGCACAGGAAGATAAGGATCGACCGTGATAGTTCAAGGGTGATGCCAGAATAGCTTGGCGCCTATGGGCGCCAAGCTATTCTGGCATCACCCTTGAACTATCATGGTCGACCTGTGTCCTGCACTGCAATGCAGTCTTCAGAGGACAACGGCAACATTTGGGGATTTCGGTGATGGGGTAGAATGAGTTAAGAAAATGCCAATAGTAAAGCTTTACCATAATAGACAGTCGAACGATCACCCAGTATATACAATGACTGCTGGAGATTCAAGTACCACAGTTGAAAAATCCCAGCTAGACAACTCTGACTAACCCTAATGACCACCCCACCCCCCTCCCCTCCACCCGTTATTTGGGTTTAACGCCGAGCAGGCAACTAAGGCCATCTCACGGCGGGAAGGTTAAAATCTGGTCAGCCAGACTAAAAGAAAGGTCTTAAGACAAGATGTAAATATACCTTAAAAATATGTCAGACTAAAATGTCGCACAGGTCTTTAAAGAAAACGTCGAAAGACTCTCAAAAAGGTCAAAATAATAGAAACATCATAATCTATAAACGCTCAAATCTTATTAAAAATATGGCACTCTCTCAGAAAACTGAAGATCTTGTCCGGGGGCACATCCCGGAACAAAACCTTCAAGGAGTCTGCCGTGAAATGTTTATACCTTGTGTCGATTAGATCAGCACAAGACAACAAAAAGTGTTGAACAGAGTACTGCTCATCGCAGGCATAACACCATGGACGCTCCTCCTGTTTAAGTAAATAAGAGTGCGTAACATACGTGTGGCCGATGTGGAGCCGAGCCAAGACAGTCTCCTCACGGCGGCTGCCGCAGCGATAAAGTGGACCGTAGGACAACTTAGGAAGGGCTTCATGCAGCTTGTTAGCTTCCTCTTTGTCCCACTCGGACTGCCACTCACGGGCTATGTACGCACTAGCCACATGTCTAAAATCACTATAAACAGTCTGTGTGTCAAGGACAGGGTCATTGCGGGCATCGTTGACAGCAGAAACTGCGATCCTGTTGCCTTCGATGCCCACATGCCCTGGCACCCAAATAAAAATGATATCATAATATTCCTTCATCAAGTCCGCGTGGAGCTCTCTGATCTGCACCAGCAGTGGGTGGTCATTTCCCGTGCCCTGAAGGGCCTGCAGGGCACAAAGAGAGTCAGACAGAATCAGGAAGTTCCTTTCTCTAGATCGATAAGCATGCCTGAGTGCCAGCAGAACTGCCTGCAGTTCTGCACTAAATACAGATGAGTGGTCTGGGAGGCGGTGCTTAAATGGGCGTCTAGGATACCGACAGGACACTGCGGCCACAGCCACTCTCCCATCCTAAGATTTTGACCCATCGGTATAGATACGACAATAGCCAGGAAAAATTGAAAGCAGTTCATTGAGGCTCTGTTGGTATATGGCTGGTGGAGTAGAGTCTTTCTTGTGGGCAGTCAAGTCCAGCAAGATGTCAGGAACTGGTAAGAGCCAAGGTGGAGTGATGTGTTGCAGAGATTCCGAAACTCTGTCCAGGTCCAATCCGGCCGCCTGCAGACGAGGTCGGACACGGAAAGAAAGTGGACGGACAGCTCCCGGATGGGTATCGTAAATCTCTGCAAATGATGGTTTAAAAACACAATCATAGGCAGGATTGTCTGGATGGGCCTTCAGTTTCAGAACGTAGCTGAGCACGAGGCGGATGCGGCGGAGCTTGAGAGAAGGCTCCCCTGCCTCGGCATGCAGACTAGGAACTGGAGACGTCCTGAAGGCCCCAAGATATAACCACAGACCCTGATGGTGAATTGTGTTCAGACGCTGTAGCACAGACTTGGAAGCTGAGCCATACACCACAGAGCAGTAATCCAGTTTGGACCGAACAAGGGCCCGGTACAGACGAAGTAAGACAGTACGGTCCGCACCCCAGTCAGTACGACCGACGACACGAAAAATGTCGAGAGCCTTCTGACAAGAGGTTCTAAGGTAATTAATATGGTTGCGGAAGGTAAGTCTTTTGTCAAAAATGACCCCCAGAAACTTTGCCTCCTTGGCCACCTTAATTGGCACTCCAGCAATGCTCAGGCTAGGTTCTGGAAAAAATTTCGTCTGGTTAGTAAAATGCACACAAACAGTCTTGGAGGGCGAGAACTTGAATCCATTGAGAGACACCCACCGCTGGATGCGATCAACGCACAGCTGCAAGCGCCTCTCAAGGGACGCAAGTCCTCGACCACGTGCGCACAAAGCAAAGTCGTCAACAAACAAAGAGCATTCAGAATCATCCTTGACGGCCTTTACAATGTTATTAATTTTAATACTAAAAAAAACAGGAGATAGAATGCTGCCCTGTGGGACACCCATCTCCTGTTCAAAGGAGTCGGAGAGGGTGGAGCCCACACGGACATGGAGCGACCGGTTAGTCAAAAGATTGTGAATAAAAACGTGCAGGTGCCCTATAAAACCCATGTCCAACAAGTCAGACATTATGCCATACTTCCAGGTAGTGTCATACGCCTTCTCAAGATCGAAGAAAATTGCATAGACATGCTGCTTGTTGACAAAAGAATCTCGAATAAATGATTCAAAGCGGACTAAATAGTCAGTTGTACTACGGAAGCGCCGGAAAGAGCGGAGCGGGGACAAAAAAGGGGCACGCAACCCTCGCTCCGAAACCTCGGAGCGTGGGGGACGCGTGTCAAAGTCATACCGGGCCCACCTGGTCGATACGGGGCGGGGGGCGGGGGGGGGGGAGGGGACAGCAAAGTGTCTCTCCAGGCCCACTCAGGCAATTCGGAGCAGGGAGGGGACAGAAATGGGGCACGCGACCCCCGCTCCGAAGCCTTGGAGCAAGGGGGTCGCGTGTCAAAGTCACACCGGGCCCGCCTGGTCGATATGGGGCAGGTGGGGGGGGGGACGTAAACGTAGCTCGCCGGGCCCGCTCGTAAGAATCAGAGCGGGGGGGGGGGGGGGGGGGGCAGCACCTCTACCGGCCTCGGGTCACGCGCGAGGGAGAGCTTCTATATCTACTTCTTTTCTCTGTCTCATTACGTTTGCGCTCGTCACACCGGGCCCGTTCGGGAGAAATGGAGTGGGGGTGGGGGTGGGTGTGGACGAATGCTCAGCTCGCCTGGCCCACTCGGGAGATACGGAGCGAGGGGGGGGGGTGGGGGGGTGGGGGGGGCGGCAGACTCAAGGAGCTCAAGCCACGCACCGAAGAAACGGAGCGTGGGGAGCGTGACTCTGAACCTCGCCTGCCCTGCTCAGAAGACTCGGAGCGGGGAGGGAGTTCCTGAGCGGTTAAGATAGACGAAGGGGACTTACCTGCGGGCCGGACGGCCCAGACGACTGAGCGAAGTGGGGCCCATGGAGCCGACGGAGCGACGCCAACGTGCGGAGAAGTCCGGGGAGACTGTCCTGTCCGGGAAGGCCGGTCACGTCTGTAGAAGTCCCACAACTGAGACCACCGGTCCTCACTCCACTCGGCACACACGTCCCGTCTGAAGAGCAGCCTGAGCATGGCAGGCAGGTGTCGTGGGCGTCAGAAGGCCACTGAAAATCTCCACAAAGGAGGCAGGACTTCAAAACAGAAGCCTCCATAGCGTCCGCTGCACACCGTCCGCAGGACGGAACACACTTAAGCGCTGAACTCAGCCCACGAGGCACAAAGTCGCGTGAGCAGATTCACAAGCCGCAGCCAAGGAAGTCAAACCGATCGAAACTGGTCGGCGCTAAGTCCAACACAGAAACGTTGAAGTGTAGAACACACCAACGAAACAGAGTCCGAGGAGATAGTCTAATCCCACGGCAAAAGCCAAAAGTTCGTAGTAGTAACCACAGAAGACACCGGTCTTTCCTTTCCGAAAATCGTTAGCAAGGCACAAACCCGACCGACCACAGTCGAGCTAAGAGTGAAACTGGCAGGAAATCGCCCTACGCATGCCGGGATAGGGTGGTAAGGGAAGGCCACCTGGGGCCCCTATGTCTGGATCCCCGGTGTCTCCTCCCCAGTTGTGTAGGGGACACAACTTTGGGCTGAAATCGATAGCCTATTCCATATAGTAATGCCATCGGTATGAGAAGTATCAGGGCAGACAAGAGGGCCTACACAGACAGCCTGGCAGGCAGCGGCACCATGAAACAGCTCTACGACATTACCAGAAGATTGTCGGGCAAGTATGGTTAGGTTATTTGGGTTTAACGCCGAGCAGGCGACTAAGGCCATCTCACGGCGGGATGGGTAAAAATCTGGTCAGCCAGACTAAAAGCAAGGTCTTAAGACAAGATGTAAATATAGATTAAAAATCTCAGGCTAAAATGTCGCACATGTCTGGAAAAGAAACGTCTACAGACTCTCAAAAAGGGCAAATAAAAAAATTCACATAGTCTATGAATGCTCAGATCTTGTTAAAAATATTGCATTCTCTCAAAAAATTGAAGATTTTGTCCGGGGGAACATCCCGGAACAAAACCTTCAAGGAGTCTGCTGTGAAGTGTTTATATCTGGTGTCAATTAGGTCAGCACAATACAGCAAAAAGTGTCGAACAGAAAACTGCTCATCACAGGCAAAACACCATGGACGCTCATCCTGTTTAAGTAAGTAAGAGTGCGTAACATATGTGTGCCCGATGTGGAGCCGAGCAAGGACAGTCTCCTCACGGCGGCTGCCGCAGCGGAAAGGTAGACTGTCAGACAACTTAGGAAGAGCTTCATGAAGCTTGTTCCCTTCCTCTTTGTCCCACTCGGACTGCCACTCGCGGGCTATGTACGCACTAATAACAGGTTTAAAATCACTATAGACAGTCTGTGTGTCAGGGACAGGGTCACTGCGGGCACTGTTGGCAGCAGAATCTGCGATTCTGTTGCCTTCGATGCCCACATGGCCTGGGACCCAAATAAAAATGATGTCATAATATTCCTTCATCAAGTCCGCGTAGAGCTCTCTAATCTGCACCAGCAGTGGATGGTCTGTTCCCGCGCCCTGAAGGGCCTGCAGGGCAGAAAGAGAGTCAGACAGAATCAGGAAGTTCCTTTCCCGAGACTGATAGGCATGCTTGAGTGCTAGCAGAATGGCCTGCAGTTCTGCACTAAATACAGAGGAATGGTCAGGGAGACGGAGCTTAAATGGGCGTCTAGGATGGCGAGAGGACACTGCAGCCGCAGCCACTCTTCCATCCTCAGACTTGGACCCATCCGTATAAAGACGACAATAGCCAGGAAAAATTGAAAGGAGTTCATTGAGGCTCTGTTGGTATATGGCTGGTGGAGTACAATCCTTCTTGTGGGCAGTCAAGTCCAGCAAGATGTCATGAACTGGTAGTAGCCAGGGTGGAGTGACGTGTTGCAGAGATTCCGAAACTTTGTCCAGGTCCACTCCGGCCGCCTGCAGATGAGGTCGGACACGGAAGGAAAGTGGACGGACAGCTCCCGGATGGGCATCGTAAATCTCTGCAAACGACGGGTTAAAAACACAATCATAGGCAGGATTTTCTGGATGGGCCTTCAGCTTCAGAACGTAGCTGAGCATGAGGCGGATGCGGCGGAGCCTGAGAGAAGGCTCCCCTGCCTCTGCATACAGACTAGGAACTGGAGATGTCCTGAAGGCTCCCAGACATATGCGCAGACCTTGATGGTGAATTGTGTTCAGACGCTGCAGAACAGACTTGGAAGCCGAGCCATATACCACAGAGCCGTAATCCAGTTTGGACCGAACAAGGGCCCGGTACAGTCGAAGTAAGACGATGCGGTCTGCACCCCAGTCAGTACGACCAACGACATGAAGAATGTCGAGGGCCTTCCGACAAGAGGTTCTAAGGTAGTTAACATGGTTGCAGAAGGTCAATCTTTTGTCAAAGATGACCCCCAAAAACTTAGCCTCTTCAGCCACCTTAATTGGCACTCCAGCAATGCTCAGGCTAGGTTCTGGAAAAAATTTCGTCTGGTTAGTAAAATGCACACAGACTGTCTTGGAGGGCGAGAATCTGAATCCATTGAGAGACACCCACACCTGGATGCGATCAACGCACAGCTGCAAGCGCCTCTCAAGGGACGCAAGTCCTCGACCTCGTGCACACAAAGCAAAGTCGTCCACAAACAAAGAGCATTCAGAATCATCCTTGACGGCCTTTACAATGTTATTTATTTTAATGCTAAATAAAACAGGAGAGAGAATACTGCCCTGCGGGACACCCATCTCCTGTTCAAAGGAGTCGGAGAGGGTGGAGCCCACA
>BTPG01000001.1:176376163-176450556 GCA_036245525.1 Semisulcospira habei
AGGTGTCGATGCTAACGGGGCTACATAAAATTTGGCTACTAATGAGAAGAGCCGCTCCACCCGAGCGCCTCTCCGAATCAGAGCCTTTATGTATAAAATTAAAACCATTAAAAGACACAGGGTCAGAAGTCTTCAGGTAAGTCTCCTGAAGATTGATTGATTGATTGTACATTGCTTAACGTCCCGACAGCAACAAGGCTTTCTCAGGACGTGCCTGCACTGCTTGTGAAAAAAAACTAAACAGAACATTGAATGTATGTCGCCAACCGGTCCAATACGTTAAATAAACCTAACACATGGGGCTAAATAAAGCTAAGACCATTTAGCAACACACATCCAATATCAAGAGCTACAGGCAGTGCAGACAGTAGGGAGAGTTTTAAAAAGGCAAATAAGGTGAATGGACCTCGGGTAGACAGAAACACATGCCCCAGAATAGAGAGAAAAACCCACCCTGTGGGGCTGACCAGGGTGACCCTGGGAACTAAAAAATACCTAACCCCACCCAAGTCCCCCAGGGCAGACCCGGGTGGGGGGTCTCCTGAAGAGATATGACTGAGGGGTTATAGAACTTGACTAAAAGACGTAATTCCTCAAAGTTAGCTCGAAAACCACGACAATTCCACTGAAGCAAAGAGTCCATGATTAAGTCTGATCTGGGGGTAAGGAGTTTTTCCCCCCTTTTTCCTTTACCTTGGAAGGAGTTGAAGAAACAGAGGGGGGCCGGCTCCCGGGCCTCCTCTGGTTCTTCGGCGAGGAAGGGGGTGGAGCTGCCGCAGCATCAGCAACAACAACTTCCACTCCCTCCATCCGCTCCTCCAGTGCAGCATATTTGTTTTGAAGGGGCACATCTGTGTTCCCCTTCTGGGCCCGTGCGCACAGCGGTCCCATAGATTTCTTAGACTTCTGGTCCTGGGCAGCGTTCCTGCCGCTAGAGTTAGCGGCCTTAGAAGGCTGACCAGAACCAGAAGCCTTTGGAGTTGACTGACTAACAGGTTTGGGTGGGGGCTGAGGCTTAGGGGCAACAGAAGGCGGCACAACCGGACCGGCAGTGTCCGCCTTCTGCGTTCCCTGGCTCCTTGTCACCACCGGAGGAGGGTTACTCTCCAGGGGCGAGATGAGCCGAGGCTCCGCCCCCAACCAAGAAGTTGGGGTCTGACATGAAAAGTCTTTGGTGGGGCGCTTGCCTGCCACCGCTGCACTAAAAGTATACACTGAGGTGTTAGAGGTTGGGGCAGCCGCAGCTGCACCAGGGCCTTCAACCAGTTTTTTGGCATCCAGAAAGGACAGCCCCTTCTCCACACGCACCTGCTGAATCTTGCACTCGGATATCCAACGAGGGCATTTCTTATCCGAAGCCATATGCGCCCCCTGGCAATTCACACACAAGGGGGTGGCTGTGCAGGACTCAGCAGAGTGTCCGGGCCTAGTGCAACGGGCGCATGAAGCCTCTGCCTGACGGCATGTCTTCTGCCCATGGCCATACTTTTGGCACTTAAAGCACCGGAGGGGAAGAGGGACGTACTTTTTCACTCTCAGGGAGTAGTAACCTCCCCAGATGGTAGTAGGAGGGGTGGGGGTGCCAAACGTCAGGATGATGGTAGGGAGACGGATCTCCCCACCACCTCGCTTGGAAGCGAAGCGCCTGACGCAAGTCACCCCCTGAGACTTAAGGTTCCTTACAAGTTCATCTTCTGACAGTTCTGCCAAAGCTTGATCTTTGATTACGCCTCTTGACGAATTCATAGTTTTGTGGGGTGTGACTTCCACAGGAGTGTCTCCGATGGAAGAGAGCCCCAGTAGCCCGCTGGAGTGTGCCCGAGTACGGCACTCCACCAGCAAGTCACCAGACCTGAGGCGCTGGGCGTCAGGCCTGCCAACACGGCTCCTGAGGGTCTCCCCCACCAGAAAAGGATGCAGCTTGGTAACTGGTTTCTCCTTCACCTTGCTATGGACAATGAGGAAGCGAGGCCATACGGCCGACGCCTGAGGCGTCGCTTCCTCACAGTCTGAATCACTGTCATGTGCAATGTCGGTGTCTATGCGCCGTTTCTGTGCTAGTTTTGGTTTTTTGGTTTTATCCATATTATATTAGTAGAGATATTCATCCCCCGGGGGTCCCCGCCCGCCACCGAGCCCAACAAGGGAAAGTGCAACTGTCGGCGGGTCTCCAGCCGACGCACAATGGAGACTGCCCGAAAGATATACTCAAGGGGGTAAGCCCGATTGAACCGTTTGAGCCACCGCCTTCTATCACACCGTTGAATGCAGGGGAATACTGGCGTAAAGCACCTAATCAGCAGCAGAAGCTATAGCATGGTGCTCCGTATAGCAACCCGCATGTCAACAGTGGGATAGGGCTCAACGTGACAAGAGCCGATTGACTAGGCCGGTACGACTAGCCTCCCGTTTAGGTAGAAGTCAAGGCCGAAGTGGAGTGTTGGCACCAGTGAGCCGCAGCCCAAAGGGAACCTCAGCCACCAGGATCCTCTTCTCCCCCGACACGGGTCTCCAAGCACGGCAAACACTTGGGATCCAAAGGACCAAAAAATCACGAGTATTTTTAAGGACCAATCCAACATGGTACGACCTAGGTTAGCACAGCTCCTTAAAAACCGGACCAGTGAAAAGGCTGAACAACATATCTGCTGACATCAAGTCCTAATCCTGGACAAAGATGGCACCCGTCCGCTAGCCCACTCAGTCAGGGACTGAGCGGACTACCCACCTACGCCACGTGGAGGCCGGTGCCGGGTAGGCTCGGGCAAGTATGGCCATACAGAAAGACCAGTAAAAGACAAAGAAGGCAAGCCTATTGCAGACAGAGCAGACCAACTCGACAGATGGGCCGAGTATTTTGAAGAGTTACTGAACAGACCCAGCCCACCCGACCCCCCAGACATCCAGCCAGCAGAGACCGACCTACCCATCAGCTGTGACAGACCCAGCCGGGAAGAGATCAGAAGAGCAGTGGCATTTTTGAAGAACGGCAAAGCAGCAGGGCCAGATGGCATCCCAGCGGAGTCTCTGAAAGCAGACCTAGAGACAACAGTAGAGATGCTGTACCCACTGTTTGGAAAGATCTGGGAAGAGGAGGTGATGCCGGCTGACTGGAAGGAGGGGTACCTAATCAAGCTTACCAAGAAAGGCGACCTCAGCAAGTGTTCCAACTACAGAGGAATCACCTTGCTGTCAGTACCAGGAAAGGTCTTCAACAGGATCATCCTGGAGAGAATGAAGAGCTCCATTGACACCCAGCTGAGAGACCAGCAAGCAGGATTCAGGAAAAACCGATCATGTACAGACCAGATCGCCACTCTCCGCATCATCGTGGAACTGTCTCTGGAGTGGAGCTCCCCGCTGTACGTCAACTTTGTGGATTACGAGAAAGCATTTGACAGCGTGGACCGAGAGACTCTGTGGAAACTCCTCCGACACTACGGTGTACCCACAAAGCTCGTCCGCCTGATCAAGAGAAGCTACGATGGTATGACATGTCGCATGATCTACAAAGGGCAGTTCACGCTCCAGGTCAGAACTGGTGTCAGGCAGGGGTGTTTGCTGTCTCCGTTCCTCTTCCTACTGGCCATAGACTGGGTCATGAAGAGGACCACAGAGCACAAAGTGGAATACAGTGGACACTGTGGACACAGCTTGACGACCTTGATTTTGCAGACGACTTGGCTTTACTGTCCCACACTCATCAACAAATGCAGGGCAAGACCACGAGGCTTGCTGACATCTCGTCCCAAGTGGGCAAACAGAAACAGAAAACAAAGACAATGAGGCTGAACGCAACCAGGGAAGAACCAGTCTTGCTTGCTGGCACCCTGTTGGAGGAGGTGGAATCCTTCACCTATCTCGAGAGCATCATAGACAAAAAAGGCGGCACTGATGCAGATGTCAGAGCACAAATCGGTAAAGCCAGAGCAGCCTTTCTCCAGTTGAAAAAAGTGTGGAGTTCCAGAGAGCTGTCACAACACACCAAAGTCCGGATTTTCAAATCCAACGTAAAAGCAGTTCTCCTATATGGAACAGAGACTTGGAGATTGACAAAAACCACAGTCAACAGAGTACAGATCTTCGTAAACAGTTGCCTTAGAAGAATTTTGAAAATCCACTGGCCAGAGAAGATCAGCAACGTCAGACTCTGGGAGAGAACAGAGCAGATAACAGCAGAGAATGAAATTGGGCGAAGAAGATAGGGATGGATTGGTCACAGTCTGAGAAAGCCAGCATCCAGTATCACTAGGCAGGCATTGTCAGGGAACCCCCAGGGAAAGAGAAAAAGAGGCAGGCCAAGAAACACCTGGCGTCGAGACCTCCAAGCAGACATCAAGAGACTGGGAACCACCTGGAGTAAAATCGAAGAAGAAGCACAGGACAGGAGTCGCTGGAGGTCTCTCGTCGATGCCATACCCGGGGAGGGGTGACAGGCATAAGTAAGTAGTAAGTAAGTAATGCCATCGGTAATGTATTTGGAGAAAACAATTAACTGTCTTTGAGAATGCAATGTGTACAAGTGAAGTGAAGTGTTGCAGGGTGACCATACCTCTTTCTGCACACTCCTGTGTGTCAGGAAAACCAATGGACCAGAAATGTTCAGGTGTGCTTGGTGGAGCATGGTGTGCACGATGCCTTGAACAGTGTGTCATCTTTGCTTGGGCCTCATCGTCTGTCAAACCAGCACTGCGATAATACTAAAAAATACAAATGTATTTCTGTAAATAGTTGTGACATATTTGAAGTAATCGGCTATGTTCACATTTTCCCTCTAAATGATCAATCAGTCTTCTTAATAATAATAATAATAATAATAATAATACATAGTTCTTGTATGCGCTGTTCTCCAGGAAAACACTGGACTCACTGCGCATGCACAACAGCACACCCTCTCTCTCAGACACACGCACGATTATACACTATTTTAAACCACTCATCTCTTACACCTTACATTCACTTCCTCTAGGATCAGAATAAAAGGCAGTCAACAGTTAGCTAAAGATGAGCTAAGTGTTAAATGCCCAACAGAAAAGAAGTCTTTAAGTGAGCTTTGAACTGTGACAATTTGGGGCTAAAAAGGTGAAAGAACGCTCCCCGACAGTTTTCATGTTAAGCTTCGGGATTTTAAAAAGTTTTACACTAGAGGAACGGAGGGTGCGTGATGGCTGATAAACAGACAGCTTGGCAGAAGGACATTACTCACATCTTACTTAAGGACATTACTCACATCTTAAAGTATACACTACAACCAGCCAGTTATAAACATGTCTGCAACATAAATCAACAGTATTCTCATTCATCGTTATGTACTATTTTACTTGCATTAAAGTGCAGTTCTGGAAAGTGTCAGCTGTAAGCCACGTGCCTTAGGTTTGAGGATAAAAGTGCTGTGATTTTCTTGTCCCATGTTACCGTGCCACGTACTTGGGCCATTTAAACTGAAAGTTTCTCCTGACAGATTTTCCCATTTAACGCACATTTAAAGTGCCTCTAATGTCGGCTTTTGAAGTACAATTGTATCGGTAGACTGTTAACTTCTGATTTCAATGATACAATGTTATTTTGCTCTAAGGAGAACCGATCAGCCATTATGACTGAAGAAAGGATCAGAGAAGCTTGATTTTCCGATCACTGACGGAAACGCTCCGGAAAGACCCGAGCAATGGCGGTAATCATGGTGGCAGACATCTTTCCAAAAGTCCCACAACTCTTACTATAAATTTCTGACATTTCTTCTGGTCACGGTGGCAGCAAATAGTACACCTATCTATTTGAACCTGAAATTCCAGCTGGTCAGCAAGTAAGGCATGTTGGACAACAGGACGACAAACTTCACAACGTGCAGCATCTGCAAAGCACATACTAGTGTGTCGGAGAAGCGTCGCCTTACCGATAGATTTACAGGTAGACAGGCCGGTCTACAATTACTGTATAGATCTGTAATAGACGGCATTCGGTAGCATGGCACCGCTATGTCAGGCTGTATCACAAGATTCAAGATACTCGTACAGCATAATAAGGTTTTTAAACCACTCTAGTGAGATTCAATCACCTAAACACCGATGTAAGAATCTATCTATACACACAATATAGCACTGTGTTTATTTCAATACAGCATAAAGTTCTATACCCTGACCTATAACAACTGCAGTAAAAGTAGCTGCACAACATCAACACTGACCTCTATACACTCTTGACAACTGAAGCCCTTAAGTTTTTGGCGGTCAGCCTGCTTCCTCACCACCTCTGTGTATGCATACTTCCTATGGTCTTTCTTCAATGGGGCTCTGCACAATCACACAAGCAAGTGACAAACTTGCAACAATGTGTATCAGTAGTGATTAACTATCATATTCATGACAGAAATAACTTAAGTACATTATCTCTGATTTACAATGTACTGCTCAAAGACAGTACTGAGTGCATAATTTCCTTGACAGCATGTATTGTCACACCTTGACATTATTAGTTGTAATACGAGTTGGGCTTTGCCAGTGGCTCTTGTCAACTCATGAGTCGGATCAGGGAGTTAAGTGTCAAAGGTAAAGTTGATGGCTTTAGCAGAGACTTTTACCTTTGACACTGAACTCCCTAACAGAACCACTGGCAAAGCCTAACTCATAACATGACTTTGTCTTCAATGATAAAAATATATATGCACAAAGGATCAACTTGGTCTGAACTTTCAGTTAGAAACCATACAACTTTAAAAGTTCTTTCAAAATATACTGCTTTCATGTATTCCTTTGTTTTTTTATTTAACACATTCCTTGCAATATTGTCCAAACATCTTCATGCATGTTACCAATTATAAACTTGTCATTTGGGAAAAATGTGGGCGTTACGCACCGATATAAGATGTACCCACTCCATAAAATTTTCCCTTATTTGACACATATGGATATATTGTGTAACAAGCAAATTTATATTCATGAACTTGCTTGATATACCTTCCTTCCCAAAATAAGTTGCAGACCAGTGTTACGTTTGTGGTTGTGTTGTTCTGTGAGAGCATGCATGCATTCATCATAGGAAACGATCCGATGTTTGTTTGGGCTGTCATGATTGCGAATCACGTGCCTTTTTAGTAAGATTCGCTATCGTTCGCACAGAGAGCGGAATTGATTGTCTTTTGATACACAGAGTTGAATCCCGAAGATTTTAGAAACCGCTCAGTAATCACCATTATGTGTTACGAAAAATCGTGAAACTTCCAGAGAATTCGGGCAAGGTTGTGAACTGTTAAGCTTACTCTTGTGCGATGTCACTACACACCGGGATTTCCCAAAACTGAGGTTGAAATTAGCAGTCAGATTTTATAGACTATTGTAGTCTATACTCGAGTATTCATTTTTATAAATATATACGAGTGTTGGTTACATATTCTTTTCTGATTGGTTGTGTTGTATGAATTTGCTCGATTATTCTGGAAAGCATAACACTATAAAAGATCATAGATGGTGCTAGGAAGCACGTGTGTACATTGTCAGTTGTAGAATTGCGGTGTATCATAGGCACATTTACATTGAGAGAGATACGCAAGGTATCGTGGTACATTGTCAGTGATGGAGTTAATGCAGTATATAGTGTGTACATTGTATGAGAGACGCATTGTGTCAAAGTGTTGACATTTTGAAGAGGAGAAATTGTATCAGTGTTGGTGCATTTGTGAATGCATTGTTTGGAGATTGCATCGCAGAAATAAAATATTGTTGGAACTGTTACTCCAGTGTGGTCTACATCCTTAAGCCACGTGTTACACCCACTTGCCAAAAGAAGAAGCTGAAGATTATACGCAGTTGAGAGCCACCCTGCCAAGACAGTACGACTTCACTGAAGAGGGTTACAGGCGACGATTTCGAAACTGCAAGCCTGAAGAAGGAGAAACACCAGCCTATTCATTGAAAGCTACCTGGAGAAATGGATGGAGCTGGCTGGTTTGAACAAGGACTACCAGGACCTGTGTGATCTCACGTCAAAGAACAAGTCCTCAACGCATGTTCTAAGGACCTGGCCGCCCGATTCAGGGAGCAAAAGGACCAGTCCCTAAAGGCCCTGGCTGACTTAGCTCAAAGATACCTGGATGCCCACAACATGAAGTTTGGGCCCGGTAAGCCGCAGCACGGGCCTGCACGAGCAGAAGAAATCCACAACGTCAGAGACACCCCGAAACACTTGCCGATGGAGAGCCCAACGTGTTTTCTTTGTGGAAAGAAAGGTCACAAGGCGATACGATGCCCTTCCAAGGATGTTCTCCGAGGCGATAATACCAGAAGACCCAACCAAGATCGCGGGATAGCAGGCAGAAGTAGTACCTCGTCTCAACACAGAGCCGCCGCTGTCTCTTGGCTTGACTTCGCGAACGAAGATTCTATAGGGGTTGTCCACAATGACTGCAGGCATGCTCATGACTGTGGAGGCCGATCCGGGACAGGCAGGTTCGACCGCAGTGGCTGCAGGGGAAGGTCTGGCCAGGGTTCTGAGTTGCGGCATCTCTGTTTTTTCTCCTGAGCCGCTTGTCTTTAAGGCTAGCTCTGCAAGAGTCCTCAAAGGAGACAGCTGCCTTGTAAATGGTGGAGCGCCAGGTGTCACGATCCGCAGCAAGCGAAGACCACTGGCGGTGGTCGATTTGGCAGGCACTAAGTGACTTCTTGAGACAGTCTTTGTATCTCTTCTTTGGTGCCCCTCTGCCTCTGTGTCCAGTGGCGAGCTCACCGAACAGGGTGATCTTGGGTAGGCGATGATCCTCCATCCTGGAGACGTGCCCAACCCAGCGGAGCTGTGTCCGCAGCAGCAAAGCCTCGATGCTCACAGTTTCTGCCTGTTCAAGGACCTCAACGTTTGTGACATAGTCACTCCAGTGAATGCCAAGGATTGTACACAGGCAGCGCTGGTGGAAGCGTTCGAGGAGTCGTAAATGGCTGCGGTAGAAGGCCCAGGACTCGGAACCATACAGCAGGGTGGAGAGGACGACAGCTCTGTACACGCTAATCTTGGTGCCTGTTTTCAGCTGTTGATTGTGCCACACCTGCTTGTATAGACGCCCAAAAGCGCTGTTTGCTTTTGCCAGCCTGCTGTCCAGCTCCTTGTCCAGCTTAGCGTCTGATATGATGATGCAGCCAAGGTAGGTAAACTGGTGCACTGACTTCAGTTCAGACTCGCCGATGGTGATGTGGGGAGGGCGATGCTCTACCTTGGGTGCCGGCTGATGGAGGACCTCTGTCTTTTTCAGACTGACCTCGAGTCCAAAGAGCTGGGCAGCGTCTGCAAAGCAGGATGTGATGCGCTGCAGGGCTCTCTGTGTGTGTGTAACGAGGGCAGCATCGTCAGCAAAGAGCAGCTCACGAATCAGTTGGTCTAGGGTTTTGGTGTGGGCCTGCAGTCGTCTGAGGTTGAACAGGCTGCCATCGAGACGATACCTGATGTACACTGCATCGTCATCGTCGAGGTCCACTGTGGCCTGCTTCAACATCATGCTAAAAAGATGGTGAAGAGGGTCGGTGCCAGCACACAGCCCTGCTTCACACCGTTGAGAATGGGGAATGGTTCTGAGAGGTCACTGTTGAGTCTGACCTGGCTTTGCTGGTCCTCGTGTAGCTGGACGATCATGCTGAGGAACTTTGGGGGACAGCCAAGTCGCTCCAGGATCTGCCACATGCCTTGCCTGCTCACAGTGTCGAACGCTTTTGTTAGGTCGACAAACGTTACGTACAGCCCTTTGTTCTGCTCACGGCACTTCTCCTGAAGCTGTCTCAGCACAAAGACCATGTCAGTGGTGCTCCTGTTGGCTCTGAAGCCACACTGGCCCTCTGGGAGGTGGTCTTCTGCAATGGCAGGTACCAGCTGATTCAGGAGCAGCCTTGCAAGAATTTTCCCGGCAATGGACATAAGGGTAATTCCACGGTAGTTGGAGCAGGCAGACTTCTCTCCTTTGTTCTTGTACAGGGTGATGACGACTGCATCACATAGATCTTTTGGTAGTGTTCCTTCCTCCCAGCAGCAGAGAAAAAGGTCATGGAGCTTGTTGTGCAGTGCTGGGCCTCCATGTTTCCAGATCTCTGGTGGGATACCGTCAATGCCTGCTGCTTTGCCACTCTTGAGCTGGTGGATGGCTGTGAGGGTCTCTTCAGCAGTGGGCGGTTCGTCTAATTCGACCTTAACTGGGAGGTGTGGGATTTGGAGAATGACTGCTTCTTGAACAGTGCGCTCAGCGCTGAAGAGGTCCTGAAAGTATTCTGACCAGCGGTTCAAGATGGAGTTATTATCTGTGAGGAGTGCCTGTCCATCAGCGCTTCGCAGGGGACTTTGTATCAGGTGCCTGGGGCCATACACTGCTTTCAGTGCTTCGTAGAAGCCCCTGTAGTCACCGTTGTCAGTGCAAAGCTGGGTTCTCTGTGCGAGTCTGGTCCACCACTCGTTCTGGAGATCTCTGAGCTTGCGCTGGAGACTGCTACAGACCAGGCGGAAGGCAGACTTCTTCACAGGGCAGGAAGGCTGGGCTAGGTGGGCCTGATGGGCAGCTCTTTTTTTTTGTTAGGGCAATGTACTTTTTTTTTTTACTGTACTGTACTTTGTACTGGCCAATGAAGTGACATCATAATAATATAGTGACTGTGAGTATGGAGAAAGGCAAGTGACACCGGAGCTGATCGAGTCTTTCAGAAAGATTGGACGCATCCCAGTTGGCGATGGAGCTATATTCTTACCAGTCTCAAACATCACGCTGCCTAAGAATAAAGTGCCGAACATGCCGGTGGTGTCAGGATTCGTTGGCAACACATCAGTGAGACTGAGAGTGCTGAGAGACACCGGTTGTAACTGCATCATCATGAGAGAGGACCTAGTAGCAGAAGATCAGAAGCTACAGGATTAGACAACCCTCATCTTGGCCGACGGAACTGGGAGAGTTATCCCCCTTGCAAAGGTCAGTGTCGACACCCCATACTTGACAGGAGAGGTGAAGGTGCTATGCGTGAAGACCCCTCTTGGCTTGACTTCGCGAACGAAGATTTTATAGGAGTTGCCCACGACGTCTGCAGGCTTGTTCGTGGCTGCGGAGGCCAATCCGGGACAGGCAGGTTCGACCGCAGTGGCTGCAGGGGGAGGTATGGCCAGGGTTCTGAGTTGCGGCATCTCTGTTTTTTCTCCTGAGCCGCTTGTCCTTAAGGCTAGCTCTGCGAGAGTCCTCAAAGGAGACAGCTGCCTTGTAAATGGTGGAGCGCCAGGTGTCACGGTCCACAGCAAGCGAAGACCTCTGGTGGTGGTCGATTTGGCAGGCACTAAGTGACTTCTTGAGACAGTCTTTGTATCTCTTCTTTGGTGCCCCTCGGTCACGGTGTCCAGTACCAAGCTCGCCGAACAGGGTGATCTTTGGTAGGCGATGATCCTCCATCCTGGAGACATGCCCCGCCCAGCGGAGCTGTGTCCGCAGCAGCAAAGCCTCGATGCTCACAGTTTCAGCCTGTTCAAGGACCTCGATGTTGGTGACATAGTCACTCCAGTCTTCTTCTTCTTTTCGTTCGCAGTGGGCTATACGGTCAGTCCAGCACCGGCGATGAATGACGTCGTTTTCTCCAGGTCTTCTCGACTGCCGTAGAGTTTGGTCTGCAGTGGAGTTGGCGACGGCCACACTTCTTTTCTTTCATCGTCCAGTAGGGGGCATCTCTGGAGAATATGTTCCGCTGTTTGGTCTTCCTGACCACAGGCGCAGGTTGGTGATGGCGCCAGCTTGAGCTTTCTGTTCATGTGAGCGTTCAGTCTGTTGTGGCCGGTACGCAGTCTGATCAGGACGACTTGCTGCTCTCTGGTCATTGTGTGGTAGTCATCTCTGTTTGACCTCGACCTCATCAATGTCTTGATGATTGTCTTTTGCTCACTATAGCCAACGCTGTTTTCTTGTTGATCTTTTGTGGCTCCTTCTTTCGCCAGCTCGTCTGCCCTTTCATTTCCTGGTACCCCACAGTGGGCTGGTATCCACTGGAGAACAACTCTTCTGGTCTGTCTGACCTTCTGCAAAGCTCTGGTCAGCTGGGGGAGTTTGTCGTTCTCGAGGGCCTGAAGGACTGAAAGGGCATCGGAGAAGAAGACAACTTGATAGCATGGGTCTGTAGAATTCTGAACCATGGAGGCGGCCTGCATAAGTGCTTCGGTTTCTGCTTTGTAGTTTGTGCAGTGTTTGCCGGTGGCTACACTGGATGTGGCTGTATGTCCCCCTGGGAACTGGATCAGGATGCCAGCACCTCCATTGGAAACGGCATTTGTTGCTGATCCATCAGTGTAGATGTGGATCCATGCCTCCTTTGGGTACTGTTCGTCGATCAGGGCTAGGGTGAGTGCCCGTCGAACGGTGTCATCCTGACTGTCTCCTGAGGCAGCATGTGGGACACTGGTGCAGATCTGGATGTCTGGTTTGTCCACTGCCCAAGGGTTTTCCACTTCTTTTGTGATCAGAGGTAGAGTACTCTGTGGAAGGACTTCCCTGTACTGTCGAGAAAGTCGCATGCTCTCATGGACAAAGCTGCTTCTTTTGAGCCGGTTCTTGGTGAAGTTGCTTAGTCTGTGCTTCATGGGGTGGTCGGGCAAGCACCTGAGCTTCTCCGCCTGTACCATAGTTT
Organism: Semisulcospira habei; assembly: GCA_036245525.1. NCBI lineage: Eukaryota > Metazoa > Mollusca > Gastropoda > Semisulcospiridae > Semisulcospira > Semisulcospira habei. The sequence goes on from BTPG01000001.1 coordinate 176,388,781, forward strand.
TGGCTTCTCTCCTCTGGCTGAGAGGTTGGATTGTGGTCAGCTTCTCCATTTCCTTGATTGGTGTGGATTTCATTGCACCAGTGATGAGTCGAAGAGCCTGGTTTTGCACTCGGCCGAGGGTCTGCAGGTTCGTCTTGGCTGAGGTTGACCACGCTGTGGAGCCGTACTCGAGGTGGGGCCTGACTGTTCCCTGGTATAGGAGATGTCGGAGCTGCAGGAGGAGGAGAAGGAAAGAGAGAACCAGGAGCTGGAGTACGAACGTAAAGCCAAAAGGTCGTCAACGATCACGACAGAGGGCTAGATAAAGTTCGACATGAATGGGAGCAAGACCTGAAGGTCAGTCAACAGAACCAGCTTGAGAGATTGCGTCAGAAACAAGATACAGAAATACGCCGACTGCCACTGGACATGCAGGATAGAGGACTGTGCATTTTTAACACAGTGGTTAGTATCAAAGACATGAAGTTAAAGTCAACAACAGAACGAATACTGCCCATATGAATCCACTAAAGAAATACGTCGAGAGTGGTCGTCAGTGCAAACCACAACAAGCCTGACTGCTGACTCTGAGAGACTAGACGACGAAAACTTGTTCGATTTTGATGAACTCCGCCACTAGGAGGGTGTGGAGGACGTTCAGTCTTGCCGACATTTGGCCCAGGCACAGCAGGAGAAGCTGAGTGTCTTAACTACGGAGTTGGACCATCGATTTGCGCCCGACTCAGAGACTGCGGATATTGTCCAGTGTGAGTTTGGTCCGATATCGAACGAGCCGGTTCGTGACGAGCCATGTCATAGGCTTTGCAATACGAGAGATAAACTGAGGAAGAATGTTGGGGAGACGCCGGACCTGGGAGTCATCAGGGATTCCAGATCGCCAATGGTCATTGCGAAGAAACCAGAGAGATCTAACTTGGTGTGTATGGATATGTTCCATAAGCTGACAGTATTCAACCTAGGACCATTAACCCTTGAACTGTCTGAACTATCATGATTTGGCGATGTTCCAGAAATGAACTTTGACATTAATTTTTAGTTTTATCAAGGGTTCGCAGAACTTTGGAGTGGATTACCTGAGCAGAGCAGTCTAAAAGAACATTTTTGTGTCCAGAACCGTTTAAAGAAATATTTCGGTGTCCATGACAGTTTAAAGGGACATGTCTTTGGCTCAGGACAATTTAAAGGAACTGTGAGTTAATTATTATAAAGCACTTGATATGATTTGATCTTGATGTGAAATTGTATTTATTTATTGTTCTGTGTAGGTTAACACAGCCATAACCATATTTTGAGATTTGAAAAGAAATTTTGTGAAATTCTATTCTAAAAAAGGGGGGGGGGGGGGGGTAATGTTACTTTTGTGGTTGTGTTGTTCTGTGAGAGCATGCATGCATTCATCGTAGGAAACGATCTGATGTTTGTTTGGGCTGTCATGATTGCGAATCACGTGCCTTTTTAGTAAGATTCGCCATCGTTCGCACAGAGAGCGGAATTGATTGTCTTTTGATACACGGAGTTGAATCCTGAAGATTCTATAAACCGCTCAGTAATCACCATTGTTTTCTGTGCGCGTGAAGTTAGCAGCCAGTATGTGTTATGAAAAATCGTGAAACTTCCAGAGAATTCGGGCAAGGTAGTGAACTGTGTAGCGTACTCTTGTGCGACGTCATTACAAATCGGGATTTCCCAAAATTGAGGTTGAAATTAGCAGTCGAATTTTGTAGACTATTGTAGTCTATACTCGAGTATTCTTTCTTATAAATATTCATGAGTCTTGGTTACGTATTCTTTTCTGATTGGTTGTGTTGTATGAATTTGCTCGATTATTCTGGAAAGCACAACACTATAAAAGATGGTGCTAGGAAGCATGTGTGTACATTGTCAGTTGTAGAATTGTGGTGTATTGTAGGCACATTGACATTGAGAGAGATACGCAAGGTATCGTGGTACATTGTCAGCGATGGAGTTAATGCAGTATATAGTGTGTACATTGTATGAGAGATGCATTGTGTCAGTTGACATTTTGCAGAGGAATGATTGATTGATTGTACATTGCTTAACGTCCCGACAGCAACAAGGCTTTCTCAGGACGTCCCTGCACTGCTTGTGAAAAAAAACAAAACAGAACATTGAATGTATGTCGCCAGCCGGTCAAATACATTAAATAAACCTAACACATGGGGCTAAATAAAGCTAAGACCATTTAGCAACACACATCCAATATCAAGAGCTACAGGCAGTGCAGACAGTAGGGAGAGTTTTAAAAGGGCAAATACAGGTGAATGGATTGATTGATTGATTGTACATTGCTTAACGTCCCGACAGCAACAAGGCTTTCTCAGGACGTGCCTGCACTGCTTGTGAAAAAAAAAATAAACAGAAAATTGAATGTATGTCGCCAGCCGGTCAAATACATTAAATAAACCTACAACATGGGGCATAAATAAAGCTAAGACCATTTAGCAACACACATCCAATATCAAGAGCTACAGGCAGTGCAGACAGTAGGGAGAGTTTTAAAAAGGCAAATACAGATGAATGGACCTCGGGTAGACAGAAACACATGCCCCAGAATAGAGAGAAAAACCCACCCTGTGGGGCTGACCAGGGTGACCCTGGGAACTAAAAAATACCTAACCCCACCCAAGTCCCCCAGGGCAGACCCGGGTGGGGGACAGGTGAATGGACAAAGGGTAGACAGAAACACATGCCCCAGAATAGAGAGAAAAACCCACCCTGTGGGGCTGACCAGGGTGACCCTGGGAACTAAAAAATACCTAACCCCACATTGTATCAGTGTTGGTGCATTTGTGAATGCATTGTTTGGAGATCGCATCGCAGAAATAAAATATTGTTGGAACTGTTACTCCAGTGTGGTCTACATCATTAAGCCACGTGTGACGGGTTGTAGCTGAGTGAAGTTTCTTTAAAAGAACCTTACAGGCGTGCGTCTGGTGTGATATCATACTATGACTACGACTCAACACGTAACAACCAGAAAGATGCAATCTTGATGCTTGCATGTGTCAAAACCAAAACGCTAAATATGTGCATACTGTCACATTAACAGGTTCATTATGCGCACTAGTAATGAAATACTTCTTAGTGTGTACGTATGCTCGAAATTTCTTTCCCATGCACACACATAAACGGAGAACAGCCAGCGGCAAACATGCGAAGTGAACTGCTGAGCTAGCGAGACCGACGACACTGATAGTGATAGCTAGCAATATTGACCACCTAAGAAAAGGACTAAATAAACAAACCTGCTGGCATTGCCCATAATTATCCATATTCTCATTAAATGACTTTACTCAAAAACACGCACGATTATAGAAAGAGCTGATGTCTACACAAACGAAATCTCAACGCTGAGTCAGTCGACAGTCCAATATGTGGCACACATCACAGGTCACCATAATGGACAGAGACAAACATACATTGGAAGTATCACACCCAGGTTCATAAATAGACATAGTTATTAATGTCTATGTTCACATCTAAGGCCACTCATCCGCCTGTTTTCAGAGGCATGCGAGAGGGAATTTGTGTGATGAAATATGTTCAGCAGTGTCAGATTTGCTGGCTTCTGTTTGTTTGAAGCATACATTTAGTGTTGGACATTGAAGTTTCCTTCCACCTATGGGTATGTAAACTTTAAATGTCATTTCACCTCATTTCCAACATTTAAGATCTCTGATGTGAACTCCAGACCCTTATTTCATGTGCAGGCCCTAGATTCTGATGTCACGTTGTTTTGTGGTGACATTATTTTTCTAGCACATGTAGTACATACAGTGTCACTATCAGTTGCACTGAAGGGGTAAGGTTTGCTATGTTTCAGCGCAAATCTAAACAAGACTGGATGAACCATAACCCACAAAGTCCCTTCTATGAGAGCTGTCCTTGCTGTCAATGGTCTCTACCTTTTGTCTTTGACCTGATTCTGATGTTGAATTATCTCCTATTGAAAAAGTCTCGCTGATCTGCCAATGCGTTGGTGAGTTCTATAAGGGGCGCAAGACATACTCATGGGTGGGACCGAAAAAAAGTTAAATCCTGAAGCGAGGGTCTTGAAGCACTTTTTAAGTGAAAAATAAAAAATAAAAAATAAAAAAATTTTTAAAAATAAAATTTTAAATCCGAAATCCGGCTGTAGCGCAAAAAGTCCTACGTCATTTGTCATGACATAAGTTTTAGGTTTTAAGTAATTTTATATTTTACGTGATATGAGTTTCACTTTCGCTTTATAGCATAGCTGCCAACCTTGAGGCAACAAAAATCCTGAGTTGCCGAGACACACTTCACACATGACAGCCCATGGACAGAAAATAAACACAACATATTATAATATATAAAAGAATATAATAATAATCTGCTTCTTTGGAGGCATGATTTTGTTGAAAATCGAAAATTCCAGTTGTGAAAATCGTTGAGCATGTGGTCCAGACCAGGGCAAATTCGAAACAACCGGAACAAACACAGAATGGCCGGAAATTTGCTGCGCATGCGTAATCAAGACTGGCTGTGAGTCCCCGAAAGCTTAGTGGTACAGTATAGCGGTAGGCTCTCAACTACAGGCGCTTGACACCATGCAGTACGCCAAAATGTCTCGAATTTTTTTTTATAAAAAAAGCCTTGAAAATATGAAAATCGGGAGAAATGTACCAAAAAACCTGGAGAAATCGGGAATTTTAAAAAAAATCGGGAAATTCCCGATAAAATCGTGAGAGTTGGTAGCTATGTCATAGGCTTGAGAAAATGGTGACAAAACTAGAACTTCATGGTACAATTTCAGTCTTGCTATAATTTGTGTGAAAGCAGGTTGACTTTACCTAGCTACATGATATACTAAGTACACGGGTCACCTGCATGCTCTTCTGAAAGCGTGTCAGTGTGTGTGTGTGCGTGTCAGTGCGTGCATGCACGCGCTCCAAACATCTCCAAGAGGCATAGATCCTCATGCGCCTGGAGAGTGCATGAGGATCTATTCCTCCTGGAGATGCGCGCATGTTTGTGTGGGAGAGAGAGCCGCGCATGCAAGAGAGAATGACATCATATTTAGAGTATAATGTCAGTGCCGTCTGCATGGTGACGGAGTTGCCTCTTTTTTACGTCACCGCCACTATCTGACTTTCTCTAAAAGTTAAGTTTTTTACTGTTTTAATTATTTTCTGAAAAGAATTAATTTTTTACTAAAGAAGTTGAAAAGATACAAAGCTAGCTAACAAACTCATCCAATGTCTTTCACCAAACTAGCTATATGAGTGCAAAAGTTCAAGTAAATATGACAAAAATTACAGACTATCTGGGTTAACCGACTTCCTATAAACGGTTGTTTATGTCTTCAATGAGACATTCAATTACAATATGCTCGGAGGCTCTCTTAGCCACCCACTTAAGAAAGTATTTTGCCAAGTTTCAAGCTTGTGTCTACAGAAATATCGGAGATTCTCTTGTTTACATACATACGCACACACATACATACATACGGCGCTTCGCGCCAAATGTACATTCAGCAGCGAGGTTAGCATAATTTTGATCTTGTTACTTCAATTGTTAGAGGTTTAGCCTGCCCGCCTTTGACATCATGGACATGCTATTAAATTTGCCCCACCACGACCCATCCTAAAATGTTTCTTCTATAAATAGAAGGGACTTAAAAACTGTGAATATACCCAGCAAATCTCTGCAAAATTTAAATCAACCTGGGCATAAGTCTACCCAGTGTAAATTTGTGCTGTCGCTATTTCATCGAGATATTTTTTATTTGATTAAATTCAAGTCTTTGTTGCTTTATGCGGTGCGGAATCATGCTGTAAAGATTCACTCTGAGTTTATAAATGGAAACTTGGAGGAACACATTTGCACACCTTGGTGGATTTGTGCCGAGTACATTTTGCTGGGTAGTGTCAAACTGGGTAGTTTTATTTCCAAATATAGCGAAATTGATCACTTCAGCATCAATGGTGGAAATCAGGACTTAGGTAAAGTTTTGTTTTGGACTGGGTACATAAATTATATTGAGCAACATTTTGCATGATATAGTTTCGATAACAGACATGCGATTACTTGAGCCGAATCAAAATGATGACTCGAACATTTTGATTCAGGTCTCATAATCACTTCTGCCTGTTATCAGCACTATATCAAGCAAAATGTTGCTCAATATAATATGATATAATATAATAATCAGCACAGTGTATTCTTGTTTGTATGTTTATTTTGAAAGAAAAAAATTAGCGGGTTATGTAAGCACTAATCACAGGTTTAACCCTTTGACTCCCAGAACTTACATTCTACAGAATGGAAGTCATTTAGTTCTGGGAGTTACAGGGTTAAGATCACTATAAACGGTCTGTGTGTCAGGGACAGTGTCATTGCGGGCATGTTGGCAACAGAATCTGCGATCCTGTTGCCTTCGATGCCCGCATGCCCTGGGATGCAAATAAAAATGATTTTGTAATTTTCCTTCATCAAGTCTGCATAAAACTCTCTAATCTGTTCCTGCACCCTGAAGGGCTTGCAGGGCAGAAAGAGACAGAATCAGGAAGTTCTTTTACCTAGTCTGATAAGCATGCTCCAGTGCCAGTAGAACTGCCTACAGTTTTGCACTAAATATAGACAGTGCTTAAATGGGCATCTAGGATGACGAGAGGACACAGCGGCCGCAGCCTCTCTCCCATCCTCAGACTTTGACCCATCCGTATAAATACGACAATAGCTAGGAAAACTTGAGAGACGTTCATTGAGGCTCTGCTGGTATATGGCTGGTAGAGTAGAGTCCTTTTTGTGGGTGGTCAAGTCCAGCAGGAGATCAGGAACTGGTAATAGCCATGGTGTGTTGCAGAGATTTCAAAACTTTGTCCAGGTCCACTCCGGCCGCCTGCAGATGAGGTCGGACACAGAAGGAAAGTGGATGGACAGCTCCCGGATGGGCATCATAAATGTCTGCAAATGGTGGTTTAAAAACACAATCATAGGCACAATTGTCTGAATGGGCCTTCAGCTTCATAACGTAGTACCTGAAATATTAATAAATTAGTGTTTTAACTGTCTTTTCTAAGTGTGCTTCTTTATTTGTTGGGTTATTCTCTACGTTTCAAATGCCACTGATACAAGACGATGAGGAAAAATAGTAATAACCTCAGTTTTGAAAAATACTGATAAAAGTGCACCACAGTGTTATTTTAGGGTTACAAGACAACGATGTTACATACAGCTCTGACTCGATGTATTGCGAATCGTTATATTGCGATCCTGGATATATATCAAGGGGGGAGGGGTGGGGGGCCTTGGATCCCAAAAGAAATCGGACCAACTGCTGACTGCGGTGAACCGCAAAATAATTTGTCACAGGCCTTGGCTGTATCGTGCTCCACGGGGTGCTGCACACACGCCTGACACGACAGCGGAGAGGGCGTCCATACACTGAACACCCACAATCCTTCTCCAAATGAAGAACACATACATGCATGTATGCACATAAAGAGGGTAGGAGACAGAGTCAGTGTATAATGAGGGTCTAGGCTTCTGGCACATGGCAGATGTCTCCCCACATGAAAGGCTGCTGGGCGCGTGGGAACAGCTTCACACAGACCACAATGTGACCTCCTCTTAGATATGACCACACGTAAATGCGGTAATAGGAAACACTGATTCGATGTGCATCAAGGTTTATACTTTTCACAGGTATCAAAGAACTATCGCCCCATTTCAAACCTACCCTTTCTGTCAAAAGTTTTTGAGAGAGTCGTTCTCACACAGCTCACTAAATATCTACAGTCAAACAATCTCGTCCTCGCGCTGGGACCATATGGCGTTGAGGCGCGTCCCCTGGGTAGTGGATAGGGGGTCCCTCGCGAGAGGAATGCACTGAATGAAATAAGGTGCTGTGAACCAACATGGTCTAAGGGAAGGTGACCCGGACAGAAAACCCCTGGTCCTCATAGTAAGGGGGTTGGGCGTGGGGGTAGCTTAACCACCCTGCAAAAAAGGAAATAGCTACAAAAACGCCGACGAAAAGACAAACATTAACTCCTTTCCTGCAGGAGGAAGGTTCTTCTACCAGAAGATTTATGACGTCCTGTGGTGAAAGCCAGAAGTCTTCGGAAGCCACAGGAACGAGCCGCCTCTCTCTATCCAGGGACACAACCATGGGCACATGGAACGTCAAGACCATGTACCAGAGCGGCAAGGCTGCCCAGATAGCAGCGGAAATGCAAAAGTACAACCTTTCCCTGCTAGGTATCAGTGAAGCCAGATGGACGCAGTCTGGCCAGAAAAGGCTGTTAAGTGGAGAGATGATTCTGTATTCAGGTCATGAAGAGGAGAATGCCCCCCATACAGAAGGAGTAGCATTCATGCTGTCACCAGTGGCACAGAGAGCGCTGATGGGCTGGGAACCTCTTGGGCCAAGAATTATCACAGCAGCCTTTAGAACCAAGAAAAAGCTCAAGCTGAACATCATCCAGTGTTATGCGCCCACTAATGACAGCGACGAGGAAGAGAAACAAGAGTTCTACGACCGACTCAAGTGTGCCGTGGACAAATGTGCGGAGCGAGACATCACCATCGTCATGGGCGATTTAATGCCAAAATAGGGGAGGACAACACCGGATACGAAGAGGTGATGGGGAGACAGGGACTAGGGGAGATGAGTGAGAACGGGGAGAGGTTTGTAGACTGTTGTGCTCTAAACAGACTTGTCATTGGAGGCAGCATCTTCCCACACAGAAGAATACACAAAGCAACTTGGGTCTCACCTGACCATACTACAGAGAACCAAATAGACCATATCTGCATTAGCAAGAAATTTAGAAGATCCCTTCAAGATGTTCGAGTGAGGAGGGGAGCAGATGTCGCTTCAGACCACCATCTGCTTACCTTAAGAATAAAGCTCAAGTTAAAGAAAAGCCGCACAGAGACAACAAGAAGACAGCGCTATAATGTAGGCCTCCTGAGAGAGATTGGAGTGAGAGAAGAGTTCAAACTGGTGCTGTCCAACCGGTTTCAAACACTACAGGAGCTAGTAAATGAAGAGGAGGCGATCACCACAGAGCAGCAGTGGAAGGCAGTTAGAGAGGCGCTGAACTCAACCTGCAAAGACACTGTAGGGTTCAGGAAACACCATCACAAGAACTGGCTGTCGGCAGAGACCTTGAAGATGATAGAAGTGAGGAAGCAGAAGAAAGCAGTTGTCAACAACAGTCGCACGAGAGCAGCCAAAGCAAGGGCACAGGAGGAATACTCGGAAGCCAACCGCGAGGTGAAGTGGAGTATCAGGGCAGACAAGAGGGCCTACACAGACAGCCTGGCAGCAGAGGCAGAAAAGGCAGCAGGCAGCGGCAACAAGAAACAGCTCTACGACGTTACCAGAAGATTGTCGGGCAAGTATGGCCATACAGAAAGACCAGTAAAAGACAAAGAAGGCAAGACTATTGCAGACAGAGCAGACCAGCTTGACAGATGGGCCGAGTATTTTGAAGAGTTACTGAACAGACCCAGCCCACCCGACCCCCCAGACATCCAGCCAGCAGAGACTGACCTACCCATCAGCTGTGACAGACTCAGCCGGGAAGAGATCAGAAGAGCAGTGGCATTTTTGAAGAACGGCAAAGCAGCAGGGCCAGATGGCATCCCAGCGGAGTCTCTGAAAGCAGACCTAGAGACAACAGTGGAGATGCTGTACCCACTGTTTGGAAAGATCTGGGAAGAGGAGGTGATGCCAGCTGACTGGAAGGAGGGGTACCTAATCAAGCTTCCCAAGAAAGGTGACCTCAACAAGTGTTCCAACTACAGAGGAATCACCTTGCTGTCAGTACCAGGAATGGTCTTCAACAGGATCATCCTGGAGAGAATGAAGAGCTCCGTTGACCCCCAGCTGAGAGACCAGCAAGCAGGATTCAGGAAAAACCGATCATGTACAGACCAGATCGCCACTCTCCGCATCATCGTGGAACAGTCTCTGGAGTGGAGCTCCCCGCTGTACGTCAACTTTGTGGATTACGAGAAAGCATTTGACAGCGTGGACCGAGAGACTCTGTGGAAACTCCTACGACACTACGGTGTATCCACAAAGCTCGTCCACCTGATCAAGAGCAGCTACGATGGCATGACGTGTCGCGTGATCCACGAAGGGCAGTTCACCAGGGAGCTCCAGGTCAGAACCGGTGTCAGGCAGGGGTGTCTGCTGTCTCCGTTCCTCTTCCTACTGGCCATAGACTGGGTCATGAAGATGACCACAGAGCACAGACGAAGTGGAATACAGTGGACACTGTGGACACAGCTTGACGACCTCGATTTTGCAGACGACTTAGCATTACTGTCCCACACTCATCAACAAATGCAGGACAAGACCACGAGGCTTGCTGACATCTCGGCCCAAGTGGGCCTCACCATTCACAAACAGAAAACAAAGACAATGAGGCTGAACGCAACCAGGGAAGAACCAGTCTTGCTTGCTGGCACCCCGTTGGAGGAGGTGGAGTCCTTCACCTATCTCGGGAGCATCATAGACAAAAAAGGCGGCACTGATGCACATGTCAGAGCACGAATCGGTAAAGCCAGAGCAACCTTTCTCCAGTTGAAAAAAGTGTGGAGTTCCAGAGAGTTGTCACAACACCAAAGTCCGGATTTTCAACTCCAACGTAAAAGCAGTTCTCCTATATGGAGCAGAGACTTGGAGATTGACAAAAACCACAGTCAACAGAGTACAGATCTTCATAAACAGTTGCCTTAGAAGAATTTTAAAAATCCACTGGCCAGAGAAGATCAGCAACGTCAGACTCTGGGAGAGAACAGAGCAGATAACAGCAGAGAATGAAATTGGGGCGGTCCGTGGCGTAGTGGTTAAGGCACCTGCCACCAATGCTAAAGGTGCGAGGTTCGATTACGGGTTTCGGCGTCGGATTTTTCTCCTCTAGTAAGTGTCAACGTTAATTCGGGCGGACCGTCGGGGGTTCTTTCACCGGGTACTCCGGCTCTTCCTCCCCCTCCACTTTGGTATCAGTTTCAGCCCACTTAATCAAATTTCAAATACAAACGATTTTGAATTTCCAAAAACTACAGTAGCTCGCTTGAGCTTGCCCTTAGCACCACGTGAATGTTCTGTGTTTATGTACAGTGTGTGAGTGAATGCGCGTGATTCACGTGAGCGTGCTTGTTGGGTTCAGTTCGTGGCGGCGCTTTGAGCCGATTTTCAATTGGGATAAAGCGCCTATTTAATGCGCTTATTATTATTAGAAGATGGGGATGGATTGGTTACAGTCTGAGAAAGCCAGCTTCCAGTATCACTAGGCAGGCATTGTCATAGAACCCCCAGGGAAAGAGGAAAAGAAGTAGGCCGAGAAACTCCTGGCGTCGAGACCTCCAAGCAGACATCAAGAGACTGGGAACCACCTTGAGTAAAATAGAAGGAGAAGCACAGGACAGGAGTCGCTGAAGGTCTCTTGTCGACGGCCTATAACCGGGTAGGGGTGACAGGCGTAAGTAAGTAAGTAAACAATCTCGTCCATCCACTTCAGTCTGCTTAATGTGCTGGGCACAGTACTGAAACTGCTCTCTTCTGCGTCATTGATGGCCTTCTTAGTGCCTATGATGAAAACCAGATCTCAGTTCCTGCCCTGTTAGACCTTTCAGCTGCGTTTGACACCATTGACCACTATATCTTGCTCCAGCTTCTAGAAAACTACTTCGGTATTTCTGGTAAAGCTCTCACCTGGTTTCACTCTTACCTGTCTTCCCGTCAGATTAACATGTCTGTCAAGAACACTCTTTCTGATGCTGCTGCACTAGAGTTTGGGGTTCCCAGGGCTCTGTCCTAGGCCCCATTCTATTTACGCTGTACACTCAGCCTCTGTCTCAGGTTATCACATAACATTCAACCGATCATCACATGTATGCGGACGATACACAACTTAGGAAAAGTTGCACCTTCAAACAGCTCCAGTCAGGCTATTTCAGATGTTCTGAACTGTATCTCAGATGTCAAGTCCTGGATGTGCGAAAATAAAGTCCAGTTGAACGAGGGCAAGACAGAAGCTCTTTTTGTCGGTGCCTCTCGACTGCTGCCCAGTCCTCCCAACTCTATGTGCATTTACGACACACCTATTCCCTTTTCTGATTCAGTCCGCAATCTTGGCGTTTTCTCGATAAAGATCTTCAAATGAAGGACCATGTAAATCATGTCTGCAAAATTGCTTTCCTGTAATTAAGACGCATCAGTTCTATCCATCATTCTATCCAAACTGGTCATCTCTTTAGTCCTGTCCCACACAGATTATGGCAATGCCCTCTTAGCTAGCCTCCCTAAGTCTCTCATTCAAAAATTTCAGCGAGTTCAGAATTGTCTTATCGTCCGTGCCCCACAGCATCAACCCATCACTCCTATCCTGAGACAACTTCATTGGCTGCCAGTCAAACAATGAGTTTTGTACAAAATTGCCTGTCTGTGCTACAAAGCTAGTAACTACTCTACCCCTACCTATCTCACCAATCTTCTTCAAAACACTACCTCCCGCTCCCTCCGTTTAAGAAGCGACATGCGCCTTCTCAGAGTCCCGCTCTGCAAATACAAAACCAGAGGTGACCGTTGTTTTGCACACGTTGGACCTGTTGTGTGGAACTCTACCCATAGACATTAGACATTCTTCCTCATTCACTGCCTTTAAATCTGCCCTTAAGACCCACCTGTTTGATACGCCAATGTAGCTTAGTTTTTCGTGATTATGTACCGGTGTCTTTGTCTGTGTATGTGCGTGTGTAATGCAGAATCCTTTGTTTCTCTGGCTTTATCTATGACCCCCTCCACTCCCACCCTTTGTTTGTAAAGCGCTTAGAGCTTTTTGTTTTTAAGGATAAGCGCTATTTAAGTTTAAGTAGCCATTATTATTATTATTATTATTCTGGGGGATACAAAGAAGCCTTGTTTCAGAGTATATGGGTAAAACATCAGTTGTCCTTGAGCTTCGATTTCCCGTGTTTGAAGTGAAAAATAACTGGAGACTGTTTCCGTTCGCTGATAATTGATGTTCAATTTCACCGGTTCCTATCGTTTCATGTGCAACATGGCCAAAAAATTGATCTGATTAGCAAGGAAATGGACGGATTCACTACAAAAAGAGCCGATTTGGTATACCTCGCCCTGTACCTAGGTGACATGCACCAGCGGCGCCATTGTTGCTATTTTCACACCTGACCAGTTGCTCGGACTGGTCCTGTGCACCAGATCAGTTTAGTCACTTTAGAGCATGGGCTCTCTGCACTTGTAATCAGCAATCTCGGAGAAAGAATCACGTGATGTTTGATTGCTGCAAAATAAGATGAATAAAGAATAAACCCTTTCCCATATGCAATCCAGCAATAATGCATCCTTATGCTAGCACCATGAAGAATTACACGAATGATTTGGCACACTTTAAAAAAAATTTTTTCCTTAATGGCGGTGACTTAGCGACATCTACGTCGCTTTGCGGCAGAAAACAGCATTCAGGAATACACAAGTTCAGATGAGAATGAACTATCCCCGGGGACCTATCTTCTTCTTGTATGGACGTATGCCCCGAACATTTTATGCTCAAGGGGAGCAACGCTAAAACCAGAAACGAAGCATTTTTCGACTACGACCACAATCTTCCGTGGGAACGTACGAGACCACACTACAAGTGCACAGGACCAGTCCGAGCAACCGGACAGATGCGAAAATCACAGTAATGGCGCCACTGGTGCATTTAACCTAGGTACAGGGCAAAGTATACCAACTCAGCACAAATAGGCCCATTTTGGACGCTGGCATGAACTTTTGATTTGTACCAACCTCATTTACAGTACAATTTACCAAACTGTCAATGCTTGCAGGTGATCTTTTTGTTGACATCGGATATGTGACACCAGTTCAACGTTAGAAACCCTGACTTCGTGCACAGAATCCATGGAGATATAAAGCAGACAGACTTTTCATCTTTTAGTCTTTGTTTCATTGATGTTTTGTTTACAAATGCCCAAAAGCAATACACTGAAGCTCCATGCAATGTGCATAGCTCACCTTCCTGAGTAAGGTAACTGAATTTCTGTTTTCGAATGCCATTTTTTAAGCGATGTTCGTCCTTTTCCCCTAATTGCACTACTTTATCCAGCTCTGTTGTTATAATCTATGCAACTGCAGATTGTTTAATGTCTTCTTCATACCATACATCCACTTTCAAGGTTTTCATAATAAATCACAAATTGTGTAACTTATTTGGTCATGACACTCAGGGTAGACGTTTGCACATAAAGTAGCGCTTAGTAGCAACAGGCTTTCAAAGCTCCAGCTTCCATCCCTACGGCGCCTTGAGCATCTTTAAATAGATGGATATGTGTGCCTCGGAGACACCATACCATGTATACCATACCATAAAATTGTGACCAGTACCAAATGACTCATTTGTAAACAAGAAATTGTTTAAACTGCTTGCATTCAAGCCCAATGTGCACACGAACACACAATGATTCATACTTGTAAATGTAAATTTACAACACCAAATATTTTATTTTCACTGGCTTGGTACTCTCAAGCTACCGTGCTGACACTGCCACAGACAGCCATTTCCATCGTCATCGTCAATCCATTGCCAGTTCCATTTATTTATTTTTGACACCCTTGACAATAGCTTCAAGATATTTTATTGTGCCAAATTATTTGGACACCTGCTGGCTGAGTCATTTGCCCTGCCCATGAACATGTATATCTAGACAGAGAGAGTCAGACCTATGATAAATCCTCTTGCTAAGTGACATGCTAACAAATGGCGGCTCTTCTGGTTTAGGCAGAAAATGTTAATCAGATTGAAAAGAAAATTTAAGAAAAAAAAGGAATCAGATTGTTTACGTGTGCCTTCATGTGGCCACAAATTGTTTGGTGCCCCCTTCCCAGTTTGGTTTTGTAGGGCCATTTTAAAATTCCTGTATGCAATATGGCCCATTTATATCTGCCACCCTTCACCCATGAACACCAAGTGGTATGAGTACACTAAGAACCTGTCAAAGTTGTCCAAGTCTGCAGTGTGTCCCTGGCTCAATGGTTTGTTGCTGCCAGCTGTCTGATGCATTGTGCTGTCCTTTCTGCATGATGCTACACTGCTGGAATACTGGGAGATGAGTGTAGTGTCTTGGGCCGACGTCTGGTGAATGCGTTGGAAACTGGGGTCAAGGGTCACATCAAGCCCATCTTCAGCAAGCTGTGATCCACTAGCAATGCAAATGGCATCCTCCGGCTTTACAGGAGTAAAAAACAAAACACATTCTGATCGGGAGAATTCACCAGACTCGGAGATTCTTTTCAGAGGACAACTTACTTTGTTTTCATCCCTACATCACACGTCCAATCCCTTTAGCATAAACCGTACCATGTGACCTCACTACAAAAACCCTTGTAGCGGCTAATGGTGGACTTCTTGTAGCCCACTGTATGAGGCATTATGACCTCATTATTGACCCTCGAGTACCAGCTTTGTTCAACAAAAAAGAGAAAAACACACGTTAGACAACGAAGCTTCTTAGCATAATTCAAAACAATACACACTCTAGAATTGTTTTTTAGGACGACTGCATCCAATTTTCACCTATATTTTCCGTCAAAATGCACAAGACTAAAAACTGAGCAGGTCTTCTCTATATCAAGAATAGCGCACTAAAGCCAATGTCATATGATTGTCGCTTCAATGCCGAATATTAAATTCTGAGCTATTTTGTCAGTGAACAACAGTCAGAAAACACATACTCACTGTTAAATCGCATACTCAGAAAATATGTAGACAGTGCAGCTCGTAAAGTGCTTTCCAAAAGTGAAACTGAAATTGACAAGCTGCCAACAAGAGCAGTGTTTGAGCATGACCATGACCCCTTGCAACTGCAGGGGCTTGCTCAGAACATCTATTTAGGTTAACTATAGTGGAGGCCACATGCCTTCAAGGTTTGATAAACTTGACTACTTTTATGAATATAGCAGAGGAATGAAAACAAATACGTTATTGGTAGCAAGGGTTTGCTACACGGACCCTTGTAGGCCTGAGGGAGGTCAAAGTAAACATTGTACCCCTCAGGCCTTCAGAGTACAATGGTCAGGGTACAATGGTTAATTTTACCTCCCTCAGGCCTACAAGGGTCCATGCAGCAAACCCCTGCTACCAATAACTTATAGTGTCGCTAGCAATAACTTACAGTGCCGCCACAATATAGAGTAATAAAATACAATACAATAACCCCTCATGGGGAAATTCACTGTCTGCCCATACAACACATGGCATCATCATTCACTCATTCAATTAGTTAAATAAACTATAACGCTCAGTTAAAGAAACAGACATAATACGAATACCTTTATTGTCCCAAGATGGGAAATTTGTTTGCAGTGAAATTTTTGTAAAACAGTTGTAAAAAAAAAAAAATACATTTGACTGACTAGAACACACCAACCGATTACAGTGATGTGTACATATATAACATCACAACCATCTGTAATGTTAATATCCATCTAGAATGAAAACATTCTTAAAATGGTACCTTTGTAAAACTCCTGGCATCAGAAACACATATGTTGCATGCCCCATGTGGTTCTGGTGTCAGCAATGTTGCAATGAACTACTGAATGGGCTAGGACCAAAGAACTAAAGAATGTTGACAGAAACTATCAACTGATATTACTGCTGAAAAAGGTAACAGCCGGAGGGACAAAAGAGTTGGCGTAACATGATGCACTACTTTTGGGGACTTGAAGTCTGCCACTTCGTTCGATATGTCTGCTGTCAAATTTATATTCTAAGTGGATGTGTTTTGTCATCAAGAATGTCAGCTACTTCGTTATTAATCCATCTATTGTACAGTGTGTCCAAAGTTTCTTGTGCTCTACCAACCGCCCTGCCTGCTTTCCTGATTACTTTGTTCGGACGATCTTGATCTCTACCCCAGCACGTCAGTCCAAACATTAGGATGTTACTCACAAACCAGATAGGTTAAACAATTAGGATGTTAACAATACAGAAGCAGTAAAACATATGTAAAAGCTGAGTGCTTACCTTAAATGATCAGAGTTTTCTCAAACAGCAAAGACAGTATGTACTTTTTTCACAACAGTGTCTGTGTTTTGTTCCCAGCTAAGCGTTGTCAAAAAGAACACCCAAATACTTGTAGGACTCTACATGCTCAACTTGTGTTCCTTTGATGACAACAGGATCAGGATATTTGTTCTTCCTGAAATCTACGACCATTTCTCTTGTTTTGCCAACATGTAATTCAAGATAGTTCCTATCACACAACTCAACAAAGTTGTCGATCTCTTGTTGATAGTGTCTGTCGTCCTCATCTGTAATCTGTCCTTTCAGTGCCGTATTATCAGCGTATTTGTCCATGACACAGTCATCATGGGTGGTTCTACAGCCTGCTGTGTACAACAACAAAAAAAAAAAACCGAGAATGTCGAATCCCTCAACTCACGTGCATGACTGATCCACATAATCAATGACCTCGACCTTCCAACAGGTCACTGAAATAAGCAAGTGTTCAAGTGTTCTAAAATAACATAAAGAAAGGGTTGGCATTTGTACCCACAAAATCCATGCATTTTTCACTTCTGTCAACCTCCCATGACCCTTGACCTTATTGAGTACAGGTAGTGAACCAAATTAGCATGCATAGAAAGGTCTTATCATCAGCTACCTTTCTGCTAAATTTGGTGGACAAGTTTGCCGAAATCCTGATAAAAACTAAAATTCTACCCAAAAATAGAGATTTTTCACATCATTTGCTAATCTTGTGACCTTTGACTTTTCTAAGAGGTCATCCAAGTTAGCATGCTTAGAAAGGTCCTACCATCAGGTATCTCTGTACCAAGTTTGGGATGAAAGCTGTAAGAAGTATTTGAGAAAAAAAAAGTTTTTTTTAGTCAGAAAATGGCTATGTGACTTATTTCCTGATCTCTTGTGACCCTTGACCTTTCTGGGGCGAGGGGGGGTCATCCAAATTTGTATGCATAGGTAGGTCTTACTATCAGGTACCTTTGTACCAAGTTTGGGTTTGAAGTTGTGAATAGTAAATGAGAGAAAAATTCTTTTGTCAAAATATGGCTATTTTTTAATCTATTTTTTAATCTATTTCCTAAGCTCTTGTGACCCTTGACGTTTTCGATGTATAGAAAGGTCTTACTATCAGGTATCTTCATACTAAGTTTGGTTTGAAGTTGTGAATAGTATTTGAGAAAATATCAATGTAGTCAAAGTATGGCAATTTTTGACATATTTCCTGATTCCCTGTGACCTTAACCTTTAAGGGAGGTCACTCAAATTGATCAGTTTCGAAAGGTCTTGCCACAAAGTATCCTTGGGCCAAGACTGTGACTTCAATAGTCTCCGAGAAAATCCCACTGTTAAAGCTTACCACGGATGACGGCCAATGGAAGACGGACAGACGACCACTGGCCCAGAACATAGACTCACTTTTGCTTTGCACATGAGCCAAAAAGGCGACAGGACAACTCCCTGTGGTGGACCGGTGTTGGTATAAAGCACATCTGAGATTAGATTCGAACTAATTCTGACATACTGTGGGCAGTTAGTGAGATAGTCCAAACCCAAAGAATGATAGCGACATTTATTTTTATATTGCCTAGTTTGTAAGTGAGGTCTTACTGCATCTCCACAATATAGAGCAAAACTTACTGCACCTCCACAACATAAATCAAAATTATTGCCTTCATAGTACACAGCACTTACAGTGTCTGCCAAATACTGAGTGAGGTGGACACCAGGATCCAGACTGGCATTCAGTTGTGAAGGCAGTGCAGCAGGTGGTTTGTTTGGAGTGCAAAACTTAGTTTCCCATGCCACAGACAGTTCTGGGGCTGCTCTAGAAGGGCCCAGACTTCCCGCAGGTGTGGTTTCCTGAATTTCTGGAAAAGCAGAAACTTCAAATGCATAAACTTGATCTCTTAGCTAGCCTTAGCTAGCTAGTTTTGATTCACCTTCCAAAAATTAGATTAGACATCTGTAAAACCAGCCTGTCCTTTTCAGGTGCTAAAGAATGGAATATTTTACCTCCACAGCTGAAATCAATTTGTAAGTAGTCGCCTCCATAAATATTTACTTCAGAAGTAATATTATGTTTGGCTCCCATATACTACTATTTGTATAGTTAGTGACAAGTTTCCTATTACCTAATAATCTTCTACTGTTGCTGCAGATTATGTAATAGTTTGACTGTTTGCATTTACATGTCAGGTTCATACCAGTATATATATAAAATCATCTGAAACTAGGCCTTCAACCTCAGGCCTCCACGAAGCTAGACCTTGCTTTCCTTTCCAGGGGCAAAAACAAAAAAAATCAAATGATGGGGGGGGGGGGGGGGGGGGGGGGGGGTTGTAGACGCTAGACACCTTCTTTCCTGCGGCCGAAAAATCAAATGGTGGGGTGGGGGGGTAGGCGCTAGACCTTGAATCCTGAAGCAGGGGTCTGGGGGCTACAGAAGGCCCCCCAAAAACTTTTTACTTATGTTTTATCTTTTGTTGTATCGTCTGATGTATTGTTATATGTGTAGAGTAGCAGGACAGTTTGAAAGATAGGCATTGCTATGCCTAAAACTTTTATCCTGAATAAAAACGTTTAATCTCATCTCATCACTCTGCAAGTGGCATGGACTCTCATGACAATCCATGCCCACTGCTTGCAAGAACAATTCTCGTCAACCTGAATGCGTGTTGGACTGTCTAATGACCCCAGGACCTTCAAAAGCTGGATTTTCCACCAACTGCCTCAAAAAGCTCAAGCCTTTCCAGTCAGAACATTCTGATCAGTGAATGTCTCCAGTACATCCATTCGAAGTAAAACATGAAACAGTAAGCCAGAGTTTCTGTGGCTAGAAGCAAATATTTAAATCAATTTCAGCACAAATAACTTGCTGTGTCAAATATGCAGACCATCAATTTTTATTTTTTTTTTTGATGATTATTACTATTAGACTACATGGTATGATGGCATCCAAAATTTCCATCTAGCTGAACATATCTGTACAACAAAAATCTTACTCCAGGCAGCTGACTGGTCAGACATGAGTATTTTAAATCCATGGAGCAGCATGGCTCCCTGATCCCAGTCACTCACTAGACACAATGCAGATCCAAACAAAACTTTTAATGAGTGCATTAAGTTTAAAATACCTTCCCCGATACATTTTTTTTTGTCAAAACATCAAAAAGATGACTGCCAAGTGTGTAACATACAAAGAAATAAGCTGACACCAGAAGCACAGGGGGAATCCACCATAAGTTGTTTTTTATTTTTTCTTCTGATGCCAAGAGTGTTACAATGGTAACAATACATCTGTTACAGTTCATTTCTTTAATTTAGAGTTATGGGTTATTTAATTATTTCTATGAGTGAATGATCATGCCATGTGTTGTATGGGAAGACAGTGAATTTTCCCATGAGGGATTAATAAAGTATTATTGTATTGTATTGTATTGTACTGTATTAAGAAGAAAAAAAACACGCCAAGTTCACTTTAGTAATGTGTTCTGTGCTTGTCCTCCAAGAGTGTTGTTTTATTTCTTTGGAAAAGAGACTATTGGGATGGAATACTCATCGCGTTCTATGTAAAATTACTCCACTTACAACAAACCTAGAAACAAAATACTTTGATCCTCCAGCATATCTGAAGCATACTGTATTCATAACCCAGGCTTATGAGAAGAAAACAAAAATGACGAACTTAGCAGCTTTGTGTCCAGAGGTTCATCAGCTGGCACAGAAGTGGCAGAAACTACAGGGGATGTGCGCCGTGTACGAAACAGCTTTCTGCGTTGCACAGGTCGCGACAGTGTGGCTGCTTTCTGCAACACAAATAGTGGAACCATAAATACCCTTCTGACTGAATTATAAACACTACCGCAGTGACTGGACATGAAAACACATCCTGTAAAATTGTTAATTGTCATATGGAGTGAAATAAAGACACCGCTTTACTCTAAAACTGACCATGAACAAGTTATGCTGGGCCAATCAGTGAGCTTGTTTGATTGCTTAACCAGTAGAATAGTATTGTTTTTGTCTACCATATTGAAAATACGGTAGACTTTAGGATGGGGCTGGTTGGAGCGTGTTCTGTAGAATGCAAAGGATGTAACAAGCGGCAGGGGCTCTGTCAAAAAGTAACAAGATAAAAACAAGATGAGGATTTCATCACAAAGTCTACCGCATTGTTTGGAGCTCACATGCATTTTTCTTTTAGGAACATTCAGAGTTGTTCATATTTTTAAGCTTATCCTTCTGATCCACTTCCCTCATCTCTAAGCCATCCTCTGATCAACATACATGCCAGCGCACACAAATAATGACGGACACACAGTGCTTTCCGCCATTAGTACGCTTTGTGGGCTGGAGTAGTGACAGGAATTCTGAAGAAGAATACCACGAGCAGCAAAATGACGTCACTATAAGCTTCACGTCATGGCATCGCTGGTCTAATGACACCATGTACACTGCGACGAATTTGATGTTTCACGTCACTCATCCGAAAGGCAGCTCTTCCAGAGCTGACTGTTTTTGTCATAGTTGTTCCACACATCCTCTTCCAGGACTGACTGACTGATGGGAGTAAATAATGGCTCCAAGACTAGCAAAAATGAATTAATTATTATTGAAAAAGTTGAAGAGGTACAACGCTGGATTACGAACTCATTCAGTACCTTTAATCCCCCCCCCCCCCTCCCTCTCCCCCCCCCCCCTCCCTTCCGCTTGATCCGCACGGTAATGGCACACACAAGCACAAATGGCAAAATGGCACACACAAACACAGACGGCAGACACACGGCGCTTCCTACCAGTTATACGTTCTGTGGGCTGGTGCAGCCACAGCCATTTTAAAGAATAAAGTGGAATGGCCCATGCCCATAAAGCTTCTTCTGTATGAGCTTGCATGCATATTTCACTTTTTCCACAATACATCCGTTTATAGAGAGTCAGTTGACCCAGATTAGAGTCCGCAATTTTGATTATATGCACTTTAAATTGTGAAGAAGTACCCAACGGAGAAAGAAACACGCTTAGAAAAAACGGTACAACACAATTTATTAATATTTCGGGTAAATACCCTTTGTCAAAATAGACAAACAAACAGAGACATTAGCCGCTACTTATCTTCATATGCAGACATTCCTTCTGCATATGAAGATAAGTAGCGGCTAATGTCTCTGTCTATTTTGACAAAGGGTATTTACCCGAAATATTAATAAATTGTGTTGTACCGTTTTTTCTAAGCGTGTTTCTTTCTCCGTTGGGTACTTCTTTGCATTTCACACGCTTGGCAGTCACCTTTTTGGTCTGGATTACTTTAAATTGTGGATGTGGCTAGTTTGTAGAAAGACATTGGATGAGTTCGTTAGCCAGCTTTGTACCTCTTCAACTTTTTCGAAAATAAAAGTTCAATGCGGAAAAAATGTCAGAAGTAAGACGCCTTCAGAAGAAAAAGATGGTGAGGTAAAAGCACCAAACGCGTCAGTGTTTTATACAATGTTCCTAATTGACGCAAATCACCAGCACGTCAGTGCTTTTCATGTGTATGAGATGGCGCAATGTTCTCCTTCGGTTTATTTTTGTATGATATTTGACAATAGCTTTGTCACTTTCGCTGACCTCCATGAAAGGTCAAGGTTACAAAGGTCAATAAACTGGTGATTTTTAAAGAAAATAGTTATAATCTTATTTTAAAAGTTGCTAAAGAGAAAACTGATGCAACTTTCGTTTGCAGCTCTACTAAGTTAACCTCTCGTTAAGGTCAAAGGTCACGAGAAGTAAGAAGGCTTTTATTTTAGGTTGTTGTTATTACAGGTAGTGAACTTTGCAATAAGACCCCAGTGGAAATGTTTTGCTAGAGGTTAGACTGTCTATGCATATTAATTTTATTGGCTCCTTCCAAAGGTCAAAGGGCAGGCATGTCAGCAAGTGTGTTGAAAATGTTCTATGTATGGGGGAATAAAAGCTACTGTATTTAGCTTTTCCACCTCAGAAGTAAAACTAGATACAAGCTAGCATTATCGACGCAGGTTTATTATGCAACGGCATATTCAGAAGCAAATTCAAGGGGAGAGTTGTGTTCCAAGGTGTACGGCTCCCAGGATATTTTTTAATGTGTAATTTTCCATTTTGGGGAGTTTGGACCCCCCCCCCCCCCCCCCCCCCCCCACACACACACACACACACAACCTCCAGCACCTCTTCTTGGAAATTGTAAATGGCCCGTCGTGTGATTTTTCGCCCATTGGTGAAAAGGTTACCAGACCTCTCGCTCCCTTCCCGCGAACTCTCACCCGCACTAACACCAGCACCACCTGCCCCTCGTTTGATAGTCAACAAGTGGCGCATTTGTAGGCCCTCACCCTCTTCACATTCTCAGCAACTGCGACTTCACCGACAGGAAGAGTTCCCACAAAAAGGTCTACGGAATCTCCCGCACATTATTTTTTTAAATTTTATTTTTAACAGCCCTATACCTTATAGTGGGGTGATTCACAATAGTATTCGTGGTATAAAATGCATACTTAGGTACTTTCAAACTTTGCTCCCAAAGTTAAAAGTTTTTTAAAAATGTGTGTGCGAAAAATGACTAATCTTTACAAACACATCGACCTGGGATGACCTTGACCTTTTCTACAGGTGAAATATGTAGGTAATGTTGTTCTTGTAAACTACAGTTGTGTCAAGTTTAAAGTCTGTGAATGTTACAGTCCCTAAGAAAATGCCTACAAACCGCACGCATACACACACGACGGCTGAAAAGTGGCTGCATGGACGATTGGTGACTACATTTATACTGTTTCACATTTGCTGTCACACCTAAGCCAACAAGGTTTGCTCTTGGAACAACTTTTTAGCCCCACCCCCTCCTGGCAGACAGTAATGGGCCATTTTGTCTGTCTGAAAGCATTCCCAACAACTGCGCGTCATCTTGATGTGATGTAGCAACAAAAACCTGGTTTTTGACATATCCGTTTTATTCTCTTGACTACCACTAGACGCAAATATTGCTCTGAAATCTTTCCTAATTCAGTTCAGTCCAAGGAACCCCAAACATCAAATATATACATCAGTTGTGTCAGCAAGAGCCAAAATCGCCATGAGCCCCCGCGATCGCGCAGGGCTCATAAGGATCTCTGCGTCTTGCAGATGGATCCTATTGAGCATTTCTCGGCTGTGACAGGGTTAAGTGCAAATATTATAATTATGAAACAAAAGTTGGAAAAAATCGGGCCTGTGATTTCAGAGATACTGCCTGCACAAAGGCTCACACAAAATATGGCCTCTGCGACCTTCACCTTACAGGTCGTGAATTCATTCTGTTAAAAACATCACATATGAGGGTAAGGCATCTTTTCCTAAAAATTCAGAGCAAATCAGTACAGCAGTTTCAGAGGTATTCTCTACTCAATAATCTGCAAGAAAGATATGGCAACTATAACCTTGACCTTGAGGTAGAAGCACAGTTAAAATTGATGGCAATGTGATAGGGTAAAATACTATAATCTAAAATTTGGATTGAATAGACCTAATGTTTAATGAGATATTGCCTAGCACACAATTCTGCACAAAACAAATATGGCCGTTGTGACCTTGGCCTTTACGGCAGTGAATAGGTTCTGGAATGCAACACTGTGTCGTCACAAAATATCACAATTTGCCATTTGGATCACATTGTGTCGTTGTTTACAGTGACATTGCCTGGAAAAAATGGCATACATAATAAATGGAGCTGTTGTGATCTTGACCTTGACCAAAGTGACCTGATCCTGGTATGGGATACTCTGTACTGAGAAAAGGTATCAACATCTGAAATTTGTAACAAACTGGCTAGATAGTTTCCGATATATACGCTAGACAAACACAGCTCCTTATATGAAACGCTGTTCTAATTATGAAACACGTTTCATATTAGGTGTTCTTTATGTTTCATAATAGGAACAAGATACCTCTCCAGGAAAATGCGTGCCTCCAAAACAACAAAAAGAGAACCAAAACGATTGCCGATGGTTATCTGATGTCCGAAGACTGCTCTTCATGACAAGTGTGGCTATTTTTTAAAAAATCACAAAACTGAATACAGATGTAGGTTTTTCAAAATGGCGAAAAATTAGATGCAGAAGGGTAAAAAAAAATCACATTTTCTTGGCGTGTTTTCGTTTTCATCAGGCCTGACAATCTTGTACGGGAAATAAGGCTCACTGAAGTAGTTCTATATTACTGCACAGGCGGAATTTGGAAACGGGATTCCGTTTCGCCGGGAGCAAGGTGTTTTATAATAGGCACTGTTTCATAATAGGGGCTCCTCCCCTACCTCTTCAACTTTTTCGAAAATAAATGTTCAATGTGGAAAAAATGTCAGAAGTAACACTCCTTGATTTTATCAGAAACAGTGACAATGTAAAAGTGCCAATCGCGTCAGTGTTTTAATACAATGTTCCTAATTGATGCAAATCACCAGCACGTCAGTGTTTTACATGTTTATGAGCTGGCGCGATGTTCTCCTTCATTTATTTTTGTATGATATTTGCGAACGTATTGTACAAAAGGTGAAATATGCTTGCAAGCTTATACAGAAGAGGCTTTGTGGGCATGGGCCATTTCACCTTATTCTTTAAAATGGCTGTGGCAACCCCAGCCCACAGAACGTATAACCGTTAGGAAGCGCCGCGTGTCTGCCGTCTGTGTGGGCCATTCTGCCGTTCATGTTTGTTGTGCCAATGCCGTGCGGATCAGGCGTGTGAGCTCCAAACAATACAGTAGACTTTGGGATGAAAACCTCATCTTGTTTTAATCACAGATACCAGAATGGGAGACTCTTGGGGGCATGACTGATCTGTATAATTTCTGACCTTCTCTGACCTCAACCTTTTCAAAATGTCAGTTGCAAAGTTGGCCACATTACGTGCAAAATTGTTTGTTTTATCAACATAAGTTCAGTACACATACAAGGTATGACTTTAAAAAAAGTAATGATAGTTGTGCCGTAAAGCCAAAACTGTTGGCCCAATTTTCTTGATATTTTAACATTTTGTAATAGCACTATCTTCCACCATTCATGCAAAATTTCAGCTACTTTGGACGAAATTTAAAGGTGATGTGGTATTCTGACGAAGGTCAGGGTCAGACTTTTGAATTTACGGCTTTTGCTAGGTCCTGGATGCTGGAAAGTTCATCCTGCCAGCCTCTTTTTCAGTTTAGGGAGGAACCAAAAGTTGCATTGGTTGCGTCAAGGACTGTATGATGGTTGAGGAAGAACACAAAGTTTTTGCTCCTCTGTGTAGGACACAGTGATCTTGGCTTTGTGGTAACTAGCATTTTCAAGAAAAAACAAGGATGTTCAGATCACTGAGAGTTAGCCACTGCTCATGAACAGACTTCAACACCATTGGAAAAAAAATTTCTCACAGGATATTTTGCATTGACTGTGCTCTGCACTGGTGAAATATGAGCAATGACATGGACGTCTAAGATTTAAAAAAATGAGAGAATATTGCCGTGAATTTTGAAATCTGACAAAGTGTCTCTAGCCTCCTCTCATCAGAGGCCAACCACTCCTGATTGGACTGTTTGCTAGGGATACCATTATAGGACAAGCAAGTGATGACATCACACGGTTGTTACAGGCCATTTATGCTAAAGGTATTGAGCAGTTAATCCAAACGATCATGTTGCATTCGAGCCTCTGACAAGAAATGGGGTATCCTTATTGCAGATAGTTTTTGGAGGTCAAGGACATTGCACGTGATTTTCTTTAAACTGTTTCATGAGAAAGCTCAGAAGTATAATATATTTCTCAAAATAAAATATATATACATATCTTCCTATCAATGTGTAAATAAAAATCAAACTTTGCTCGTTCCCGACTGAAATTTGAAGTCCTTTCTTTCAGAATTAAATTGTACAATCCACTTGCAGTCAGTCCTCGCGCTGGGACCATATGGCGTTGAGGCGCGTCCCCTTGGTGGTGGATAGGGGGTCCCTCGAGAGAAGGGTGCACCCAATGAAATAAGGTGCCGTGAACCAACACGGTCTAAGGGAAGGTGACCCCGACAAAAAAACCCTGGTCCTCCTAGTAAGGGGGTTGGGCGTGGGGGTAGCTTCCCCACCCTACAAAAAAGGAAATAGCTACAAAAACGCCGACGAAAAGACAAAACAGTAATTCCTTTCCTGGAGGAGGAAGGTTCTTCTACCAGAAGAT
The DNA here is from genome assembly GCA_036245525.1 of Semisulcospira habei. Lineage (NCBI taxonomy): Eukaryota > Metazoa > Mollusca > Gastropoda > Semisulcospiridae > Semisulcospira > Semisulcospira habei. The sequence goes on from BTPG01000001.1 coordinate 176,416,024, forward strand.
TTATGACGTCCTGTGGTGAAAGCCGGAAGTCTTCGGACGCCACAGGACCGAGCCGCCTCTCTCTATCCAGGGACACAACCATGGGCACATGGAACGTCAAGACCATATACCAGAGCGGCAAGGCCGCCCAGATAGCAGCGGAAATGCAAAAGTACAACCTTTCCCTGCTAGGTATCAATGAAGCCAGATGGACGCAGTCTGGCCAGAAAAGGCTGTTAAGTGGGGAGATGATTCTGTATTCAGGTCATGAAGAGGAGAATGCCCCCCATACAGAAGGAGTAGCATTCATGCTGTCACCATTGGCACAGAGAGCGCTGATGGGCTGGGAACCTCTTGGGCCAAGAATTATCACAGCAGCCTTTAGAACCAAGAAAAAGCTCAAGCTGAACGTCATCCAGTGTTATGCGCCCACTAATGACAGTGACGAGGAAGAGAAACAAGAGTTCTACGACCAACTCCAGAGTGCCGTGGACAAATGTGCGGAGCGAGACATCACCATCGTCATGGGCGATTTTAATGCCAAAATAGGGGAGGACAACACTGGATACGAAGAGGTGATGGGGAGACAGGGACTAGGGGAGATGAGTGAGAACGGGGAGAGGTTTGTAGACTTTTGTGCTCTAAACAGACTTGTCATTGGAGGCAGCATCTTCCCACACAGAAGAATACACAAAGCAACTTGGGTCTCACCTGACCATACTACAGAGAACCAAATAGACCATATCTGCATTAGCAAGAAATTTAGAAGATCCCTTCAAGATGTTCAAGTGAGGAGGGGAGCAGATATCGCCTCAGACCACCATCTGCTCACCTTAAGAATAAAGCTCAAGTTAAAGAAAAGCCGCACAGAGACAAGAAGAAGACAGCGCTATAATGTAGGCCTCCTGAGAGAGACTGGAGTGAGAGAAGAGTTCAAACTGGTGCTGTCCAACCGGTTTCAAGCGCTACAGGAGCTAGTAAATGAAGAGGAGGCGGTCACCACAGAGCAGCAGTGGAAGGCAGTTAGAGAGGCGCTGGAACTCAAAGACACTGTAGGGTTCAGGAAACACCATCACAAGGACTGGCTGTCGGCACAGACCTTGAAGAAGATAGAAGTGAGGAAGCAGAAGAAAGCAGTTGTCAACAACAGTTGCACGAGAGCAACCAAAGCAAGGGCACAGGAGGAATACTCGGAAGCCAGCTCTACGACATTACCAGAAGATTGTCGGGCAAGTATGGTCATACAGAAATACCAGTAAAAGACAAGGAAGGCAAGCCTATTGCAGACAGAGCACACCAACTCGACAGATGGGCCGAGTATTTTGAAGAGTTACTGAACAGACCCAGCCCACCCGACCCCCCAGACATCCAGCCAGCAGAGACTGACCTACCCATCAGCTGTGACAGACCCAGCTGGGAAGAGATCAGAAGAGCAGTGGCATTTTTGAAGAACGGCAAAGCAGCAGGGCCAGATGGCATCCCAGCGGAGTCTCTGAAAGCAGACCTAGAGACAACAGTAGAGATGCTGTACCCACTGTTGGGAAGAGGAGGTGATGCGGGCTGACTGGAAGGAGGGGTACCTAATCAAGCTTCCCAAGAAAGGTGACCTCAGCAAGTGTTCCAACTATAGAGGAATCACCTTGCTGTCAGTACCAGGAAAGGTCTTCAACAGGATCATCCTGGAGAGAATGAAGAGCTCCGTTGACCCCCAGCTGAGAGACCAACAAGCAGGATTCAGGAAAAACCGATCATGTACAGACCAGATCGCCACTCTCCGCATCATCGTGGAACAGTCTCTGGAGTGGAGCTCCCCGCTGTACGTCAACTTTGTGGATTACGAGAAAGCATTTGACAGCGTGGACCGAGAGACTCTGTGGAAACTCCTACGACACTACGGTGTACCCACAAAGCTCGTCCGCCTGATCAAGAGCAGCTACGATGGCATGAAATGTCGCGTGATCCACAAAGGGCAGTTCACCAGGGAGCTCCAGGTCAGAAACGGTGTCAGGCAGGGGTGTCTGCTGTCTCCGTTCCTCTTCCTACTGGCCATAGACTGGGTCATGAAGAGGACCACAGAGCAGAGAAGAAGCGGAATACAGTGGACACTGTGGACACAGCTTGACGACTTCGATTTTGCAGATGACTTGGCATTACTGTCCCACACTCATCAACAAATGCAGGACAAGACCACGAGGCTTGCTGACATCTCGTCCCAAGTGAGCCTCACCATCCACAAACAGAAAACAAAGACAATGAGGCTGAACGCAACCAGAGAAGAACCAGTCTTGCTTGCTGGCACCCCGTTGGAGGAGGTGGAGCCCTTCACCTATCTCGGGAGCATCATAGACAAAAAAGGCGGCACTGATGCACATGTCAGAGCACAAATCGGTAAAGCCAGAGCAGCCTTTCTCCAGTTGAAAAAAGTGTGGAGTTCCAGAAAGCTGTCACAAAACACCAAAGTCCGGATTTTCAACTCCAACATAAAAGCAGTTCTCCTATATGGAGCAGAGACTTGGAGATTGACAAAAACCACTGTCAACAGAGTACAGATCTTCATAAACAGTTGCCTTAGAAGAATTTTTAAAATCCACTGGCCAGAGAAGATCAGCAACGTCAGACTCTGGGAGAGAACAGAGCAGATAACAGCAGAGAATGAAATTGGGTGAAGAAGATGGGGATGGATTGGTCACAGTCTGAGAAAGCCAGCTTCCAGTATCACTAGGCAGGCATTGTCATGGAATCCCCAGGGAAAGAGGAAAAGAGTTGGCCAAGAAACTCCTGGCGTCGAGACCTCCAAGCAGACATCAAGAGAATGGGAACCACCTGGAGTAAAATCGAAGGAGAAGCACAGGACAGGAGTTGCTGGAGGTCTCTCGTCGACGGCCTATGCCCGGGTAGGGGTGACAGGCGTAAGTAAGTAACTTGCAGTCAGTGCCAGACAAATACACAATATCAAACAACTTTCAACTTTGTTTAGATTTCGATAGTACTGTCTCAAAGTTTCACTCTTTTAAAAATGTACAAATAAATTTATTATCTTAAAGAGTCTAGTTTCAAGCACAGTTGTTTACATCACTTTTTCAATGACGTCACACAGCAGCATGGCCGAAGATACCAGCTCCATATTGTGCACAAACAAAGGACATCGTCTGAAATTTTTTTAATACTAATTTTATTAATGTGACTTACGTAGTTTACAAATGAGTTCATCTACAGTACTGAGCACCAAAAGTGGGAAAATAGGATGAAAAATTTTTTAAATGCTACAGATGAAACAATGCCTGTTTTAGACATGTCTGACAAAGTCTAAATACAAATTGAAAAAAGAAAATAAATAATCTGTTTTGTGTTGACACAATTGAGGATCGACTGAGGGGGGTATGATACCCATTTCAGATGCACCATAGGGACACCTGCAATGCACCCACTCTAATTAAATTTAATATGCACCATTTTGTGAACATGTAATGTTCAATCAAAGAGTAAATATACTTTTTGAGGTGATTTTAGAAAATAAATCACCTAAACAAAAGGTTAGAGCTGCGTCAAAACTTGGGACACCGTAGCATCTGAAACGTCGTACCAAATGATTTCACCACAAAAGCAAGAACAGGTGTTTTAAGCACAAGCAAGGTATAAAACAAGTGAAACAATATGGGGACCAAAAACAATAAAATTATAATAGTTGTATCTCCTAAATATTACAATTGTTAGTTATGACATTTCATGAATAAAAGAACACTTGTTTTGACTTGTTATTAGGCGTCATTTCCGGTTGTTCCGTTCTGGGGGACATGCAGTCATTGATAGCATAAGATACCTCATAAAATATAGATATATACAGATAAATATTGCAAATACTAATGGTAATGGTAGGCAGTTTGATCAGGATTGGCTTCTATATTTACCAGCGTTACTAGAGAGCACTGTGAAAGTGTGGGTCTGAGGGTGTGGAGCAGAGGTACAAGGCTTGTGTACACACGATGAATGTTTATTTGCAATGTACTTGTTCAGTTTTGTGTGCATTAATGAATGCTTTAGTTGAACTTTTTATAAAATAAGTGAACGTGTTAGAAAATTAAATTACAATAAAACAAAACCAAAAAAAAAAAAAACAACAAAAAAAGATTTTGGGGGTGTCTGTAAATATGTACAGTCTCACACATACATACAGACATGAAAATGATCCAATGAATACAGTTCATCATTTATTGTAAATATCAGAGAAAATAAAACCAGATAAACCAGATAAGAAATTTAAAGAAAAAAAGCACTCAACAAAGCTTTGGCAGAAACACAGCTCATCAAAAATCTTAACCCTCCACCCTCCATTCCCTTATACTGTTGCAAGTTGGAACAGAACCAACTTTAGCTATTATCATGTCCATGGACATGAGCTGCTCATCAGCAACTGCTGGCTACACAAAGAATGTCTTCTTTGTTGTGTGGGGATGTAAAAATCTGATGTGGCGCGTGTCCTTGTCAATATATTCTGTGACCACTCCTGCACACATAAAGAACAGAAGTATCATTAAAAACTGCCGAGTCAGGCCTCAAATCAAAACAATCATTTAAAGAAGGAAAGAAAAAGTTTGGTCAAATATAAACAAAAAGTTTTTTTTATGATTTAGTCTTTTCACAATCCTAATAGTCTGCATGTTCATGTTTTCCATGCTGCATGGGACTTGACACAAAAATGCAATCGTGACGTCCCATGACACATCCTAAACAAACTTCACCTAACTAATTTTTTTAAGGTTTTAAGGCATTTAGAAAAAAATCACTACATGATTGATGAACACAATGCATAATAAGAGTCCTTGCAAACAAGATTAATTTGGGTGCTGTGTCAGATTTGTTTGAAAATGATGAAAATGTCACAAAATTCATTACCGATGTTCCACGAGACACAGAGTAAACATAAGCACAGTCTATAAAAACTGTTATCTCCTATAAAAATACAAACATGCAAATAATAATGATTTAGATTGATGCATGGAACACAAAAGAATATAAAATGCCAACCTGTAATGCAGATGGTCCAAGATACTTGGTAACAGTTGGAGATTCAAACCATATGAGGCACACACGTTTCAGACACATGGTGGTCGGAAGTCGGGACGCTTCACTGTTTTTTGCGTACCAGGGCTAAAATGTCTATGGAATTTCTGTGTAAACGTCATCAGTTTGTGTGGAATTTCCTGGGGAATTCCCACAACACAAGCAAACCGGTCGGAAAGCGAATTTTGAATGAGTTTCTGCGATTGTTTTGGGTTGCGTTTCAGACGTGACATTTGGGACACCGTGATATAAAAAAATTCTCAGCATCCAAATCCTTCGAATATTTGTAAACTATTATGGTGCAAAATGAAGTATTTTGGGTATAGTTTGTTGATGCACATAGTGGACAAGCGGATCTTATCTTGTTGCCGACTTTCTGAAAAGTGAAAAATTACGTTGCAGTGGGACACTTCGTTATGCGTCCGAAAGGCCAATTTTCGTCCATAAGTATGTCAATATCCAGTTCTAAAGTGAAAAAAAAAAGTTTAGCACTGATTTTTCAATGTATGAAGCCTAAATTAAAAAAATAATTTCTTGTAATGATGCACTGATGTAGTCACAATCTTCGTCTGAGTTCACCCACTGATACCGTTCCTCTTTTTGGAAGCCATTTTGGGCCACTTTTTCAACATTTTATTATCAGTTCACAATTAAATTCATCATGCAGATAGCCCAAAATATACAAATTTATACATTAACATTATCTTAACGCATTGCAACAACAGAAATGTCACTACATGCCTTATTTTGATTGAAATCTGAATAGCACCACACTGACCCCTTTTGGTGCTCAGTACTGTAGATGAACTCAAATGGCAACTTAACTGTCATTACTTTCTGATCATACCTCGTACTACGGACAATCACTCTATGGACAAACAGTTAGGTGCCTGACCCATAAACATGAATCTGATACGAACCCGATCCGAATCCAAAGCAGGTCCGAAATAGGAAGGTACATGCGAATCATTTTCATGTTTGTGTGTTTATGCCCGATGCGGACATAAATTCGCATCCGGCTTGGAATGAAAATGACACAATTTTTCAGGGAAAATTGCATCATCGCATCCGGTTCAGATCATATTTGTATCGGATTCATGCTTATGGAACTGTAGAAACCTTGTGGCACCAAACTGCCAGATCATGGGAAATACACACAAAGTACAAGCACTCGTTTTCAATGAAAATGTACAAATCGAAACCTGAAAACGGCAACCAAACAAATGAAACTTTGCTATATGAAGTGAAACTTCAATTTCTCACAAGTACATGTACAACCTTTCTCGGTTTAAGATGTTAAACAAAAATTCTCAGCATTCAAATCTTTCTGTAAGTCATCATTGCAGATACATGGTCAAATCAAAGAAAGTATATTATTCATTATTTATTATACTGTCTTTGGTCAACTTGAGTTTTGTGATTTACGTAATGGACCTTGTAGCCTTTGACAGAGAAATTAAAAGGTTTATTCATGAAATTTTGAGTTTCCTATGAAAGAAAATTTAATATCATGTAGGTATCGGCAACCTGACTTTCTGTGCGAAGTGCGATTTTGACCTGTTTTTTTCAACTTGCTCTAAATGTAAATAATTTGAATTTGAACAAAAACTTTTTACAAGATGATAAAGTTTGTCTTCTCCTCTTTCCAAAGAAATCATTAGCTTTATTCTTAGTGCACCAAGTCATCAACACCACTGTGACTGAGACAGTGAGTGTTGACGTGTTTGTCATCGTGATTTTGTGGCACAGATCGCGTACGTATAATTTATGTTGAAAACGCGCACTCGTTTCTACAGCTGAGGGCGTCTCCGCCATTCAACCTACAGATTTGTTTTTTGCACCATTGGAACAGTCATATTTTGGGCCAAAAGCAGCTCGCTGTCTTTTTTTTTTTTTTAGCATTTCAGGGATTAAAAAATTACGCTGCAGAATGTGCATTTTTAGCAAATTTTCGAGACCTTTTTTTGAATGTCATAAAATCCGCTAAAAATAACACGTTTTGGACTCATAAACCTCATTCAATTTCCATTAGATCTGTTTGAATAGTTGTAGAGTCCCCGCAGAAGAAAGCAGTCACTGTGCTGTACTCAATAAAGTGAAAAGACAAGCAGGCCTTCATTTCAGGCGTGTCTAAAATGTTGTACAAGAAAGGCAAAGCCCTTATGGCTCACGTGTATCCACACGGATCCACACGTGTGACAATAAGTAAAGGGATGGCTTCTGCACCAACAAAATCCATTACTTTCTCAAAATTTAATCAGTTTTCACAAATCTGTGAAACCCCCGTGACCCTTGACCTATGCGATGAGTTAGTTCGTTATTTCGGTTTAACGCCGAGCAGACGACTAAGGCCATCTCACGGCGGGACCTTTGCGATGCATCAACTGAATTAAGTATACACAGGAAGGTCTTATCATCAGCTACCTTTGTGCTAAATTTGATTGAATATTTTGCAAAAATGTTGATGGGAATTAGAAAAGTGAAAAAAAGTCTTCATTTCAGCGGCCAAAAAATCAAACGACAGGAGGGGGGCGGGGTGGGGGGTGGGGGGGGGGGGGTGGGTGGTGGTGGTTGCTTACCAGATCATAATCAGGTGCACACTAAACAGCACTCTGTCTTGAACGATATCCTTTCTCACCGCCATTTTCAATTTTCAACAACTCGTGATGCCGCCATTTTCCCCACACGTACAGTGCGCGAGACGGTAAGCGAGCATGAAAACGGTGCGTTCAGTGTTGTATTGCCCGCTTGCACGGTAAAGTAACGACTGCGTTAAAGCCACAATAGGTGACGCGTAACTCTAGCGGACGGCATATCACTTGAACCAATGCGGCCTCGCAGTGTATAATGCTCAATTACTTTTTGCACCCCAATTTTTTTTTTCGGCGGACAATTTTTTTTTTTTTTTGGCGGCTGAGCAAATCATTTCGGCGGAAATTTGCCTTTAGGCGGACAATTCCCATGCCTGAATAATTGCAATTCTAAAATAAAATAAAATAAATAAATAAATTGGCATTTTAGTAAAAATTTTTACACACATTTGCTGACCTCTTGTTACCTTGACCTAAGGGGTCATCCACATTAGTATGCATCAGGTATCTCTGTACCAAGTTTGGGTTTGAAGTTCTAAATAGTAACTGAGAAAATACATTTCTTGTCAAAATATGGCTATTTTGGACTTATTTCCTGAGCTCTTGTGACCCTTGACCTTTCCGAGGGGTCAGCCAAATTAGTATGCATAGATAGGTCTTACCATCAGGTATCTCTGTAGCAAGTTTGGATTTGAAGTGAATATTATAATACAAAGGCTTTGTGTGTAAAGGAAGAATTCAGCGTACAAAGAAGAAGAGCAGAAAAGTGTTCCATTTTAGAACATTCAATTTCAAATTTTATCATTTAGTCCTTGTATCCAACATCATTGTTTGTAAAACATCATTGTTTGTAAGACATATTAGTACATTTTTGAAGAAGATACTGTAAAATATTAACCCTTTACTGCCTGGAGCAGGTGCCTTTAACCTTTTGACGACGGAACACACGTATGTTTGCCCCAAGCAAAGCTCCGTTGCCGACGGGACGCACACATATGTGCGCTGGCCTTGTTTCCCATTGCCGACGAGGCGCACACATCTGTGCGCTGGATACCAGTATAACAGGCAATACCGGCAGTATGGTCTAAGGGAAGCAACCTACTATAATATGTCAAGCACTCATTTCCTTACTTGTAGAGTGACTTTTCTTGTTTGTATGAGCTGAAACCAACGAATCAGAAGCTCTAATACAAAACGTCCCCATGTGCAAAAAAAATGGTGGATTTTGGTGTAAAAACTTTTATGTGTGAAGAATCTTTTCTGTTGTGCCTTTCTTTCTGGATTATTTACTGGTGACACACTAGAATATGTCTCTGGAATGCTAGGTGAGTTGAAATTTTCACACTCTGGCTAACTAATACACTAGCAGCATGTTTTCAGAACCCAGTGCGAAACTGTTTTTGATTTTTGGTTTCTTACCCCATCTTCTTTATACACCTGTAAAATCTTAACATTACAAAATATTTTTTTTAGTATAGTGTCTACGAGTTCACCTTGAATTGCTTTTTCCACTGATACCAAATATGTTGGGGTATGATAAGATTTTTACAACAGACAAGGCCAATGAAATGTGTCAAAATTACTACGGTAGCAGGGAAGTGAGCCAAAGTAAGGCATACGCTCAGGGGGAAAAATCTAGCTGGCAGACTACGGTGGCAAAAGGTTAAGTGGTCTCTATGACTATGAGTGATAAATGTGGCTGCTAGGTTAGGTTTGAGGGTAAATGAAAACAATGGCAAAGCCCTTAAGGCTCACATGTATGACTGATCCAAAACTTTCATAAAACTAAAATTCTATCAAAAACTGTCATTTTTCACACAACTGTTGACCTCTTGTGACCCATGACCATTTCAAGGGGTCATCCAAATTAGTATGCATAAAAATGTTTTACCATCATGTATTTCATTACCACGTTTGGGTTTGAAGTTAAGAAATATTATCTGAGAAAAAAAAATTAATATTGCAATTTTTACCTATTTTTTTCCATGGACGCAGGACACCAAACAGACGCTCACTACCCCATTACATACCAAGTTTGGGTTTGAAGTTGAAAATAACATTTGAGTAAAAAAAATTGTGAAAATATTTTTACCAATTTCTGGACCCATTGTGACCCTTGACCTATCTGAGGGTCATCCAAATTAGTATGAATAGAAAGGTCTTACCATCAGGTGTCTTTGTACCATGTTTGGGTTTGAAGTTAAGAAATATTATTTGAGAAAAAAACAATTTTTGTAAAAATATGGCAATTTTTTTAAAACCTATTTCTGGACCCCCTGTGACCTTAACCTTTAAAAGAGGTCACTGAAATTGGTATGTTTAGAAAGGTCTTGCCACAAAGTACCACTGGGCCAAGCTCGAACACAGTGGCTTGAATAGATTCCAAGAAAATGCCAACATTAAAGTTTTCCACAGACGCAGGATGCCGAACGGACGATCACTGGCCCATTCCCATAGACTCACTTTTGCTATTGCATGCAAGCCAAAAATGTTCTTTTCAAATTTCAAAAGTCACTGAGAAGGTGAACTTCTTGTTCCCACAGTCAACTTTCACCCATGCTCAACTCTTCTCCCTGCTTTTAAAAAGTAAGTGAAGCTCTGATGTAAGTCAAAGGTATTGAGACCTACCTCAGCATTACTGTTGACTGAATGAGTTTTATTCCAACTGTTAATGTGATTTCCATCAGGGTCTTGGGAACCAGGCTGCTGTCCTGCTTTAGGTGATGGCCTGCCACACCAACCCTTACTTGCCAGCATCCGAACCTCCATTTTATCGTGGTGAATGGCTGACATGAGAGGATGACACTGTGGAACTACTGATCTCAGTAACAAGGGTGACTCAGGAGTGTCTTGCCTGACATGTGCCCTGTGTTGTGGGGTGGAGGGCGCCGATGTTTGAGAAGCACCTGTACACTCTGCACCACCAGGACTGTGAATGTGACCTTGACTGGCACAGCACCAGGCCTCGTCAAACAGAGCAGGTGAAACCTCCCCTGATGTGGTATCTACATTGTGTCCAGTGAAAACAGGGGAATCTGGCCTCCCGTCAGTTTCTTCTTGACATACAACACTGGTACCACTGCAAGAAATGTTGACCATCAGGGGACTAAGTTGAGGACAGGCTGCATGTAGGGTGCTGCCAAACACTACACTACCAGACCTCATTCCAGGCGGCTTCCTGGACTGTAGGCACTGTGACACAGACTGTGTCTGGCTGCCATGCAGTTTAATCTCTGCAGAGAATCCAGGTTTGTTTTGACACGTTTCTTTATTGACATTTCCAATCTGCTGTTCGTGTAAGTTTCTCTTGGTCAGTGTGAGTTGCAGGTGAGTTTCATCCAAACAGTCACTATCTGATGGCAAAGACAAGTCCTTGCTGGGATACGGTGTCAGCTGCAGGGGCTTTCTAGGTCTACATGAATCACCACGACCATCACATACAGAACTTTGACACCTGCTGTGATTGTCTGCGACATCCACTTCTGCTGACACATCAAACTCATCATCTACATTGTCTGTAGCAGCAAAACTCCAATCCTGTACAAGTGTCTCTGGAATCAGGTGAACCTCACCACAAGCATTGTCTGGCTGATCGTTGATGTCTTCCGTTACTGATGCATGCCTTTGTTTGGATACTGATGACACTGGCTGGCAAGTCTCTGGGATGTACAAATCTGTTCCACATGTGACATACATTGTTGATGATTTCAAAGCAGTCTTAGTAGAAGCAGGTTGTCTGGGTACTCTAAACAAGCCCATGCTTGTCTGTCCCTTCCTGCCGTTAATCTCTGGTACATCATGTCTCATGGACGTGGTTTTACCATCAGTGGTGAAAGTGACTTTATATGCCACATCCTGATCAGCTCTTGTGCCAAGTGAATGGTTCCTTGTCAACTGCTGACTAACAGGCCCGACAGCAAGCAGTTCACACTCAGCTCCTGGAAGTAGCTCTCTAGATGCACGAGGTTTCTTCTCTATAAGATCCTGAAAGAAACACATTTTAGCACACACACAATATAAAATAACTCATACACAAGGATAGTCAAGACATGGTGATAGATATTTTTCTTCATAAGGAAAATCTGGTGGTGTGTGTTGCATGCGATTAAGAGATCAGGTTACAACTCCTGTAGCAGCAACTGAAATTCTTCTGGCTAGACAGCATCCCAAAAAAAAAGAAAAAAGCTTCAGATCAGGGACTGCATCTGTGTGCATAATTATGCAATGCTTAATTAAAAACTGAGTGACGAAGCTACAATTTATCTTCAGTATTCATTTTGTAAACAATCGGTCATTAAGGCTGAAGCAGTCACTATAGTATATGTTTTAGGACACCGTACCACATGTACACTGTCCTATGTTAAACTGTACCCAAGGTACACTGTCTTGTGTTAAACTGTACACAGTGTACACTGTGTGATGCCAGTTTATATCAACCTTTTCAAATCTCGCTTCCTACGAGAGAGCTCGCTCAACATACTGACCTTCCCCCCCCCCCCCCACCCCCAGTTGTGTGGATAGTTGGCATTCTCTTGGCTTGACTTCGCGAACGAAGATTTTATAGGGGTTGCCCACGACGTCTGCAGGAGTGTCATGGTCCTTGGACGTTTCCTAAAGCCTGCGCGGTGGAGCTTTTTGGTGGAGTGCAGTGTGCGCAGTACTGGCCCCACCCTTTAAACCCTTGGTTCATCTGCCATGGCCTAGCAAGCTGGGACGATGGCATCAAGGTCCTCGGGTCGTAGGTTTTATATCAGACTGTCCTTGTCCTAGTCTCTGGCTCAAAAGCCTTCCCCGGAGACACGGGGGCTTTGATGTCAGGGGTTTCCTCCCTTAGCCTTTCCGCAGCCAAGCGGCCAGGCCTGCAAGGCAGCAGGCGACTCGTGGAGGGCGGGGTCGTCTATGTCCCGTGCAGATGTGAACATCTGCCCACTGCCCATAGTTGGCATAGATCCACATTATCCCACACAGGGCCTATGGGCTCAAGACAATTTTTGAGACTTGACGGGGTGTTCTTACTGTGACATTCGTATGATGCTTCGCCATGTTCAATTTTTGAGGGCCCATGAGGATCTCGTGTGATAGCAACATGCGTATGTCAGCTAGAGGCATAGACCCTCTTTCGCCAATTTAAACTTTAGAGACTCAAGAGGATATCCAGTTCATACAGACCCATTATAATCTGTGCCTCAGGAAATGTATGGCCTAAGCACGATTTAGTCTGGGCACAAAACTACTCTCTCAGCGAGAGACAGATCCTCATGCACCAACTTATAACTTAGGACTTGGGCCACAGTAACTGAGTATCGCTGAATCGCACAGTGGACATGAAGATCTCTCTCCACAGGCCAACAGAGTTAACCTTCACCAGATCATATCATGCTTTGGACTACACACAAACGATGGTATGGGTCCTACAGGACCAATATTTTTCAAAGAGTGATTTAACTGGTTATCCCTGTCCCGATGATGTGGGTCCTACAGGACCCTATTTTTCCAAGAGCGATTTAACTGGTTATGCATGTCCCAATGATGTGGGTCCTACAGGACCAATATTTTTCAAAGAGTGATTTAACTAGTTATCCCTGTCGCGATGGTGTGGGTCCTACAGGACCCATATTTTTCCAAGAGCGATTTAACTGGTTATGCCTGTCCCAATGATGTGGGTCCTACAGGACCCATATTTTTCAAAGAGTGATTTAAATGGTTATCCCTGTCCAGATGATGTGGGTCCTACAGGACCCATACTTTTTACACTGTAGTACACATTACCAGAAGCATCCTTGTACTTTTAGTCATCATGGCGGAGAGACAAACGGTCTGAAACTTCTGTTTCCCCCAGAAACTACAGGTGAAAATTCACCATTTCCAAGAAACTGAACTGAAACTGGTCGATTTTGCATGGACGTTTGACATCCTTTAAAATTAAAACAAACAAGATGAGATGAACCATAACCCACAAAGTCCCTTCTATATGAGAGCTATCCTCGCTGTCAATGGTCTCTACCTTTTGTCTTTGACCTGATTCTGATGTTGAATTATCTCCTACTGAAAAAGTCTCGCAGATCTGCCAATGTATCAGAGAGTTCTATAAGGGGCGCAGGACATACGTGTCATTGATTTGTCATGACGCAAGTTTTAGTTTTTAAGCAATTTTATATTTTAAGTGATACGAGTTTCACTTTCGCTTCATAGGCTTGAGAAATGGTGACAAATCTAGAACTTCACGGTACAATTTCAGTCTTGCTATAATTTGTTTGAAAGCAGGTCGACTTTACCTAGCTGCATGATATACTAAGTACACAGGTCACCTGCATGCTCTTCTGAAAGCACGATGTGTGTGTGCGTGTTAGTGCCTGCGCGCTCCAAACATCTCCAAGAGGCACATACATGTATCTTCATGCGCCTGAAGGGCACATGAGGATCTATTCCTCCTGGAGATATGCGCATGTTTGTGTGTGAGAGAGTTAGTTATTTGGGTTTAACGCTGAGCAGGCAACTAAGGCCATCTCACGGCGGGAAGGGTAAAAACCTGGTCAGCCAGACTAAAAGAAAGGTCTTAAGACATGATGTAAATATACCTTAAAAATGTCAGGCTAAAATGTCGCACGTCTTTAAAGAAAACGTCAACAGACTCTCAAAAAGGTCAAAATAATAGAAACATCATAGTCTATAAACGCTCAAATCTTATTTAAAATATGGCACTCTCTCAGAAAACTGAAGATCTTGTCCGGGGGCACATCCCAGAACAAAACCTTCAAGGAGTCTGCTGTGAAATGTTTATACCTTGTGTCGATTAGATCAGCACAAGACAACAAAAAGTGTTGAACAGAGTACTGCTCGTCGCAGGCATAACACCATGGACGCTCTCCTGTTCTAGTAAATAAGAGTGCGTAACATACGTGTGGCCGATGTGGAGCCGAGCAAGGACAGTCTCCTCATGGCGGCTGCCGCAGCAATAAGGTAGACCGTCGGACAACTTAGGACGGGCTTCATGCAGCTTGTTAGCTTCCTCTTTGTCCCACTCGGACTGCCACTCACGGGCTATGTACGCAGTAACCACGTGTCTAAAATCACTATAAACAGTCTGTGTGTCAGGGACAGGGTCATTGCGGGCATCGTTGGCAGCAGAATCTGCAATCCTGTTGCCTTCGATGCCCACATGCCCTGGCACCCAAATAAAAATGATGTCATAATATTCCTTCATCAAGTCTGCGTGGAGCTCTCTGATCTGCACCAGCAGTGGGTGGTCATTTCCCGTGCACTGAAGGGCCTGCAGGGCAGAAAGAGAGTCAGACAGAATCAGGAAGTTCCTTTCTCTAGATCGATAAGCATGCCTGAGTGCCAGCAGAACCGCCTGCAGTTCCGCACTAAATACAGATGAGTGGTCTGGGAGGCAGTGCTTAAATGGGCGTCTAGGATGGCGAGAGGACACTGCGGCCGCAGCCACTCTCCCATCCTCAGACTTTGACCCATCTGTATAGATATGACAACAGCCAGGAAAAATTGAAAGCATTGAGGCTCTGTTGGTATATGGCTGGTGGAGTAGAGTCTTTCTTGTGGGCAGTCAAGTCCAGCAAGATGTCAAGTCAAGTCAAGTCAAGAGTTTTTATTGATGTTGGCACTTCGGCCATTTTCACATGGAGAGCGTATACATATCAGTTCAATACCACAAGAACATAACCTGGGGTAAATTGACATTTAAAGTTGAAATGACAGTTCTCATAAAAGACATCACGTGACACAGAAATAAGCAATCAATCATTGGAACATATCGTTGTTTCTCTTTTTCGTCTCTCGAAACATTTAAAAAGGAACCATGCGAACTGTCTCGTTCTAGATGCATTTTCACAGGATAACAACTGAGTGAGTAAAACACTTTCACGGTTGTTATCTACGGTTGCCCAAAAATCCGGGCGCAAGTCTATATACTTCTGACAGTAAAACACAACGTGAGCTTCGTCTTCGATAGTTTGTGGGGGTAAGAGCCAGGGTGGAGTGATGTGTCGCAGGGATTCCGAAACTCTGTCCAGGTCCAATCCGGCCGCCTGCAGATGAGGTCGGACACGGAAAGAAAGTGGACGGACAGCTCCGGATGGGTATCGTAAATCTCTACAAGCGATGGTTTAAAAACACAATCATAGGCAGGATTGTCTGGATGGGCCTTAAGTTTCAGAATGTAGCTGAGCATGAGGCGGATGCGGCGGAGCTTGAGAGAAGGCTCCCCTGCCTTGGCATACAGACTAGGAACTGGAGACGTCCTGAAGGCCCCAAGACATATCCACAGATGGTGGTAAATGATGGTGACCCTGATGGTGAATTGTGTTCAGACGCTGTAGCACAGACTTGGAAGCTGAGCCATACACCACAGAGCCGTAATCCAGTTTGGACTGAACAAGGGCCCGGTACAGTCGAAGTAAGACAGTACGGTCCGCACCCGTCAGTACGACCAACGACACGAAGAACGTAGAGAGCCTTCTGACAAGAGGTTCTGAGGTAATTAATATGGTTGCGGAAGGTCAGTCTTTTGTCAAAGATGACCCCCAGAAAATTTGCCTCCTCGGCCACCTTAACTGGCACTCCAGCAATGCTCAGGTTAGGTTCTGGAAAAAAATTGCGTCTGGTTAGTAAAATGCACACAGACTGTCTTGGAGGGCGAGAACTTGAATCCATTGAGAGACACCCACCGCTGCATGCGATCAACGCACAGCTGCAAGCGCCTCTCAAGGGACGCAAGTCCTCAACCACGTGCGCACAAAGCAAAGTTGTCAACAAACAAAGAGCATTCGGAATCATCCTTGACAGGATAACCAGTTAAACCGCTCTTTAAAAAAATGGGTCCTGTAGGACCAACATCAGGACAGGGATAACCAGTTAAATCGCTGTTTGAAAAAAATATGGGTCCTGTAGGACTCACGCCACTAGGACAGGAATAACCAGTTAAATTGCTCTTTGAAAAATATGGGTCCTGTAGGACCCACATCATCGTTTTTTGTGTAGTCCAAAGCATGATCCGATGAAGGTTAATTTGATTGGTAGGTGCACCCAGTCCACACCCACAAGAACAACCCATATATAGCATACACACCTCTTTGTATCGTTTTCTCTTGACATTGCCTCTGGACAACTGCAGCTTTGGGCTGATTTCAGTCTTCTTTTCCTCAACGGCTGTGGTTGGTAGTGACTGTGTGCCAGCAGGGACGTGACTGCCATCATCCAGTTCTCTGTCTTGACTATGTGTATGGCCTTCACCAGATGACTGGCTGGCCACGTCTTGATCAGAGGCTGTTGACTGTACTGATGGACATCTCATGTTGCATGGATGCCTTGTGATTACACGGTCTTTCTCACAAGCTGCGCTGCTCTGCTGGCACTCAGCTTTACTAGATCCACATGGCACAGACAAAACATGGCCATCGCCTGGACACAACTTCCTCTCTTCACCACCGAGCGTGCAAGCACCACACTGCCTATTTCCTCTGGCACTCACAGCCACATTTCCTTGGCTGATGCTTTCCCCAGAGCAACCAAACCGATCCACGACTGCAACTCCAAATCTGAAACATGGAACAAAATGGGTTTGTTTACCTGTATTTTCTTCAAAGTTCCAACAGTAACAAAAGCTTACTCTAGCCCTGCACAGGCCCCTCATTGTGTGCATTTCTGAGTAAGATATGCACTAAAGCAGAAAATCATGTGCTGAAAGTTGACGAGCGTTACGTTTGTGGTTGTTATTCTTTTGAGAGCATGTGTGAGCTGATCATAAGAAAGATCTGATATTTGAGTTATTTTGGATAAGAATTAAGTACCTTTTTAGTGGATTCATTTTCTTTAGCTTGGAGAATTGCGATCTATTTCTGTTGTGTAGCTAAAATGGCGCGTCTTTTCGTTACATTATTGCTAAAGTCCGACCTCGTTTTTACCTAGAACGTTCTTGAAACAGCGTGATTATTCTAGTGACCTCAAATATGACATCAAAGTGGTTGGTTACAATTCGTAACATGTTATCGAATGCGCCTAGATGTTGGTTGAAGGCTGTAGTTAGTTCTAGGGTGTTCTTTTTAATGAATATTAATAAGTTTTGGTTATGTTTTCTTTACTGATTGGCTGTGTTATATAAATTAGCTGGATTGTTCTGGAAATCTGTAATAGTATAAAAGACGGTGTTAGGAAATGTGTGGTACATTGTATGAGAGACGCAGTGTGTCAAAAGTGTTGATGCATTGTAGAGGAGACAGTGTATCAGTGTTGGTGCATTTGTGGATGCATTGTGCGGAGATTGCATCGCTGCAATAAAGTACTGTTGGAACTGTTACTCCAGTGTGCTCTACAACCTTGTGCCATGTTTGACGAGTTGCAGCTGAGTGAAGTTTCTTTATAAGAACTCTACGTGTGTGCATCTGGTGTGATTGTACCATACTGCGACTACGACCACCACATAACAATGAGGGAGTGACTGGACACAATGAACAGCACAACCCTAGCAAACATGGACGCTGTATAACCGCGCCACCATGCGTACCTAATCAAGCCCTGAGCCTGAAAATGGGCCGATGCGCCATTTTAGCTACACAACAAGAATGGCAAAGCCCTTAAGGCTCACGTGCATAAAATGATCCAGTTCTAATGCAAGTAAAAGATTGGCTTTTGTACCTGCAAAATCCATGTTTATGCATTTTTCACAATTTTGTCATTCTCCTACGACTCTTGACCTTTGGGAGTAGTGAACCTTAATTGTATATTATTTATTTGGGTTTAACGCCGAGCAGGTGATTAAGGCCATCTCACAGCGGAATGGGTAAAACTCTGACCAGCCAGACAAAAAGTAAGGTCTTAAGACATTATGTAAATATATTTTTAAAATATGTCATGCTAAACTGATGCACGAGTCTTCAAAGGAAAAGTCAACAGACTCTCGAAAAGGTCAGAATGATAAAATTACATAGCCTATGAATGCTCAAATCTTCCTGAAAATATTCGACTCTCAGAAAACTGAATATTTTGTCTGGCGCGACATCCCGGGACAAAACCTTCAAGAAGTCAGCTGTGAAGTGCTTATGACAAGTGTCAATTATATCGGCACACAACAGCAAAAACGGTTTAACAGAAAACTGCTCATCACAGGCATAACACCATGGATGCTCGTCTTGTTTTAGTAAATAAGAATGCATAACGTGTGACCGATATGGAGCTGAGCAAGGACAGTCTCCTCATGGCGGCTGCCGCGGCGATAAGGTAGACTGTCGGACCTTAGGAAGAGCTTCATGGAGTTTGTTAGCTTCCTCTTTGTCCCACTTTGACTGCCACTCGCGGGTTATGTAAGCACTAATCACTGGTTTAAAATCACTATAGACGGTCTGTACGTCAGGGACAGTGTCATTGCGGGCATTGTTGGCAACAGAATCTGCGATCCTGATGCCTTCCATGACCACATGGGACCCAAATAAAAATGATGTCATAATATTCCTTCATCAAGTCTGCGTAAAGCTCTCTAATCTGCACCAGCAGTGGGTGGTCTGTTCCTGCGCCCTGAAGGGCCTGGAGGGCAGAAAGAGAGTCAGACAGAATCAGGAAGTTCCTTTCCCTAAACCGATAAGCATGCTTGAGTACCAGCAGAACTGCCTGCAGTTCTGCACTAAATATAGATGGTTTGGGAGGCAGTGCTTAAATGGGCGTCTAGGATGGCTAGAGGACACAGCGTCTGCAGCCACTCTCCCATCCTCAGACTTTGACCGATCCGTATAAATATAGCTCTGACCCGGCATATAGCGAATCGTTACATCGTGAACCTGGATATATAGCAGGGTATAGCAGGATATATATATATATCTTGGATCCCGAAAAAATCAGACCGACCACAGACGGCGGTGAACCGTAAAATAATTTGTCACCGGCCTTGGCTGTATTGCGCTCCACGAGATGCTGCACACACGCCTGACGCAACAGCTGGGAGGGCGTCCACACACTGAACCTCCACAAACCTTCTCCAGATGAAGAACACATACATTATATAAAGAGGGTAGGAGACAGAGTCAGTGTATAATGAGGGTCTAGGCTTCTGGCACATGGCAGATGTCTCCCCACTTGACTGGCTGCTGGGCGCGTGGGAACAGCTACACTGAGACTACAACGCGACCTCCTCCTAGACATGACCACAAACGTAAATGCGTTAATAGGAATCACTGATTTGATGTGGATCAAGGTCTATGCTTTTCACAGGTGTCAATTTTCACCACTCAGGAGCCGGCGGTTATGACCTGGAGGGTCGAAAACTTACGCTGAACCCTCATTCGCCGCCTCTAAAGAAGAACACAGGCAATGATAGAAAGACCTTAGGCACAACTGCAAGGGATAATGAATGTCTATGCTTGCTGCAGAGTTAGGCGGTCCGCTGTTGAAGTTAGAGAGGTGTGCTACCCTATTGCTGGTGCTCACCGTAATCAGATTTTCTCAGTGTGTGACGACTTCAAACAAAACAGACTATTCATTGAAGAATAAAGGCTACCTAACTTGTCTTGGAAATTGTCTATTGATGTGTGTGAATGATATAAACGAGAACAGAAGTTGTCCTTTGTGCATGTGTGAAAATCACTTGCCTTCTGCTTTGAAAGAAGGTAATGCCTATGCACATGGCCCGATTTTCATCAGATACCACCCCCCGCCCCCCTTTAGCCCGATGTCTCGTGGATGGATATATCACGGTCCCATTTTGTGGACCCCGACGACCGCAATGTCGGGTCACAGCTGTACAACAATAGCCTGGAAAACTTGAAAGGAGTTCATTGAGGCTCTGTTGGTATATGGCTGGTGGAGTAGAGTCCTTCTTGAACTGAATTGAATAAACTTTATTGTCCATTAAAATATGAGCATAAAATGGAAAAATTTCTTTGGCTCACAGAAACATAAAACACGCAAGTAAGACGTGACGTAAACCAAGACAATACTAAAGATAGTACTAAACCATATGAAAATATATTGAAACATACTGTGGATTTGGCAGCTGCAAACACACACACACACATCACTCGTATATGGCTGTTTTTAAAAAATGCGTGAAAAAGTTGTCTTTACAATTCAAAAGGATGTTACAGCCATTATCAGTGTTCTGCGTTTACTAAAAATTGCTCATATTTTCTTTCACTATTAGAAGTAACTTACTAAGAAGCTTGTATAAATGCTCCTTTTATTTCAGTAGACTTTGAATGAAATAAGTTTGCAGGTGTACAAAAACCGCTTGTTTTTGGAAGTACACCTAAAGTTTCCAATACTTCTCAATGAAAGAAAAATAAAATTAGATCACTAAAAAAATATGAAGAAAAAAATTCTTTTGTTGGCAACATTAGATTTTTGAATTTATTTCTTGCTTTTAGATTTACCACGCGTCACAACGGAACATTGAATTTAGACTTTTTGATGTCCTTCACTTTTTAGTCAGTCGTGTTACGACGACAGTAAAATCAGATATAAATAATGATTGATCCCTTGTTTCTAAAGGAAATTCTGCCAGGAGTTACCTACTTTGCCTCTGCATTAACTTGTGCAGCCAAAATTCCAGACGGATTTTATGATCTGTTTATTTTGACTACTGCAATTGTCCAAAGAAAGGGGGTGCTTTTTTAGAATGTCAGTCCTGTTACGTCGTATTTCTGTTTGTAAATGGCCTGAAAATTTCAAATATTTTGACAGCAACTGTTCGGGGGTTCAGTGTTAAATGGTTCAAGACTTTCATTTCGCTCTCAGTGTAGGGAGTAATCATTTGTTCCTGAACTGATTTTTGTCAGTCGTGCTACGGTCAGTCATGTTATGGTGGATTTCATAACACAACTGACTGACTGACAAAAAAAGCGTGTCACTGACTTTGGCTTGGTTGATGAAGTTCCTTTTCTGTTGATACAATGCAACTAGCGACTGTTTTCACAAATTTAGTATTTCATAGTTCACAAACTATTTCGAATAATGCCAGTACTCTTTTTACTTTTGAACTCATGTCAGCAGAGAACATGAATGGCAGTTGCAGACAAAAACTTTCAAACAGTTCCTTGCACTATGTCTGTTACGTGAGTGTGCGTGTTGGGTTTCAGTTCGCGGCGCTTTAAGTCGATTTGCCCAAAAATTGAGGAAAAGCGCCTATATAATAACGGTATTATTATTATCATCACTATGAAACTTCACCAAATACTTGTGGTTACACCAGAACACATTAACTGCAGAGATAGTCACTGTACATGTGCTCAAAACGGATGCCCTGACCATGACCTGTGTGGTTTCTTATTAGCACAAGAAGGATGCAAATGGAAGATGATGATGTGAAAGACAAAACATGAATGAAATCTAAGGGATCAAACATTGAAAAGACATTGGGCGTTTAACAGAAGTACACATTACAAGGAAACAGCGTTTTTAGACCATTGAGATGTTTTGTAGACTGCCAATGTGTATGAACATTTATCTTGGACATGGCACTACTGGTGTCTCTGGATACACTGAACAGGACAACCTGTCTGTTGAGTATAAAAGTTTAACAATATACCTGTTTGACATTCCAGCTACAGATGTGACATACCATTTGTCGGTAGAAGCATACGGAAACTGCCTGCCTGAATGTGGCACTGTCTACGCGTTTGGCCACGATAACAGGCCAGCGGAAATACGAGCACGGATCATATGTGAACTCGCTCTTTACTCTGATTACTGTCTGAATGAAGAACATTTGATAAAAGGTTTCCATGCCAACAAACAACGCAAGCCAGGATCTATCATATACAGCTTTGCCACATATTCTGACGCCCTTGAACAAAGAAATAATCGACATATTATATGAGAGGGAAGTAATGACAATAACCGAAACGAGTACCTAACTAACACTCAAACTATACACTCCCTCTACCGCAGCCAACTACGACTCCTCGAACGCTTTCACCAGCGCTGCCTGCGTACCATCCTCAGCATTCACTGGAGTGACTATGTCACCAACGTCGAGGTCCTTGAACAGGCGGAAACTTTGAGCATCGAGGCTTTGCTGCTGCAGACACAGCTTCGTTGGGCGGGGCATGTCTCCAGGATGGAGGATCATCGCCTACCCAAGATCACTCTGTTCGGCGAGCTCGCCACTGGACACCGAGACAGAGGGGCACCAAAGAAGAGATACAAAGACGGTCTCAAGAAGTCACTTAGTGCCTGCCAAATCGACCACCGCCAGTGGTCTTCGCTTGCTGCGGACCGTGACACCTGGCGCTCCACCATTCACAAGGCAGCCGTCTCCTTTGAGGACTCTCGCAGAGCTAACCTCAAGGATAAGCGGCTCAGGAGAAAAAACAGAGTTGTCGTAACTCAGAACCCTGACCAGACCTTCCCCTGCAGCCACTGCGGTCGAACCTGCCTGTCCCGGATTGGCCTCCAGTCACAAAAATGCCTGCAGACGACGTGGGCAAGCCCTATAGAATCTTCGTTCGCGAAGTCAAGCCAAGAAGACTCAGCCTGCACACTTATTGCGTCCAGTTTGTTAATAAGCACTAATGTTACAATTGCTTGGTAACAGTAAACCATTTTAACATTTTAAATTGCTAGGATCACCAAGCAAACCCAGGCAGATTAGGTATTGTGAATCAACGTTACCTCGTGTAGACACAATGATGCACTATTGAAGCACCCCAGTGCCCGTTTGTTTTCCACTGTATACACTTCACACAGACAACTGGTATTCACACAGAATGTATGGCAGATGTAAGCAGGAGGTTGGTACAGTAATTGGCAATATTTATCAGGGTCCATACTCACAACCGTAGGTTCCTAACTTAGATGTAGTTGCACTGGTGAAAACCAATCTGTCCGGGCTGTTTTGTTGTGAGTATCTGTGTGTGTTTACTGTGGCAGCAGATGACGTTGGGCTTTCTCACCACAGGAAAGAAATCTATTTCCATCATTGTTCAACATTCCTAAAAGTCGGAAGCATATGCCAAGGGTAAATATACATGATCACTTGTCTCACACGAGTTTACATTTATGGCTTTTTTGTGTTTTAGCCCACCTATGCGTCAAAAAAAAATTTACAAAGTTTTGGAGATGATATCTTTTTAATGCCTGAAGATTTTAAAATTCTGTCTGCAACACAAAAAAGTTTATGCACTTGATGACTTATGGATACACTGCAACAAACTGTATCGTTTTCTGTTGCATTACCTTTAAGTTGTATAACCCTTTGAACACAACATCCCCAAAACTGAAAGTTGCAAGGCAACATTTTCAGGCGAGACGCGTTGTTTATCAAGCTCTGCTCACGTTTTATCCGGACCTTTGAAAACCTGATTGGACCATTTGAAAGAGCAGTCAGTTATCTCATAATGCTGCAAATAATTTTTATTTTATTGAAAGGAAACTGTTGCTGTTGTGTTCTGAATAAGACATGCACCCCACAATAACATCACTTGTACCGGTTTCAGACGCACATATCCCATTTGCCGGCTAGTGATTTAAATTACGAGTAATGTCGTGAGAAGGAGGATTATCTCTCTGTCAAATGCAACCAAGAACATTCATTTTAAGCGATATTTGTGGATTTTAAACACCCCCCCCCCCCCCCTCCCCCGAATCAAAATATTTTGTTCGTCTCTTCTAAGCGGTGACCTTGGAAAAAAGGAGGATACAAGCCACTGAAATGAGATGTTTTCGAAGGCTGCTTGGCATTTCATACAGAGATCACATCACGAATGAGGAAGTGGGAAGCAGAATCCGGCAAGCCATCGGGCCCTATGAAGACCTATTAGCCATTATGAAAAAACGCAAACTGAAGTGGTATAGGCATGTCACGCGTTCAGCAGGGCTTGCCAAAACAATCCTGCAAGGCACTGTGCAAATAGGACGAAGGAGAGGAAGACAGAGGAATAAGAATAAGAATAAGAGAATAAGAGTACTTTATTATCTCGGAAAGAGAAATTCGCTTGTGGTACATTTATAACAAATAGTACAAACAAGACATAAAAACATTATAGCATAATTATGAACATTTTCTCCCTGCACTTGCACAGCTACAAATTCCCAATGGATATAAAGTAAACACTACAAAATCTTTACACATAACTCTTACACATCTCACACAAACATCTTTTATGGACTGAACTGAGCGGCACTTATACATTCACACCCACCTCTACGTATGCATACATAATACGCGTGTTTCAACCTAGTCCTAACCCTCACTACTTATTATACAAACATCTCAGTACATTATTACACATTATTACACAAGCTGCATAATTAAAGTCTACCATAGTAAAATAATTAGTGGGTAAACACTCAGTAACAACAATCCCAGTATGTCCATGTTCACCACCAAATGAAACACAATATAATCACTTCTCTAAAATCAACAAGCTCCATTCCTACTGATTGCACAGGTAAAGGGGGATAGGGGGAGGAGTTAGGTTTGGGTATGCGTGGATGTACCTACAGATTGCTTAGAGTGATGGATTTGGGGATGAAACTGTGCTGTAGTCTAAGTGTTCTAGCTTTGTGCGTGCTGCGGCCAGAGGGGAGGAGTTCATAGAGGTGGGCAAGGACATGGGATCTGTCTGAAGCTATCCGCCTACCCTTTCTCACCACACGCTGTTCATACAGGGACTCCACACTGTTTTGCTTACTGCCAGTCACTTTGCTGCAGATGTTTACCATTCGTTCTTCACACTCAGACCTCCATACCAGCACAGAACCGAAAGTGATGACAGACTCAATAAAAGAGCAGTAAAAAGTTTGAAGGACAGAGGGGTTCACATTCAGCTTCCTGAGTTTCTGGATGAATAGATGGGAGGACAATATCTCAGAATGGACAGGACTGAAGCTGGGCGGTATGCTAAGAATGGCAGAGAACAGAGAGGAATGGAGGGAGCTGGTTGCCAAGTCATCAGTGGTGCCCCAACGGTCGGCAAGACTATGGGATATAGATAGATAGAAATGGTGGTTGAAACTTATCGTTCTGATATCATAAACGATGCACTACATCTCATCTTCGATACCTGCCTCCCCCCCCCCCCTCCCACCCCCCCCCCCCCCCCATCCCCACGCGGTACCGCTACGTATGTTGTGTCAAAAACAATACAAGAGCTGCAACTCCTCATGAAAAGCTCCCAAACCATCTGATTATTTGAATTTCTTAAAAATCGTGTACATTCTCTTCTTAGAAGAGACAAACAAATGAAAATTGCTCCATCAGTTGAAATGTTTGGAATCGAGGGTAGATGAGCTTTTCTTGCAAATAAATCCACAATTCTCGCTCAAAATGAATGTTTTTGGTTGCATTTGAAAGAGAAATGATTCACCTTTTCACGATAGTAATCGGAATGTAAATCACTGGCTGACGAATTATGAAAACAACGCGTTGCAGCTTGTAATCCGCAAAAAAAAACATATTGCAAGGTGCGAGTTGTATCCAACACGAAGTTACCTGAACAGACTCGGAAATACATTTGAACCAATCAGAGATGCACATTTATGTGGTGTTCCTGATCGAAATCGTCATAAGTTATCGACAAATTCCTAGGTTTGCCTCAGGCAGTTTTTTGCCATTGTTCATTCGTTTAGGCTAGGGTGAAGGACAAATTACTGCAAGGGAGAGATTGGTTGGTTGGTTGTACATTGCTCAACTCTTTCCTATCGAAACGCTTCTGGTTTAGTGTTAGCCCAAACAAACCCTTAGCCATCGAAACGCTTACGTTATAGTGTTGTGCTCGTTGCTGTCTATAGACGAGTCGCTAGTATTCTAGGGTTAGGTTTTTACGAAAATTCGCATGAAGCACAGCTATCGGTCGTGACCACTGTAATATGTTTCACCAATCATTTCTAAAATATCTGACAGTGAATGCCCTTGTCGGATGGTGTCGGAACAAGGCCGAAGTAGCCGACAACGTGCCTTGGATCATCTCAGACAATGAGCTTGTTCAATCCTCACGAGCCCAGTTTCAACAGTGATTTTTAGCTCGTAAAATTGTGATTCAAGAAGGGACAGATCTCTTGTGTGATTTCTTTGCTCGTGGAATACTTTTTTTCTGCCATGTTGTTGAGTAAATCTGGGTTTTTCATTTCATGTGCTTACACTGTTTCTACCAAAACCATGTTTCTCATTTTTTGCTCCGCCATGTTTGTTCTGTTGCATAATAATCAAATTGGTTCAACTTCCCACTAAACTGATGCACAAACACGCGCAGTTTTGAAAAGTACTTTTAATGCTCTTTCCAACGATACCAAATTTATCTATGGTTGTTAGCTTGAGAGGCTGTGAAAATTAATTCAATCTACCCCAAAAATGTATGTCACCAGGGAACACACGTCCTTTTTTCCTGCTACGTCTGCAGGGAACTGACTTGCTGAAAATTTTACAATGGGAAAGAGTTAACGTCCCGACAGCAACAAGACTTTTTGCCTGCATTGCTTGTGAAAAAAAACTAAACAGACTATTGAATGTATGTCGCCAGCCGGTCTAATACGCTAAATAAACCTAAGACCAGTGCACACAGAACAAGACATACACTGCAGTCACAAGTGAACCCCTATCAGCTTTACGTAGGAATACACAAAAAGGCAAACTGACAGGCTTGGGTGGGAGCTGAGGCTTAGGGGTAGCAGAGGGCGGTGCTACCGGACTGGGAGTGTCCGCCTTCTGCATTCCCTGGTTCCTCATCACCACTGGAGGAGGATTACTCTGCCCCCAACCAAGAAGTTGGGGCGCTTGCCTGAATGTAAACACAGAGGTGTTTTACCTCAGCTGAGCCGGGGCCTTCAACCAGTTATTTTGCATCCGCAAAAGGACAGCCCCTTCTCCACAAGCACCTGCTGAATCCTCCACTCGGATATCCGAGGGCATTTCTTAACCGAAGCCACATGCACCCCCTGGAAATTCATACATAATGGGGGAAGAGGTGGGGAGCAGGGGGGAGCAGGGGGGGGGGGGGGTGGCTGTGCAAGACTTAGCATAGTGTTAGTGCAACGGAGGAGTAATAACCTCCCCAGATCGATGATGTTAGGGAGACAGATCTCACTACCACCTCCTGCGAGTTAAGGTTCAGTACAACTTCCTCCTCTGATATTTCTGCCAAAAGCTTGATCTTTTATCACGCCTCTAACAGAGTCCGTTTTCTGGGGTGTGACCTCCACTTGAGTGTCTCCAATGGAAGCGAGATCCAGCAGCCTGCTGGAGTGTGCCCTGGTGCAGCACTCTACCAGCAAGTCACCAAACCTGAGGCACTGAGCTTCAGGCCTGCCAACATGGCTTCTGAGGGTCTCCCCCACCAGGAAAGGATGCAGCTTGCAAACAGGCTTCTCTTGCACTTTACTATAGACAATAAGGAAGCAAGTCCAGAAGGCCGACGCCTTAGGCATCGCTTCCCCACATCACCATGCTTTTGTCCCATTTTTATTTGTTTTGTCGTTTCCATATTACAATATTACAGAGATTCATCTTCCAGGGATTCCCCCCCCCCCCCCCCACCCCCACCCCAACCACCAACATGGAAATGTGCATTTATCTGTGGGTCTCCAGCCGACGCATGATGGAGACTGCCCGAAAGATATACAAGGCAACCGCCTTCTATCACACTGTTGAATGCGGGAGAATATTGGCGTAAAGCACCTAATTAGCAGCAGAGGCTATAGCGTGATGCTCCGTAGATCAACCTGCATGCCAACAGTGGGACAGGGCTCAACGTGACAAGAGCAGATTGACTAGGTCGGTACTACTAACCCCCCATTCAAGGCCAAAGTGGAATGTTGGCACCAGTGAGCTGCAACCCAAAGGGAACTTCAGCCATTAGGATCCTCTTCTCCCCCAACACAGGTCTCCAAGCACGGCTAACACATGGGATCCAAAGGACCAAAAGCTCACGAGTATTTTTAAGGACCAATCCAACATGGTAGGACCTGGGTTAGGATAGCTCCTTAAAAACCAGACCAGTGAAAAAGACTGAGCAACATATCTGCTGACATCAAGTCCTAATCCTGGACAAAGATGGCACCCCTTCGCTAGCCCACTCAGTCAAATGACTGAGGAGACTACCCACCCACGCCACGTGGAGGCCAGTGCCGTGTGGACGTCATCAAAAGTAATATGCATAAAAAAACGTTTTCATCAGGTACCTTTGTGGCAAATTTGACTAAAAAGTTGGCAAAAACTTTGATAAAAACTGACAATTTTTACGCATTTTCCGACCTCTTGTGACCCTTGAACTTTACGAGGGGTCATCCAAATAGTATGCATAAAAAGGTCTTACCATCAGGTACCTCTGTACCAAGTTTGGGTTTTAAGTTGAAAAACACGAAACGCGATAGCTTTTGAGCCAAAACCATTAAGCCACCACCACGAACACACACCGTGAAATGCAGAGCAGTAAGTTTACAGAAACGATAGTTAATACATTATCACAGAAATTCACCGGCGTCAAACTCATACTTGGATTGTTGTTTACGGTAGACAACACCCAAATGCGTGTGCGTGTGTGTGTGTGTGTGAATCTCTTTCACATTCTGAATACATGAAACAACAAAAAACAATGATATCCAAACAAACAAAAGAACTATCGGCGTAAAACAATGGCCAAAACTGCGTTTTCTCATACACACGACGAAATCCCACTGAGGAATCCAAAACGAAACATGAAAGTAACAAGATTTACTTATTCAAAAAAATATCTGTCACTCGTACAACTGTTTAATTTCTTTATGTGTTTGGTGATTTGTTTCATACTAGTATTTTAGGAAAAACAATTTGTCAAACTATGGCTAATTTTGACCCCTTGTGACCTTGACCTTTGAGTGAGGTTACTGAAATTGGTATGTTTAGAAAGGTTTTGCCATAAAGTACCCTTGGACCAATTTTGAAGTCCGAGGCTTGAATAGTCTCTGAGAAAATGCCAACGTTAAAGCTTACCATGGACGACAGACGCCAGATGGCCCATTACTTAGACTCACTTTTGCTACAACACGTGAGCCCCCAAAATTGCTTTCATGTATTCTTTCATGTATTTTTAACACAACTGACCGTTAAAGAAGATCAATTTTCATAAAATGCTGACTTGTCAAGCTATCGTAACCATGCCATCATAAGATATCCTACGATGGGCAATGGAGTGAACTGGTAAGAATTAACTCTTCAATGAGACATCCAATTTCAATATGCTTGGAGACTCTTTTAGACACCCCTTAAAGAAAGCATGTCATCAATTTTCAAGCTTTTACGTACACAAACATTGGAGATATTCATGTTTACCCTAGTAGCATGAAGCGGAAATGTTACGTTGCATTTTAGACTCACGTTTTGATCACAAATTCGCTTCTTTGCACCAGCACAGGACGGTCCGGTGACTATGATTTTTTGGTCACAGGAGCCCTTCCGGCGACCAAAATGAACGCGGAGATGCGACTGTCGCATCATGGTCACATTTAGGTTTCATTTGCGACAGTTGCTGTATGGTCGCGTTTAGGGCTTATTTGTGAAGGTCACCGGAGAGTCGCAGTAAGGGCTCACAGGGACCGTCGCAGGATAGTCACATTTGGGCTTCATTGTGACCCCACCCATTTCCTACCCTTCTTTGTTCCTCAAACAATATTTGCATGCATAATAATTACAAGAGTCCAGCCCCAGTCAAACATTAGGCATTCTTCTACCAAGAGGCACACTGTAAAATGCATTACAAATGACTCCTTGGACAAAATGTCTACTAAGTCTATCTAAAGCTTGACAGAAACTGTCGTGAAAAGAACAATCTGAAGAAAAATGTAACTGCAAACAAACCAAACATGAAACTGTAAGTGTAAGTATGACCAATTGTGTTTAATTATTCTTGATCATTTATAACAGCAAAAATATATTTTCTCTTTTCTTCATATCTCTTACACTTGCTGAGTTATCATGACTCTGAAAATAAAAAAAATAAAATAAAATAAGGAAAGAGGCTTAGAGCCACATAGCTTTGACTCCGAGCTCCTCAGTTTTAGTCAGTAGTTCAGTGAAATGTACTGCTGTGAATTGTTTGGAATGTGCTGCTTAGAGATAGTAACTATGGGCGGAAATGGACAATTTATATCTATCCCCAATTTCCAGAATTTTTCGACCGCTTACTCCCATGCCTTGACGCCGCCCGGTTTTCTATGTTTCTCCTTATTTTTTTCAGTAAAATAAAGGTTTCCAAATTCAATGTCATTAAAATTAATATTTTTTATTATAAAATGAATCAAGACGAATTACTTCTTCTAAACGATATCAATGCTGTAGAAAACAAAGACTTAGACTCGAAAAAACAGCGCCTTCTTTCTGTAGTTGTGTCAGGCAAGTCAAAGACTTATCTCGGTAAACAATACATGACAGAGGATATTGAATCTCTTACCTCTGATGAACTAATCAAGCTTCATTCAAAATATGAAAACCACATCGCTTCACTAATGACACGTGATTTAAGTCGATCTCTTGTATGCCTATACACAAAAGCAGCGAGTCACTTTCTACCTGTGGATAGTGACAGTCTTTCACACGACCTTGAAAGCAATCCTATTGTTTCAAGTTCAATTGGCAAATTAGCATGTGTCATGTTTTACAAGTTTGGAAATTACCTTGCACCTGTCGTAACATTACTAGTTACTGGGAGCCATATTGATTTCTCAAAAATAAATTTTACTGCAGAAGAAAATGGACGAAACCCAGACGACTCCACAACCGAACCCCAGTCCAGTTTTGACACAGGTTCAAACTGTGACGAAGACTAAAAGTCCAGGCAGGGTTGAGGCTGGAAAAAGATTAGCCAAATGGAACAGGCAAAAAAAATTACAGCTTCAGGCACAAACAGAAAAGACTCATGTAACTGACCAGGTGTCAGGACCGTTATCACCGTCAGGACCTGTGTCAATACCGTCAGGGCCGTCACTCCCTCATCAAAGTGAGAGACAAACAACTAAGTCTGACCCCGAACCTCAAACAACAAAATATATAGTTGCCGGATTTGTTGTCGGATTTGTTTACGTAGGTTATCAATTATACAAAAAATACAAACCACAGACTCGTACAGTGACCAAAAAATCAGACACTCCAAAAACAAAACCAGAAGTCGCCACATTACCAGTAACATCCAAAGCCGTTGACCCATTTTATATGCAGTAAATAAAAATATTATTTTAATTTTTCTTGCCTTAGAAAATGAATGACTCAAAGAACATGATGAACCTTGTCTATCACTCTGCCGTAATCAGTGGATTAGCAGTAGCTTATTCTATGCTGGGGAAAAGTCTACTCAAAATGAAATCAGCAGACCTCAGTAGACTCGATTTCGAAGACAGCGCTAAGCTAATTGTAGTCGTTACAGCGTCGATTGCGACAAAAGATTTTCTTGTCAAGCAGGGAATTATTCCAGAAAATGTTTCTATGTAAATAAAAATAATATGGCGACGATAGCTATTATGATTGGTGGGGCAGTTGTTAACGCATTGGCTTTCAGTGGCTCAAACTATCTCTTTTCAAAAATGGGTAGAGAAGAATCAGCAGAAGAAATGAAACGTCACAATGAGGCAACAGAAAAACTTGCTCAAGCCCAGCAGGAATATGAAAAGAATAGAATTGAGAAACTTGATTTCATCAATGAAAAACTCAGGCTTGAAGGTCACGCACAACATACATTTTCAAATACAGACGAAGCAATCAGGGAATATTTTCTTGTCACGGGTGAAGACATGTCTATCCCAAAACCGAAACTAAGTGACTATTACAAACCGAGTACAGAACAAAGAAACAGAGAGATAATCTTTGTTCTAGTGGGAATGACATTTGTTTATTTTACTGGAGTTTTTATTGCTAGAAAAAATGGCAGCCGAAAATAAACTATCAAAAATATATTACTCACCATCAGGCTATTGGAAAGGAGCAACAGCTATTCAGAAATTACATGCCGCTGTGGGTGGAGATATATCACTCAATCAAGTCAAGCAATGGTTACAGAGACAGGCAATTTGGCAGATATATCTCCCTGCTCCAAGAAAGATAACAAGACCCCATTTTGAAAACACTACCCCAAATGACACACACCAAATGGACCTCCTGTTTTTACCACACGATACAATAAGAAAGAAACGATACAAGTATGCACTGACTGTTGTAGACATTGCTTCAAGGTACAAAGACGCTGAACCCATATCTGACAAAACTGCTAACACTGTTGCGACTGCTTTATCTAGTATCTATAAAAGAGGCCCTTTAAGATACCCCAGACTAGTGCAGGTTGATGATGGATCAGAATTCAAAGGTGCAGTTAATCAGTTATTTGCTAAGCATGGTGTACTGGTCAGACGAGGCATTCCAGGTGTGCACAGATCGCAGGCAATTGTTGAAAACTTTAACAAACAGTTATCAGAAAGACTTTTCAGTTACCAGTATTCTAAGGAACTCATGCATGACACACGTAACACTGAATGGGTACAAAGGTTACCACATGTGATAAAAGCAATGAACAATGAAGGACACCCAAAACCTGCTGATGCTATTAAATTGAAATCAATTACAGACCCAAAAACAGGACCAACCCCGGCACCAGACACAAGTTTATTTACTAAACAGGTGAGATATTTATATCAGCCAGGGGAGGCTGAGAACGACGACAGACGCAGGGCAACAGACCCCATCTGGTCAACGTCTGTACACAATATAAAAAAAATAATTCCCGGTCCAGATGCAACAATATATTACCTGTATGACCCTGCACCCCAGAGGGCATTTGTCAGAGAAGAATTACAGATTATTCCCCCAGACACCGTTACTCATTTCAGTAACTAAGTCGTCAATTAATTCATCAACCAGTTCATCACAAATGTCTTCAGATAACTTGAGCCTGTAATGACCTGGTGCATAAGCTTTTTCCTTACTGTGAAAAACACGTTTCGTGTCCCCAACTGCAAGTGACTTCTTATGTGTTTGGATCATTTCAAGATTATGTTTGTTTGATCTCAGTGACTTGTTTGGATAGTCAGGCATCAATGCGCCATCTAACACTTGCTTGTAATGTTCATGACGAATGTCTTTATTTTTTATTGCTGTTTTTTTAATTCCTTTGGCTTTTGACTGACTACCTTTCTGGTGCAGTATAGAATACATTTTTGACCTCAGTCCAACATACTCAACTATAGGCACACCATTCAGTTCATCTTTAAACTTACCAGGCACTTTCTTGTTTTGTGTGCTAAACAGCGGGTGATCTTTAGGGTAGTCAGACGTGTCATACATGTGTAACTCTGTTTTCATGTCTTCGTAAAAGTCTTCAGTAGGCACGTCTATGATCATAGAGTCAGTGTCAGTGTATAGCAGACGACACTCAGGATATTTTGGTTTGAAGTAATCATAATAAAATTCAAGCATCAACAGTTTTGACAACTCAAGAATTGCCATACCAATGAATACTGGCTTGTCCAGTTTAACAATCTTTTTTTTGAGTGACACTGCATACAATGATGAATGAAATTCTTTATACCCTGTGTACTGTGGCTTGCCTGTAAGTTTAATTGCGCCCGATTCAGTTGTGACCAGTCTCACATCTTTTCTGTGATGAGGATTTTCCATAGTCTTGCCAAAACAGGCATTGTTCATAAGCTTAAAGAAGTCTTTGTCAAATGCAGTGTTGCCGTCTCTGGCACGGAGGGTTGTGTTCTTCATTATGTAATCTTTCATGAAAGCACTCTGATCAAATTGAATACCTCTGTGAACTTTCTTTAGTACTAACCCATGTCTGATGTAAAACTGTAACAAGCGATAGTGGCAAACGTAATTGAATTTATCATTTAGATTTGGCACAAGCTTAGTGTCTTCTTTTTTCCCTGTCATACTCATTTTCTCAACTGCTAATGGATAATCATTATGATAATCATGTAGGTGGTGAGGGTACTCTAGGTC